>MEHQ01002904.1:140065-570874 GCA_008828725.1 Saccharina japonica | reverse complement strand
TAGTCTTGAGTTTTACAATAGCATTAACGGGACATAAGGATCAGAAGAGAGTAATTTTATTTTGGTTTGTTTGACGTCGCGCTTTGCCTGTCTGCAGGCACGGCGACGCCAAAAAAGCATTTTTTTTGTTTCTGGGCTATTGTGGGGATGCAACCGATCACCCCGGTGGTTTAGTGTGTTCCTCGAATGCTATATATACTAGAGTTGATTTCGTGAGTTCAAATCCCACCGTGGTGAGGATTTTATGTATTTGGAAAAAGGATAATAAATAATAATCAACTGCTGAAAGCGCGTACTCGTAGTGTGGGCAGGCGCAATTCGATGCGAGTCGACGAGGGGAGAAACAGCTGAAGTCTTCTTGCCATAAGAATGAAGACACGGACCGTACGAGTGGTGGGGAGGGGGGGGGCTACTTTGTGACCCCGGATCTGAGTAACGACTAGGAGGAAGAGATAAAAGAAGGGCGAAGATAACGATTGGGAAGAACAAAAAATAACGATGTCATCTATTCTATTCTGTACCTGGTAGGTATCATCCATCCTGGGATCACTCTGAGCGACAAGTACCATGAGGATCGCGAGAGATACGTTGTGCAGCAGCCATGCTTTATATCCCCAAACTGCTTCAATTGTATTAATAGGGGGTGCTGCTTGTTGGGGCTTAGAGATCGGTCTGTGATCAGTTGGTGTCACGATTTCATCCCCATTTTCAGACGGAAACTTGCAAGAGACATGCTAGCAGGTGTGCTTATTAGCTTATTAGCCCCCGGGCTATGTAGGGAGGGACTGCTGCTTTTTTTAGCATAAGACATTGGTTTGTGATTGGTTGCATGCACAGTTTCTTGAGCATCGCTTGCAGACGAACGAAACGTGCGACGAGCGACTGTCCATCACGTCGTGCTATCTACTCGGCCCACGCTTTGAGGACGCGGTTTTTTCTTGCACATAGATAATCATAGTTCCCTAGGTTTACCTAGGGCTATCTATATCGGAAACTCCAAACCTGTATGTCTGTCTATCTGGCTGTCTGACCCCGGGTCCAAAGAGGCTCCAGTCCACGGCAATGCCCCCCCCCCAAACCTGACGCATGTACTGAGCCGCGGGAGACGGGGGCACGGGAACAAACAACTACTTCCGTTCAACCTTATCATATTTGATAACACCTAGGGAACAGCAGGGCAACGATTACCGTGCTCTACAGTTATCTTCATGTAGCTCGATCAGCAGCAGTCGTGCACTCCGCTCGTGGCAATTATCCCGTACCTGGTACGTACCCGTGCACCTACCGTATACCTGGTATGTCACGCGTGATACTTTTATTTTCCTACTACTGTAGTATACTATTAGTACCAGGTATACTACTATTAATAGTAAGATAACACACCCCCTTGGACGAAGTAATGTCTTAAGGAGGGCCTTAAGCTGGTACTTCGACACCGAGTATACGGTAATAGTGCAAACGCCGAACAATGCGAGATTTTTCGAAAGAGAGCAAGTATTTTCAATGCGCGCGCCCTCCTTGTTCTGGAGAAAACCGCTAAAACCACTAATTCGTTCCAGGGGGGTGCACTACAACAACGAACCTACGAGTTGCTGCTCGATGGGAAAGACCTGCAAGGATGGAGGACGGCGATTCTGAGCCGCGGGAGACGGAGGCACGGGCACAAAGAATGATCTCCCTCGTCCAACATCATCATCATCATCATCATTGGTAACGCCTAGGGAACAGCAGGGCAGCGATTGCTCTGCTCTACAGTTTTCATTGCGCTTGCCCTCCTTGTTCGGAATAAAACCGGGTCACAAATCCGTTCCAGGCGGGTACCGGTATGCATACTGCCGGCATACTACGGGTATACGGTATGCGCGTGCAGCTGATGACGACACGATCGAGTGATAACTCCCTCTACTCCTTCCGACTGTACTCGGCACCACGTCGGTACGGGCTCGTGCGTTCCGGTGTTCCGTCGGCCACGATGAAAAACGGGCCCCTTTTAGAGGTGCAATACCCATCCCACACAATTTCCGCGCAGTTGTGTAAACAAAACGAAAGTGCGCAGTCCGTTCATCAGCTGCCAGGCTCGTGGCCGCATCATCGAAGCTAACGTCCCACCGGATTCCTGCATTTGTTTCGTAGAGTCTCGCTTGCTAGGCGTTGACTGAAAGCAGGTCCAAAAACAATTGAAAAAGCGGGTCGAAAAAAGGCGCTCAAGCATTTATTGCTTTAGAACCCAGGAGTTTGCTTCAATTTTTGCTATTTATAGTGTTTTTCCGACACGAGGAGAATATAATCGTAGTAAACTCTTCATCCTTTTTTTTTGTTCCACCCCATTTATGACATTCGCCCTTCTTTTATCTCTGCCTCCTATTAATAGTCATAACTCAGATCCGGGGTCACACAGTAGGTGCTCCCCCCCCCCCTTCCCACTGCGGTACGCGCCTTGCATTTTTATCGCGAGAAGGGTTCGGCACTTTTATTCCTGGTCGACTCGAATTGAATTGTGCCTACCCACGCTATAACAGGCGCTCTCAACAGTTGGTGTCGTTTGAGAGTACAAATATCTATACGGAGACGTGAGTCCCTGACCTCAATTATATTAATAGCATTATTCGAGGTTAACCACAAGACCAAGAGGGGCGCTAGAACTACTCATCAAGTGCTGCTGCGGTCACTTAATGCTGCTGCTACTCTGCCGGTGTTGCACTCTGGTCGGGGGCATGTTGCTTGCTGCTAACAGCTGTTGCTTCTGTTGTGTACCCGTACACTGTGATAATGGTAATACCTGCGATGCTGCGTTTGAGAGTGGCCATAGTTGTTACTACAGTAGTATGAAACATAGACAACCGACCTCGACGACCGCAGTAGTCTTGCAAGTGACCTTCCAATCTTCTCCCGCGACGACCGCGTGACAGGCTTCCAGAAAACAACAGCCGGTGAGAGAAGGAGAGAGTCGTGGCAGGCGCGAGGAGTCACGCGCACTGAATGTTTTTCAATCCTTGTTGTTCAATTATCACTTGTACTTTCCACCTCACCTCGCAGGAGCTTTTACAACGCTCAACAATCTTCTGGACAAGCCGTGATCAAAGGGATCAAAGGTGTCCCCCACCCCCCCCCGACCCCAGAAAATATGCCTTCATGGTATCACGGATAGGGTTTAGCATTTCCCCTGCTCGTCGATTGCCTTATCGTTGGAATTAAAAAAGAAAAAGCGAAAGTAATCGCGAAAAAAATTGCGAGAGACACACCTGGAGGCGGCTTATATGCGCCCCACATTACAACCACACTGGCTGTACTGACTGCGATGGAGTCTCCGATCTACAGCAGCAGCTCTACAGCTTGATTCCTTTTAGTATACATGGAAACTGCGAACTGCAAATACAGACCGACCACAGCCTAAAAACACGACAATACTTATATCATACCGATTGACACTACGAGTACAGCAGCTGCTGCCGTTACTGTTGCTTGTTGCAGACTTTCCCACACCTTAAAGATTCAGGCCGGAGGCGTCTTCCTCGCTTGAAAAAACGTGGCTCCGTAAACGTCATAAAGGGACAGACAAGACAGGACGCCCACTCCAAGAGCGAAACCAGCCCCCAGAGTCGCCGCCCTATATCCCCAGAAAAAACGGCGCAGCCACTGCATGGAGTCGCTGTCTCCGCGCCCCCGCCCCCCCCGGGCGGAAATCAACCCAACTCAACTGCAGCCAACTGCGCTCGGCTGAAACCAACCCAACGCAATCCAACCCAACCCCACCCCAACCCACTCCGCCCGACCCTACCCCCTCGCAGATCAAGCGCCAACTTCACCGCACCAGCTGCGAGCTGTTCGAGGCGGCGATGGACCACTTGCGGGCCTCCGTCATCGGCGGGGCCGAGGCCCTCGGCGAGCGCCTCGGCGCTATCAAGTCCGCGGCCGTGGCCTCCGCATCGGCTGCTTCCGCGGCCGACCCGGGACCCGAAGAATCGGGGGCGGGATCGGACCGAACGCGTGCCATCCTCTGCAAGGCTAGGGAGGCGAAGGAGGCGGCGGCTGCTGCCGCGGCCACGGTGGCGGTGGCGGCGGCCGCGGCGGCTGCGCGCAAGAAGAACCGGAAGGGTGGGAGAGCGGCGGCGCAGGAGATAGCGGCGTCAGGACCGTGGTACGGGAAGTACACGCCGCTAGAGGATAACGCCCTGACGCTTCCTGAGTTGCCGAAGGTGCCCGTCGTGGAGGAGGAGGAGTGGCGGGAGCCGGACGATGGCAGGAGACGGAGGAAGGTGGGTTGGGATGCCTGTTTCTCTCTCTGTCTGTCTCTCTCTCTCTCTTTATGTCTCTATTTCTCTCTGTCTCTCTTTACGTCTTTATGTCTGTTGCTAGCGGTCCTTCGTGTGACGATCGCTATCCTTGGTGCCCGTTTTTGTCTGCTCTTGCTGACTGCGCTTTTCTGGGCGCTCCAAGGCAGGGCTAAGGAAGGGCTAAGGCAGGGTTAGGGAAGGGCCAAGGCAGAGCCAAGGCAGGACTAAGGCAGAGCAGGGGTCCTTGGCACTCTTCGGGTTGGAGCTGGTGCTGGACCGCTAAAACTTGTGAGGGCGGTCAGTTCAAAAGCTTTTATGTCTCACCCAACCCTCAACTTTGAAACAAAGCCCCGGTAAAAATAACGTCGATCCACTTTGCACGATGCACAGAACGGGCACGTTCCAAACATACAAATACCCTTTCCTCCTCTACAAATAAACTGGCAACCTCCTCGTGCGAGCGTCCAACCTGCATAGTCAAGCAGCACACTAAAATAAGTACACCAGGAAACAGCAGGGCAACACATGTCATTGTCTCTGCTCTACACCAGTACACAACCTAATGTAAACGTCCTCGTGCGATCGTCTAACCTTCACAATTGATCAGTACACAAGGGAACAGCACGACAACGCATACCGTTGGCTCTGTCCCACAGGCAATTAAGCCCGATGAACAAGATTATGGGCTATTCATAGGCATCTAACGGATATCTAACGGATACCATTGTAACCTACACATTTGGTCCAAAGACACAATGGTTGGGTGGCAACCTCAGGGAGGCGGAAAAATAAGTGAGAGGTCGACAATCAAACAATAGTACATGTACTCGTACAAATCTTGAAAGCATACGCCACACAAAGTGAGAGGTGTACACCGAGACGCCCCAACACTGCCGGAACCTTTCCGCGCAAAACAAATAATGCCGACCTCCTACCCCTAGGAGAACCTCTGCGTTAATTGTGCTGCGCTACTGGTGCTAGCGGTCCTTCGTGTGACGATCGCTATCCTTGGTGCCCGTTTTTGTCTGCTCTTGCTGACTGCGCTTTTCTGGGCGCTCTAAGGAGGGAAGGGCCAAGGCAGAGGTAAGGCAGGACTAAGGCAGAGCAGGGGTCCTTGGCACTCTTCGGGTTGGAGCTGGTGCTGGACCGCTAAAATTTGTGAGGGCGGTCACTTAAAAAGCTTTATGTCTCACCCAACCCTCAACAATGAAACAAAGCCCCCGTAAAAAAAACGCCGATCCACTTTGCACGATGCACACAACGGGTACGTTCCAAATATACAAATACCCCTCCCTCCTCTACAAATAAACTGGCAACCTCCTCGTGCGAGCGTCCAACCTGCATAGTCAAGCAGCACACTAAAATAAGTACACCAGGGAACAGCAGGGCAACCCATGTCATTGTCTCTGCTCTACACCAGTACACAACCTAATGTAAACGTCCTCGTGCGATCGTCTAACCTTCACAATTGATCAGTACACAAGGGAACAGCAGGACAACGCATACCGTTGGCTCTGTCCCACCGACAATTAAGCCCGATGAACAAGATTATGGGCTAGGCATCTAACGGATATCTAACGGATATCTAACGGATACCATTGTAACCTACACATTTGGTCCAAAGACACAATGGTTGGGTGGCAACCTCAGGGAGGCGGAAAAATAAGTGAGAGGTCGACAATCAAACAATAGTACATGTACTCGTACAAATCCTGAAAACATACGCCACACAAAATGAGAGGTGTACATAAAGAGGTGAAGAACGTTCAGGTCGCGCAGGGGTGCTATCGATCGTTTTCCATTATCATAGCGCTCGATTGCTCGACATCGATAAGGGTGATAAAGTCGAACATTGTGTCTTCGGAAAGTTCTCGACCAAATCTTTCCGAAAACGCCTTGTTCGGTAATGGAAACCCTTAGCCTTCCCGTTCTGAAAAAATCGAGCGCTACAAAAAACGATCATAGCACCCCCCCCTGTGGGAACTCAACGCTCTTTACTCGTATCTCTTTACGGTATTGGTGCCTGGCAACCTCAGGAAGGCGGAAAAAGAACTGAGGTCGGCACCAAAACAAAACCTGCCCTCTTACATGTCTTGAAACGTACGGTACACAAACTTTGCGGTGTAATCTGATCAAAATGCGGTGCAACCTGAATCAATGAGCTTCGACACATGTAGAGAATATGTCAAAGCGTGATAGCAGGTACACGACAAGCTCCTCAGTTGGAGGGCCGCGTGATTGAGCCAAGTGCGATATTGAGACATAAGTTGGCCGGAAATCGCTACCCCTATCGAGGCAAACGTCGCTGTTCAACTGGCAACTGGCAACTGGCAACTGACAACATTGCTTGAAAGAAGGGCTAGGAAACGTCGCCGCCCACAGTGTCGCAGAGCGTGGCCTGGTCGCCGTCGCCTATGCGGCGGGGGCGCATCTTGTGAATGCGGCACTTGTGGCTTATGGTGGCTGATGACAGGTCCTGCCGAAAACAAAACAAAACAGACCAGACCAGCGACGGGAGCTAAGAAGAGGCTCCGAAGAGTGGCACAGCAGCCAAGCACAGGCATACCGTATAAAATAATAAAGCATAGCACAGTATAGCGCCGCAATAGCACTGGCATTAAAGATAGCAAAAGTATAGCACAGCATAGTACGGCATAGAACAGTACCAGGGATAGCACAGCACAGCATCGCATATCACAGCACAGCACAGCACAGCATAGACAAATACCAGTTATAGCACAGAATCAAATGGGACAGCACAGCACACTAAAGGACAGTAACCACGTCATGTCGAGTCTCTGTTCACGTCCACCACTATGATCAAGGATGGGAATACGCATGGGAATGGTTACTTGGGAATTGGTCGGCATAAGGTTCCGGCAGTATGACACGGGATACATTTTTTAATGCAACAACCCTACCCTCACCGATACGCCTATCCCGCACGCTACAAACCCATACGTAGCAAGTTTGACTTGGTATGGAAGAATTCGGGCAGAAGATATAACGCAAAAACTTCAAACTGTTACTTCGTACCTGGTATGTATTAATATTCCGCTCTGAATCCCACATGTTACTGGTGGAAGACTGACAAGTCGACAATGCCACTGATCAAACTATTCCAGACCACGGCAAAGAACAGCAGACAAAACAGCATTAGAGCCAATAGCACCACAGCAAAGCACGACACAGCCAAAGCATAACGTAACAACGGCATCAAATAGGGGAAAGTTGGTGTTGGATGCATTGATGATAACACTCACGACAACGTCGACAATACCATCGACGGCAACACTAAAAATATTACACGACGCCGGACTACAATGTTTGACGACGATCAAACGACAAATCCACGATAACGTTGCCAAAAACTCATCCACGGCAACCTTAAATACGTCACGGACTGCAATATTTGACGACGACAGAAACGACAAATTGACGACAAAGTTGACAGTACCATCCACGAAACAAATAATACCACGCGGGACACCCGTATCACACGTGTGATACTATTAGTACTTATATTAGTATAATATACTACTGTAATGCAGGGCCAATGAACGATGTTGGCCTGCTAATTCCCAGTGCGCGTTTTGTCAGAGCTGGCTATTAATAGACGGTGAACGAGCGCGTTGCATACTGCACCCAACAGAGTACGAGATTCTGCTCTGCTCTTACGAGTAAAGGATCTTACTGTACATCTTACGACGCCGGTATAAATACGGCAACCAAATCAAAATGTACCGGTATGATTGGTACGCAAAAAAGAAATGTTATCACATTGTCTCATCGCGGAAAATATATCATACGGTAGTCCGTAGTCCATACGATAGTCACAGCAGCAATGGCTCCAAACACTCTGGATTCTGGAGTGGAATCATACACCTCAACCGAGAGAAAGTGAAAACAATCCACCAAATGTTTGGGCGCGCGCTCTGCTCGTACGAGTAAAGGATCTTACTGTACATCTTACGACGCCGGTATAAATAGGGCAACCAAATCAAAATGTACCGGTCGGTATGATTGGTACGCAAAAAAGAAATGTTATCACATTGTCTCATAGCGAAGAAGATATCATCGAATCGATTTCATATCGAATATTGTTTTAGGGTTACATATCGAATTAATATAAATATATAATATGTTGATTACATCAGCTGTGAATTCAACCGATTGAATAGTTGATACTGGTAATCAACTTTGCGAGCTGCGTATCATATAATGTTTGTTCTATATATATGTGTGTCATTTGTAGTGTTCGTGTGGGATACCTGGTATTAATGGTATTACCAGTGATATTTAAGTCAGTTTTCTAATAATAAATGCCGTTCGCGCGTGTTAAAAAAAAAGAGGAAATAGGTCCTGCCAGTGGAATCTGAGAACTTGACACAGACAGCTCCTTACGACGCGAGGTTTGGCTCAGGGCGAGCGACTCCGTGAGGGCTACCGGTGGTCGGTGTCGCAGAGCGGGTAACTGCCCGCTGTGGGAAGCTCGAAAGAGTTGCGTTTTTTGCGGGAGTCACGCCTGGTACGTAAGTGATGTGTGGTGACGGACGGACGGACGGACGGACGGTCTTTTTTGTTAATGTTTCTAGAGACCCAGTGGTACCCACTGGGAATTAGTAAGATAACACACCCCGTCGGGTGAATGTGCTTTTAGTGAACTGATTTTCTCGACAACAATGAACACGGAATATATACCACATGCCAGGTACAACCTAGGGAGTATTGACGACAACATTATATTTCGCATGCTGTTGGTCTTCTTGCCACTACGTATTCATACCCAGTCTCGTTTCAGGGGATTCCTCGGGGTTTTATCAGGTTTATCTGGTTCTTAGCATTTTTGTTCTTTGGCTTATTTTGTTGTGTTTTTGTACCCAGTATTGCCCAGTATGTCATTTTCTCACGTACCGTACCTCGATTAAATTTGCGATCGTTTTGATTTTCTCTGTCTCGTACCCACGACCACGTATTTACAATATCCTTAGGATGAAGAGCCAGAGCGGACACTGGGTGTACTCATGCCGTTGGGCAGAAAGAAGGGTCAAATGTGAAGACAACACATGCCGTAGAAAACGCCCGATAACCCCCCCCTCAGCCTCCATGCGACTCGCCCAGAGCTTCGCGCTTGGTGCAAGCAATGTCTGCCTGGTCGGTGAACACCCAACGTGCTCCGTCCCGGCATTGTAGGGATGCGAGGATCTACGGTCATACGACTACGGCCTTGCACAACATGAGTACACCCCCCCCCATTATATATTTATGGGTTGGGTTGGCGTCGCCTGGCGACGACGCTGTAAAACATGCCTCTCACTGCGTGAGCTAGACAACCAGGGTACCGTTTTTTTTCTTGTTTTTTTTTGGCGGTTACCCAGGCTGGTGGTCGAGTTAGATCATTTGTGCGGGGTGGAGAACTTTTGCTCCGCAACAAGGGGAATGATCGTATCACGTAATGTGATATGGTAAGGCATTCATGAGGCAGATACATAGTGCTCTCATTGCTGTCTCAGGAAGTAGCCACACCATACATTAAGTTAACTAGTTGAAGCTGTCATCCATATGCAAGTCTGCCTGGCAAGCGGTTCTTAGTAGGATGCAGCTCACCCTTCATACGACTCGCCCAACACCTCACGGCGCTTCGCGCTTGGTGCTAGCAATGTCTGCCTGGTCGGTGAAAACCCGACATGCTCCGTCCCGGCATTGTAGGGATGCGAGGGTCCATGGTCATACGACTACGGCCATGCATGAAAATGAAGTACACCCCCCCTCTATTACTAGGATGTTTTCAAAATTGGCATTCTCGGCATGCATCGAGGAGAGCGTGATGATATTTCCAAAGCCATATTATTTTGTTGTGTGAGACACCCTGGTTTTGCAGAAAATCGGCTCCGAAACACTCTCCCAGCGGGTGCGATATCTTGCGAGTTTCGTTTACCGAACATAGCACCTAACGTTTTTCAAGCTCTTCTTGACTTGAAGAGCTCTATATCTTACCCAACACTCGAGTTTGAAAAAAACATGGCACGCGTCAGACAGATCATGGATTGCTTCATTTGAATGCATTTCATGATCTATAAGCAGTAGACCTTTCAGGGCAGATGATCTGTATGATCTGTACGATCTAGCTCCCGTTGCCGGGTGGGAGTCATTTGATCTGGTATGATCTAAGGCATGTTTCCTGGGTTGGATCTGTACATACAGATCCTGCACAACATATCATAACGGCGGGTGAGGAACTAGATGGTCTGTCGATATATACATAATGGAAATGGTCTAGATACTGTAGATGATCTGTCTGACGTGTGAAATATTGCCAGCTAAGCCCGGCACACAATTCCATCGGCTACGTAGGCATGTAACGAACTTATCGTAAACACACACATCGGATCAAAAATACGCAATGGTTGGGTAGCTCCTCAGTTGAGGAGTGTGTTGGTCGGACAGATCGTCGACAGATAGATCATCTACAGATACATCATCTAGACCATCTACAGATACATCATCTAGATCATCTACTGTAGATCCTAGCCCGACTTATGATATGTTACGCATGATCTGCATACCACATACCCAACACAGGAAACCTGTCCTAGATCATGCAGCTTAGAATGCCCTAACGCAGCGGCATGAGCTGTAGATCATACAGATCATACAGATAAGGAATGCATATTTCCTGAAATGGGAACTGATAATCTGCCTGAGGTGTGGAATGTTCTATAGAATGTTCTGGGGCTCGAATGTTAAACCCCGCGTACAGTATCACAAACCATTTAGCGTTCCAGCGGAACGAACCGTTGCCGCGGCTGCAGCCATCGCCATCGCCGCCAGATTAGCCTCTACGCAACATCAACCCACCAGTATATATTTCGAAAATGAAAACCCCAAGAAGGCGGTTGTTATCCGGGGGAGGAGGGGGGGGCACTTCAGTTTCATGCATGGCCGTAGTCGTATGACCATAGACCCTCGCATCCCTACAATNAAAACCCCAAGAAGGCGGTTGTTATCCGGGGGAGGAGGGGGGGGCACTTCAGTTTCATGCATGGCCGTAGTCGTATGACCATAGACCCGGGGAGGGGGGGTGATAATCAAAACTTAAAACCGATTTTGTTTTCTCTTGTTGACTAAACCAAAATAAAACACACCCGGACGGACAAAAATAGTGATCGGTTTGGGGAGGGGACCTCACCTGGTCCGTGACGAGGATGAATTGACTGGAACTAAACACCCCGGCGTAATCGATTACTTGCATCAGGGCGGCGTTGCGGATCTTCGCGCTTGTAGAGTTGTCGAACCCGTCCATCACCCTGTCCACGCCAAGCGCACGACAAACAAACAATACCAACGGCAAGGGGGGTGTACCGACGGCATGGTAGAGTCCCCGCAGAAACACGTATCGATGGTAAAGTGGAAACCCCGACGACAGCACATACCGACCGCAAAAACAGATTTTTTCCGACGGAAACAAGTACGGACGGAAGGTGCGAGTACCGCCGGGAAATATGGACAAGGTCAACGTCAAAATTTGGGAGTATTTCTGCTACAGCACGACGGTCAGGGAAGAAACTGCTAGATTGAAACGAGGAGAGAGATTCTACACAGACAGGCCAAGTGCGAATACATGTATATACGTGACGCTTGCAGGAGCGAACGATATTTTACAGCGTGCCTCTGCTTGCTCGCAGACGTCCCAATCGCCTCGTATCGTACACGGCAGGACATCCATCTGTCATGCCAGGTACCACTCTATCCGAAAATAAAAGGACCGTGTTAGGGTTAGAATTGAACATCTCAGCGGCCCTTATATATACAGACAGGGTGGTATATGTATTAAAAAGAAACAGGGATGCTGGCCCAGCATGGGTTAAAATTGCACAATTACTCGCATAGTACAATTTTTTATAGATATATTATTTTACCATGAACAACATTATCTTCGCCGATCTCTTATCTTTACCTCCTATAGTCGTAACTCAGATCCGGGGTCACCTGGCAGGTTATTTTCCCCCCTCTCCTCCCCACTACGGGTCGTGCCCTCGTCGACTCATACCGTATTAAGAGAAGGGGATGTTTTCACGCCAACATCAAGATTTCGCGTCATTTGTTACTTTCCCGTAAATCTCCACGAGTACATACCAGCCTTTTCTGTGTTGTTGCCCGTTTTCTGACCCCTACATGAATGTCCTGTCCTCGTATTGTGCTACTCTGTAGCATATGGAACGTCTACGCTACAGGCGAGCGTAGAGGCTGCTCATGGCGCCTGACACGCCACCCTTAACTTTCGATAACACCATAAAACCGCATTTCGGCAGACGTCGTACGTACGTAGTGAGTTTGTTTTCTACTGACAGCATCGGTCTATTTCCACTGACAGCACCGCTCCCCGAAGCTCAACGATGATCTCGAAACCTCACCTCCGCTCTTGCGTGACCCGGGTTATCAAAACGCTACAGCTGTCGCTACGTAGACGGTCGCGCACCCTGGTTGTTTGGTGCCTTTAAAAACAGAAACTCACATTATCAGATACGAGGTTACATTGGTTTCATACTGAAAAAAAGAGAAAGTCTGGGGAACAGCAATCAGCAGGGTTTAGTCAGAACCAGGTAGGATGTTTGAGGTTCATTTTCGGGGGGAGAGCAAGTTCACAAAACGGCGATCAGCATGGTTCATTCTAAAGCAGGTAGGTTGTTTCGATTTCATGTTGAAAGGGAGAAAATTCAGGGCAGAGCAGTCAGCATGGTTCAGCCAGAAGCAGGTAGGTTGTTTGAGTTTCATGTTGAAGGGGAGAGAGTCCAGAGAACAGCAGTCAGCATGCTTCAGCCAAAAGCAGCCGACCCGACACGCGACTGAAGCCTGCCTGAAGAACAAGAAGAACAAGCCAGGCGGGAGAACAGAAAAATCCACCTCCAAGCCTAACCCTAACCCCTACCCACCGAAAGCAAGAACAGTGGCTACCGCCGAATGTCAGCAGGGCAGCCAGGTTAACGAACGACCGCTCCTCCTCCGGAAGCAGCATCAAATCGCTGCACACGTTGTCCGGGTCGCTGCTGTCCTTCTGATACTTCAGCCTCAAATACTGCCTGTCGTGGTCAAAAATAATCTCACTGGGGTATACGGCGATAACAAAAAGAGCGAGGAATAAATATGCTAAGTAGAAGGTAAGCAAACGCGGGGTGGGGGGTGGAGGGGCAGCAGACGAGCCGGTAAACTTGTGAGAAGGTAGAGATAGAGAGTAGGCGGGGAGGGGGGGTGTACTCATGTCATGCATGACCATAGTTGTGTGGCCATAGACTCTCGCACCTCTACAATGCCGGGAAGGAGCACGTCGGGTTTTCACCGACCAGGCAGGCATTTCTTGCACCAAGGCGAAGCACCGTGAGGTGTTGGAGGGGGAGGGGGGGATACGTCGACTACTTTTTCCAGTTGATGCCGTTGTTTTTTTCGTGCTTCGCTGGCCATGCCGATGAAACGAGACACGGTGGGGGAGGTTGACAGGGCTAGACGTAAATATTCTCAAGTTGATGCGCATGGGCAAGAAAGGGCGGGGAGGAAGAGAAGAGACGACGCAACGCAACGCAAGCGCGAACAAAATCGATGGCAGGCCGTCAATTACTTTTGCGTGCGTTGCCTTATCCCGCCTTATCGCCCCTGTGTTTGGGGAGGAATGTGTGACGGCATGCGGCGGTGCTGGTTTACTTTACCAAGTCGCTGATCAGAAACAAAGTCGAATACAGGACGTAAGGTAAAGTGCAGGTGCAGGGCGTACTCGACAAAAAGGGGGCATTGGAATAGCTCGACCTACCAGCACAGTGACAGTCTCAGCTTTCAATCTGAACCGAGGGCCAGATACCCCACGTATTTGCTAACCGGGACAGAGCCGAGGTTGCTTACAGAAGGTTCAGTTTCGCAAGGATGGCGCGAGCAGAGCGCCAGATACCCCCTTCAGTCGAAATATCGCGACAGCAGCCTCTCTAGTCAACCGCTGGCAAGTACCACGGAGCCAGCTCTTGGTATTGAAAACGAGTGTTTTCTCTTATTTTCTTCATCAGCCTCTTTCTATAGAACCCAACTATAAGGTCATCTCATCTTCAACACCGTTGTACCCATAACCGACCATACGTATGATATGATATGGGACAGAGGAAGCAGTATACCTGGTATATGCAGCAGTAGGCTATTGGGCAAAAAATAGAATGTAACAGTAGGTTTCTCACCCAATCGCGTCCTTCTGCTGGAGGTAGTAGTAGAAGTGCCTGTATGTGGATGACGCGGAACAGCGCCGTATCGTCAAATACCTACCCGAAGCAAGAATCGAGACGCGCAAAGAAGTGAAACGGTTTAGTGGCCCAGGAATATTCGCGATCCGTTCGTGGCAGATACACCGGAGGGGCACGCAGCTGTTGCGGCAGACAGGGGAGAGGCGAGAGGGGGGTGGGGAAACGATGAGGTGGTGAGTAGCGGATCAGTTGATCCGCTTGTTTCAGATGCCTTCGCTTGCAGGTACGGTCCGCACACCTCTAGTGTAAGACAAAAACAACAGCCAAACACTCATTTTAGCAAGCCGTCAACAGCAACAAATCGTTGTCCAATAAAGGCCGTGGCCTATCCTACCGAACCGGTAGCCGTAACCATAAACCATAGCCATAATGATAAAAACTAATCGTCATCGTTACCGTACTCGAAGTCGTAACGGCATCTGTGACCGAAACAGAAAACAGCAGGGCTGTAATTTTCCTGACTATTAGTCGCCGATTAGTTGTTAGTTGGCATTAGTTGGCTAGGTTTTACAGTTACTGCATAGTTACGTGAGGTAATTTGCGGAGTGATATGCGTTTTTGGACCTGACTGGCGCGTTTGTGGCACGACATGTGTTCATTACTCATATACTAAGACAGTTAACTCGCTCATCCCCCCCTCCCCAATGAACAATTGCACGTAATTTCCCGCAAACTCACAGCCCTAGAAAACATATTTATCGTAGAAATAACCGTAACCATGCTCGTGATCGCAGTCGTTGCGTCGTGGCAGTAACTAAAGATAGCCGCAATTGGGCCCGAAACCGTAATTATAATCGTCATCACGTCACCACGACCGAAATTTGAAACCTTACAAAACCATATTTTTAGTTTTTATTTTCTTCTCCGGCGGATGGATAAAAATAAAGCTTGAGCCCTCCACACTTCCACGCCTCACTACGTGTCGTGTGTCAATTCACTCCATGCCCCCTTGGAAGTATCAGCTCCTGCTGCTACTACTCAGGAGACTTGAGCATGTTGACCCGACCTGACCCCCGAAGGGGCCAGGGGCGGTGGGGATAGCCACCCGAAGAGTCATCTCTCCGGGTAGTGTGAGCTTGCGCGAGCTCATACACCAACAAAAACCCAGGACAAGAAGCCTTCCCGCCAGACTCGGACCAGCTACGGTCCACCCTACCCGTTTGGGCGTTGGTCGCAACCGCAGCCGGAAAAATGACCGTACCTGCATGATCCTTATCATACTGCATATAGCTAGGAATTCGACCGATTATTTAGTTGGGTTTGCTTAGGGCCTGGCCTGGCTGTTGTGTGGAGATGTTGTCGTGTTTACAATTTTTGTTTTTGCGCAAACAAAATGACTTCCCGGAGGCAGCAAATAACCACTCTTTTTCTTTTGGGTGAGCTGTTGTGTGAAGACGTGGTGATGCTTATGAAAAATAAATTGCAAAAAATGGCCTCCCGGAGGCAGTAAATACTCGTTCCTTCACTTTTGGGCCGGGTGGTAGGAGCGCTCGATTCCGTGCAGGCAAAGCTGGGCATAGAACCCCACCTTCGCGTTCTTACTTTTATTTTTTGCCACAGCAGTATACGAACCGGGTCCACCAGAGGTCAAGGTACAAGTTTGGGTATAATAAAGACGACAATCAGCTCGAAAAATAATACGATACAAATGAGCTGCGGCATTGAGAGAAGGGCAAAAGGGACGAAAAGTATGGGTGTGATATCATGCCGCAGCAGAGAGGCCTCATTGATCCCAAACTATACACGAATAAATGCGACGACGGAATGTTACCGGGTAATTTTGAACGTAACTTTGTGTGTCCCCGGTGTGGGAAAAGCCTCCGGACTTTACAGAGAGAGCGAGATGAACCAAGGACATGCACTCATCTCGCGATCGCCCCGACAGCAGCACGGAAAAGTAGGAAGAGGGTACTCATAGGGAAAAACAGACCATCCCGCCCGCCCATCGCTGCGCGCGAGACACGCCGACAACGTCGTCTGTTTGGTAGTGTTAATTTTACCAGGGTAAATACTCTCTGCGACGAGATGCCGCGTTGATTGCCGGTAAATCAACGCGGGGGTAGTAGCCCTGGGTGAGAGGCTCTGGATGATCGCAGCAGAGAGGCCTTATTGATCCCAAACTACAGACGAGTTAAAGCGACGATGGAATGTTACCAGAGTAAATAAAACCCACACAATTTGTTTTTCGATTTTTTG
The DNA here is from genome assembly GCA_008828725.1 of Saccharina japonica. Lineage (NCBI taxonomy): Eukaryota > Phaeophyceae > Laminariales > Laminariaceae > Saccharina > Saccharina japonica. The sequence goes on along the minus strand of MEHQ01002904.1, from coordinate 554,127 downwards.
TTTTTATCCAACGAAAAAACGGGGCATTGGCTCGTTTTTTTTCTTCGTTTTGGTGATGTACCCGGTCCTCCGCATCTACACGACCGAGCCACGGGTGCGAGTATACAACACCCACACAATTTGTTTTCTTCGTTTTTTTTCTGGTGTTAGCCCGGCGAAAGAGCGGATATTGGCTCGATTGTTTTTTTTTTCGTTTTAATATCAGTGATACATCCGACCCCCCGCATCTACATGATCATGGCGTGATGTGCACAGGTCTCACGGCATTTGATAGACGCGTTCTGCTCCGTGCTGCCGTCCAGTTGCACTACTGTAGCTGGTGGTGATCCTATAAACCTATTGCCGAATACGCTCGTATAATTCAACACTACGTACCCGTACCTACAACAAGTCAACTACCACCTCACATGAACATTTCTTAGTTTGTTCGGACTACCCGCGGTATCCAGATTATGGCCCATCCGACATTGGGACGAAGAGGCCCATTGTATCATCTAGTTGTATTATCTAGTATCCATATACCCATGAAGCAACGGGTACGAAAAAAAAACAATGGATTTCATGACCGAAGTTGCATCTGTAACCGTATTCGAAAACAATATAACTGACCGTAGACTTGACCGTAATCGTAGTTATAGCTGGATCCGCAACCGATTATATACCCGAGACCGAAACCACGATCTTAACTTGTGATCGTATCTGCAACCGCCGGTATAACGGCAACCCTAAAAAAGAAAAACGCAACCTTATTTGTAACAGTGACCGAAACCTTATCTGTAATTTTGTCGCAACTGCAACAGCAATGGAAATCGTGACATGAGTGAAATTGCACATGTACTCGTCAGTGAAATTGCATACGTACTCGTCTACCGTCAACATTCAAATAGGCGCAGCCCGTATGACCATGACCACAATTTGTAACCGTATCTGCAACCGCAGAAACAACCAAAACCACAAGAAAAAAAGAAGGCTGCTGAAACCGTGAGCAAGCGAAGCCTTACTTGGGAAGAGTAACCACCATACCAACAACACTGAAAACCGTAGCTGAAATTGCATTCTTACTCTGTTTACCGTAAACATATAAACAACCGCAAAAGTGATCGCAGTCGAAGTGGTGGCCGTATCTGTCATCGTAACCGAAATACTACGAATCTGCTATATAGCTATAGCTAGGATGCCGACCGATTATTTAAAGGGGTTTACCTAGGATGTCGTGTGGAAAAGCACACATCGCGCCCAGAAATCGTAGTCCGCATCGTGCATGGCTGATTCCCGCGGTTTTAACCGTACGTGTAACCTCAGCCATAGAAAATAACCGCAATCCTGATCGTTGCTTATCTATAACCGTAACCTCACCCATAAAACACAAGCATGACCGTAGCTGCAAGCCACACCGTGCCCATGGAAACACCGCCATCGTCGCCGTGACAGTAATCGGTCGGAATTGAAACCGAACATGTAAGCCTACATACAGCACATACTCGTACACTAAATAAGAGTAGATAGAGTAGATAGAGTAGATAGAGGCGATAGAGTAGATAGAGGCGATAGAGGAGATAGAGTAGATAGAGTACATAGAGTAGATGAGTATAAAGATAGAGTAAGCAGAACGCCTCAACCGAGGAGCTACCCAACCATTGCACAACCATTGCATGAACCATTGCATATTCGTTATCCGATGTCCACATTGCAACACTACGTAGTAGCGATTACAGGTACCAAGTCCATGGGGTTGCTTCATCCCCTCGGGACTTCAGAGATAAAAAAGACGATGAAAAGTGGCGATGACAGAACGGCCACTGCGTGATTGGGGGGGGGTGATACAGATGATCCAATGATTGGTGTCCGAGTTACACTGGCTGATGCAATGCAAGGAGTTTTATGATAAGGAAGGGGCGCAACATGATCCTTAATATCCGTACTGCTATATAGGCGCTCATTATACTGCTCGTAGACGGTTCGTAACACCGAACCTATCATCGTGTCGGTCGCTATCCCTTATATCACTTATACTCGTATCCCTTATACGTCCCAAAAGGGGTCCCCTATATCCCTTGCAAGGGGTCCCAAATGGGTTAACTTACAATTTTTGTCAAAAGTGGGTTTGTTGGGTGTCAGTGCAGGTATACTATTACTACAGTAGTAATATAGTATACTATAATAGAGTATACTATAATACAGTACCTCAAGTGAGGAGTCTCGGAAAAATCACACTACGAGTAGGTGCTACCACTACCGCAGTTCGCGTTCGCAACCCTAAGCACCACCCTGAGCATCACCCTAAGCATCACGCTAAGCACCACCCTAAGCATCACCCTAAGCACCACCCTAAGCATCACCCTAAGCATCACCCTAAGCACCACCCTGAGCATCACTTAAGCACCACCCTAACCAACACCCTGAGCACCACCCTAAGCATCACCCTAAGCATCACCCTAAGCATCACCCTAAGCATCACGTTGAGCACCACCCTGAGCACCCCTAAGCATTACCCTAATCACCACCCTAACCCTAAGCATGACCCTACTGTAAGCATCACCGTAACATTACAACTAACATTACAACTAACATTACAACTAACATTACAAGTAACATTACAAGTAACATCAACCGTGGCCGTAGACAAGACGTCATAAACATAAAAGAAAGCCGTAAGGTAAACCGTATCCGTAATCGCATTCCTATTCGTAACCGTCATGGTGAACATAGCCACAAACGTAACCGTACACACAAGAAAAGGGCATTTGACAAAAAGGGGGAGACCCCCCATATATCGTAACAAAAGGGGGGACACGTACCAAGCACTGGCGGCGAGGTTATCGTTAAAGAGGCGGTCGTCAATACCAATCCAACGGCCCAGCGCATTAACGGTATACTCATAGTCATATATTAACCATCACTCTGACCGAACAGCTCAACAGCTCATTTCCTGGTACAACAAGACTCTCCTCTCCTTTACGCCATGGTGCGTACCTGATATACGCGTATACGTATACGGCGGTACCCGCACGACTACATATATACGTACAGCAGCCAGCAGTAGTACCAGAGGAGTACTACTATCATTTGTTACGTATATATTTACGTATACTCGTTTATATATATATGTTGGTGATTTTTGAGAACAACAGGGCACAGGGCGCCAACCAATGTATGCTGATCTGCTGGCCACGTTTGCGTAGGTATAGGCCGTTGGTCTTTTCGACGTTAGACGTCGTCTGTTGGGCGTGCCACAACAACCAGAACATGGAGTGGTCACTTACCCGAGGTCTTTTTGACACAGAAAGGGGGATACCTCTCTGCATATTTACAAAAAGGGGGACGTTACGAAAAGAGGGGGACTTTCCCAAACTAAGTAGATGAAAAGGGGGATACCCTCGCGTAAGCATAACAAAAAGGGGGATATGCTCACACCCCCCTTTTGATCGCTCTCGTTCACCCGTTAAACATATGAAGAAAAAAAAAAACACTGGGGATGGTAGGGAGGTGCCATGTGAGTGTGGCAAACGCATCAATTTTTAATTTCGAGTCGATTTGATAGAGTACATGGGCTTACCCGGCGGCGAAAACCGATGTCCCCCTTTTTGTAACGATACAGGGGGGTGTACCCCTTTTTGTAAGATCCCCAAAAAAACGCAAAGTTAACTGCTGACCGTATCCGTAACCGTAAAAAAAGTAACCGTGAAAATAGCCACAAAAGTGACCGTCATAAAAAACCCATAAAATTGACCGCAGCCGTAACCGTAAACGAAACCGCACGACCGAAAGCCGAACCGTGCTTGCAAGCCTCACGCACCTGACCATACGCTGGCGCATTGCTTTGGAGAGCAAGACCATGGTTTTCTCCAGACGCGAAACAATGGCTTCCTTTTCCTTGTGAGCCTTCAGCACGTGCTCTGTCTGCTTCATCACCTGCGAAAACAGGTGCCCGAAAACCATCGTCAACGTCGCGTTCCGTTTTGCGTACAAAAACTGTAAAGTGTGCAGATTAGGAGATTTTGGGACGCCTTTAATCGGAAAGGGAAAACAGGAAAAACCCAAGACGTATACGTATACCTAAGTAGTGCACATATGATATATTCCTGCGAAAACCAGCCCCCCTCCCCGAATACCATACAACGCTAACAAAAAAAAAGTTAATGCTGCAATAATTCGAGACGTCAAAGTGTTTCCGCGTGCGAGGAGTGACATCGAAGCTCACACTGTGCACTTGCTTGTGTGGGCACAAGGAAGTGATAGGCGATGGGCGGAGGGAAGACAGGGTAACTTCATAACATATCGTGCATAATGCTGCACACATCGGCCGAATCATCGAACCTCGCTTGATGATCTAGCTCTTTCAGGGAAAATGGATTCCTGATATGTATCATATGTATGATCTGTATGGCCTAGTTCATGTTGCCGGATGAGAAGCCGTGAAGTCTGCATGACCTGGCACACGTTTTCTGGTTTGGATCTGTGCTAAACAGATCCTGTCCAACACATTAAAAAGGCAGGCTAGGATCGAGATCTGTAGAATATCTGTAGATAGATCGTGATCTGTTTGATGTGTGCAGTGCTACAGTGCTTTCAGAACTCACCCTCCAAAGGGACATTCGATGACTTTTCAGCTGCGGCTGTTGTTCTGACATGCAACTCATCAAAATAAAAGCTCCAGCATTAACTCTGGAGAGGAATAACGTAACAAGTCAGCTAAAACAACAACACTTAGCAACATCGGACGGGCACGAGTAAGGCGGTACATTAGGTGACACAAATTCAACAACAAGACCAACAACAACAACAACGACAACAACGACAACGACATCGACATCGACAACGACAACAACAACAACAACAACAACAACAACAACAACAACAACAACACAGAGAAGGCGACGAAGGGGAGGGGGGCTGCACAAAGTTCAAAATTCAAAATCTCACGACCGAAGACCGTCACGCTCGAGCGACCGGCCGGCACAATTAACACCTGCCCCTTGCCTGCCCGTCAACCTCCATTCCTCTTGCAGAAGTTCCTTCGCGACCCCGCTGCTTACCTCCTCTTGGGACTTGCCCCTGCTCTCGATCCTCTGCCTGTTCCTGTCGAGCGTCTCCGACGCGACCTTGATCTGCACACAGGGCAGAGAAAACATTGTTTCAGGTCTTACTTTCCCTCTTCTATGTTTCTTTTTTTTATGCCTTCGTCGTACTCCTTCATCGGTTTTTGTTTGTTTTTCTCCTGTTTGTTCGGGTGTGGGTAGATTTTCCTGGTACCATGTGGTTTGCAAAGTATGCGGGATGGTATACCACAGCCCGGTAGTGCCGTTCCCTCACGCACTGGTACTGCGGTGCAAGCACTAGTTTGTACTACCTGTGTTCTTCCATCGATCCGGTTTTTGTTTGGCCCGTTAGGTGACCATGGGCTGGATTTCAGGGAAACGAGCTAATGTGGTAGCATCCCATCACAATAATACCGCTAAAACTGTTTATGGTGTCGGAAATTGTCGATGGGACACACGATTTCAGCTATATGCGAATGCGAGTTAGTATTTTACACCGAACCATAAAAAGGTATTGTACCCCTTTCGAGCTGGCTGAAGCCAATTCTACGACCGCCGACGGAAATTTACGAAAAAAAGAAAGAACCCAGGACGGGTGACTGTTTATTTCGACCAATCACGACAATTTAATACCACCGCACACAAGTTGACGACACTAACAAATTTCCTACTGCGCGAGTCCCTAGCGAGAATTAACATGCATGTTTAACAGGGCTGATATAGTGCAGCGCTGCGTGCCATCCTTGGAGTCTCTGTGACACCGCCTCCATACCTCTAGGAGTAGTGTTACATATTTCACTCATTGGACAGATCTGATAGATACAGATCATTCCCACTACACTATTATAGATAGTCTATAGATATTTCAGGGTAGGTAGGGTACTGGTCTGTATGATCTATATGATTTGTATGATCTATATGATCTGTATGATCTGTATGATTTAGCTCTTGTTACCGGGTGGGCGTCGGATAATCTGCACACATGCCTTCTGGGTTGGATCTGTATTATACATATCCCGCACAACGTCTCAAAACGGCAGGTTAGGGTCTAGCTGGTCTGGAGGACGATCTATCTGCTGCCGCTGCCAAAGCGCCGAATACTCCACTAGTAAGAAAACTACCCTCCTCAAACCCCTAGTCGTGAATAGTGCCACCAAGCACGTGTGTTTACACCTTCAATCATGGTTATCGGGGTCAACGCGTTTGGAATGCGAGTCAGCTTGGTTTTCCCGTGGCAAATGAGGTGGCAACCATGTCGAAAATTCGCTTTGCGGCTCCCTACAGTAGAGGCCAACAAACAAAAAACGAAACCTACTATTAATACTGTATGCACAAAAATTTTACTCGCTTCTTTATATCTAGTTTTTTTAGATGGAGTGAATTGACTAACCTTCATGTCTTCAGTTAGTCTCTCGTCCTCTCTTTCGTCCGTAGGCGGGTCCAGCGGCATCAGGCACGTGCTGACGGAACCCGACAAACATATACTTGTATAAACTATGTCATTGTTTTTTTGAAGGATACGATCTAGAAATATAAGCAAAAAAACTACAATGAGTGTTTGTTCTAGTAAACGTAACTAGCAGGGTGTGTGTCGCCCGTGCCGTATCGTGCGTATCCGCCGGAAACGTGGCAGCAGGTAGGAGTGCAGCCGTACCCACTATTCACGACTTGGTCCACTTTCGACAACATGGATGAATGACAAAATACACTTGGCGCTGCACCGAAACAACCCCAATAGCCCTGACTCCGACCGCCTGGGAACGTTTTTGGGATCCGCCAGAGGAAATTTATCGGAATCTTCCCGGGAAAAAATATCAGAATCCGTCGGGGAAAGTTCTCGGGACACCGCTTGAGATCACATGTAAGAGTTTGTGCGTGTCGACAAACGGTTGGAATGTACTTGACTTTAAAAGGCCTTACCCCGAAACCCTATACCTGGAAACGCTAAAACCTCGAGCACGTGAGAAGGTTATCGGAAAACCCCTGTGATCAGAAGTGTGTGTGTGTGTCGTCAACCACAAAGTTGAAGCGGGGCGAGGTCGTACTCAACCTCTCCCGCTCACCCGCTGCCTGATCTGCTCCTGGTTCCACCGCGTGCTCACTCTCGTCCCATCCCACTCCAGCCCATCCCTGCGCCTGACTCTGATCATGTATTTCTCAGTGATACCCAGCGCTGTCTTGCGCTTCGCATCGGCTTCCTCCCGTTCGGCAGACAGGTCCTTCAGCTCCTGCTCCGCCTGCTCTCAAGGCGCGCGAGCGGGCGGTGGCAGGTGGGTGTCAGGTGGGTGTCAGGTGGACACGATGATCTCTGAGGGTAGCTTACCACATACTGGTCACATACTGGTCACATACTGGTCACATACTGGTACCTCAAACAGTAGTGGTCCCTCTACAGTGCAGGTTGAGTAGTGTCGACCGCCGGCTAGAGTACCTGTGGAGTCACTTGGCACAGATGGTATTAACCAGTGTGGCAGTGTGCGGAGTAGGTCGCCGCTATAGTGCCGGCATTGTTGGTTATGTGGCGCATACCGGCACTATACAGGGACCCTTGCTACTGCGTTGGTATTCGATCAAATGGTTGACAGACATGTTGCACGATACGAAGATAACTACCCCTACGAGCTGGTTCAAGTTGAACGACCCAAAAAAATGTCAGACACGAAGGCCGCTTGCATTATCAACTCGCATGTCACACATTTGGTATCATATTGACCGCCATCAACAGTGAAAGAGCGTGACATAGCCAATTTTTCAGTTGAGGTCCTAGCGCTGGTGCTAGCAGGAAAACTATGTCCGGACCGACCACGGGCCTCGAAAAAGGTCAGAAACAGACAGGCGTTTCTCTAGAAAATAACGTTCGTTTCCCCATTTTTTTCCGAACGAGCTGGTTCCAGGTACTTGATTGAAGGCATGCCTGTAAAAAATCGCCCAAATATAAAATATTGACCTGACTGCGTAGGGCCAATACCAAGTCATTTTCAACACCCAAAGCTGATCCTATACTGAAACTACAGTAAGCAAATGCCAGGCAACTGCAAAATACGCATATTTTCCGCACAAAAGCCCAAACGCTCACGCCGTGGTTTGGAGATAGGTCCTGAAACTTTGCACACGTGTTCTGTGAGCCGCTATCGAGGTCTTGACGAACGGTGTTTTTTTTTCCGTCGGGAATTTGGGATTTGGTAAGGCCCAAAAATCCTAACCTCAAAACAAAAACAACTATCTGACGGGAAAAAAACACCGTGCGTTAAAGAGTTAAGAGGGGTTTATAGAACAGACGTGTGCAATTTTTGAGGGCCCATCTCTAAAAAAACGGCGTGAACTTCCGACTCGAAACGTTTTTGGTGGATCCACCTTGAATCAGCCTGTAGCCCTAATCCCTAATCCCAAACCCCAACCCAACCAACCCACCAACGTTAGTCCTCTTCGTCTTGTGCACAGCAGTGAGCGTGCACCGTTGCCTCGAATAACCGGTACCGGTAAGCTTTACTGTGTACCAGGTATTCCTTACAGCTGCAATCACGACTAGTGATTAGCCGGTAGACGCCGTCAAGCCAACAGACTGACTTTAGTCGGCATTTCGGCTGGCGAAGGCAGCTGATGGCCGGCCGACTTGCCGACGTAAGTTAGGCCAGCGAAGCGAGCCAAATCAGTCTCCCCTGGCCCGCCCAAAAAAAGGGAAATGGTTTCTCGCATACAGCAATCCTTTACACAAGTGTGGGAGACCCAAAAAGTCGAATAGTCGGCACCGCCGAGAAACGACTTACTAATACTGTCGTACGACTAACAACTACTTGGCGACTTAAGTCAGGCCGACTCGCAGCTCTACTATTAATAGTAGCATTTCTAGTTGTCGGCAGGTGCGGTGGAAACCTCTGGGAGAGAGCTCGTGCCGCTCCTTTGAAGAGCACGTCCGAGTTTTGAGGTCTCCGCGAGGAAGGATTGAGCGCTGCGCAGGTAGGAAATGAAAACATCTGGAGAAAAAAAAATTAATATCCGTTTTTCCATAAGGTACGGCTTGGACCGAAGGGTTTGCAGCACTTGGTTGTAACGAGTACTAGGGACCACGTACCGTATTGTTTTACACGCCACGATATACTAACTTTGCTCTATGATAGTATATGTATGCTGTCATGATATATCATACTACGTTATACAAGGTACTTGGGCAATAATTACATTACACGATAAAAATACGCTGTGATATTTATACCATGCTGCGGTATTGATAATATACGATACAATGCGCTACCAGACGATACCTGGTATTACATAATATAGTATGACATAGGATGATAGGCAATAGCCGCACCTCCGCCAGCCTAGCCTTCGCCTTTCGCAAGTCGTAGTAGAGCTTTGCCTCTCCCATGCCTTCCTCCTGGAACAGGTCAGCAATATTAGGGTTCTTGTTCCTGGACACCTGTCGCGCCCAATCAGATCACATCATTGTAGCAGTCGCCCAATCGCATCACACGATTGTGGCAGTCGGTCAATCACACCTCTATCGTGTTGGGCAACCAAGCCATGCAAGTTAGGCCATACAGCCACGCTATGCAGTCACGGCATGAGTTATGCAAGAGTAAGATAGCAAGGGGATATTATGAATACAATAATGACGATACAGTGCTCTTTTCCTCTCTCCTGTCTTATTTCTTGCTTTTTGCCTTGTTTCTCCCTTTGTTTCCGCCCTATACCGGTGTCTTCCTCTCCTTCGTGTTGCTTCGCCCGTGCAGCAGTTATCTGTTCCTCTTGGGCACGTGTGCTTTTCTTCTAGGGGCGCTTCTGTCTCCCTGCGTCATTTGACAATTCTGTTTAACTTCGGAATTCATTTTTATTGTCTTTTTGTTATTATTTTTCGGTTCGGCTCGTGTCGTTGTGTTCTCGTACCCGGTACGTTAGCATCTCACGTCCTTTACCCATTAATTTGCGTTTTTCTGTTTTTGTTCTTCTCTGTTTCACAGTCTGTGACCACATAATTTGTATCTCTCTAGGATTAGGAATCAGGATACACACTGGGTGTGCCGATGTGGCCGGGTAGAAATAACGGGCTTAATGTGAAGACAACACACACAGTGCTCACACGGGACTCAAGGTCCAAGGTTTGGTAGAGACATTGGGCATGCTTCGCCGTGCGTCATTTCTTATGCATCGGAATACACAGTAGGATAACAAGACCATATAGGAATTGTCATGGCTCGAAGACATCGTTCAAGATGAAGCCACGAAAAGTGAACTCAGCCCCGACACGTGCAACCGTCTACTAAAAATAACGATTGACACCTACACCACGGAGGCCGGTAGGCCAGACCACCACAACGCGAAACGGCCAAAGACGAAACCGTCGAAACATGAAGCCGTCAAAACGTGAAACCGTTTATATACAAAACCGTCAAGGGACAAAACCGTCAAAGGACAAAACCGTCAAAAGACGAAACCGTCAAAAGACGAAACCGTTAAAAGGCGAAACCTTCAAAACATGAATCCGTCAACAAACTAGTCCGTTAAAAGACGAAACCGTCAAAATATGAAGGCGTCAAAACATGAAATCGTCAGAAAACGAAACCGTCGAAGAGTAAACTGTCAACAAACGAAACCTTCAAAGCGTTACACCGTGAAAAGATAAAACCGTCAAAAAAGTACACCTCCAAAACTTAAGCTGCTATACTCGTACCAGGTATATATGTAGGATAGAAAAAAAAAGAAATCCAACATACGTTATACAAAACGAATTCAGACCTTCGAAATGACATCAAATGATCACCCGTCGTCATCATGAGAACCCGTCGAACAAAAAAACAGAAATAAACGAACGAAAATAGTTGATCGTCGAAAAATTCTTACCATCTCCTTGTAGATGCGGACCTGGCGTTCCTCAACCTCCTCGTTGATATCGGCAAGAACGTCTTCAAGTTCAATGATCGTTGTCTTGATCCTAAATCGTGGGACAACAAAGACGACAGTCGGCGAGGGAAGAAAACGCTCAACTCTCCCCGCGATGAAAATGACGATATGCATCGCAGCGGGAAGGCGGTAGGAGTGCCTGTTCTGTGGCCCTAACACGTTAATATATCTGAGGGACGGCAGGGAGAGAGCTGGAGAAGTAGGGCAAAGGGCGGGCACGACACAAAAAGAGAGAACGAAAAAATAAGATGTGCTGGAAAGAAAGAAAAAGAAAAGAAAAAAAGGCGAGAGCAGCATATTTATGACATCGATGCCACAGAGAGATCACGGAGGGATAGGGGACAGGGGACAGGGGACAGGGCACGGACGACAAAAACACGGGCGGGGTTGGCTCCACTGTTTTGTTGTCAACACCATATCAATGACGAGCGAATGCGAGCTTCTAACTCAGGCTTCCAAGTCACACGGCTCCAAAAAACAGGCGTACCTGACCCTTCCAAGATTGCCGAAGCCGGATAATACCGGATTTTAAAAGAGATCATACATACGACCGCTGAAAACCCATGACCAACATCATCGATCAAATCTTGGCACGTGCGTATGATGCCCTCCATCAACGCACACAAGTTTAATCCAGTTACACATATATCCTCCTGCACGAGTCCCTAGCGAAAGGTACTACGCGCATAATATGTTTGACCGTTGTCACGGATCGCCGAGAAAACAAAAACAAAAATCCTCGAAACACCACACCTCTTTACCTTCGGCCATTTTCAATCGTCCCGTTTTAGTTTCCAGCTCGTTGGAAGCACGAGCGTGCAGATTTGCAAAATTCGGTGAAAACAGATGAGCAGTTGAAACTGGAAGCGCGAGAGCGTAAGCTGGCAAAATTCGACGCGAATCGACCGAGCAGATGAAAAAGAAAAAAACGTGCGTGATCGAAAGGAGGGCAGCTACCGAGGGGGAGACAGGACGACACCTGTGACCACGAGCTGTACAAAAGGTCGCTGGAGGGAAAATCCAGCCACGAGTTTGAGAGAGCTGGAAAGTTAAAGCGATGACATTAAAAAACAAAATCAACCCTCATGACGTTTTACGCTCATTAATAGCAACCATGTGGAAGAGCGGTGGTGGTCACAGACATCTCCCGTTATCTACCCAGGCTCGCAACTTCACTATCTGCTTAACACACAAGAAGATCATCTGCCAACAAACAAATTGAAACCAACAACTTAGTTTATACAAACAAACGTCTGAATTCACTATTGAATACCGGCAACCAACAGAGTTCCAGTATCTATAGAAACTAGTAAATGTTTCAGGAATTCACCGTAGGTTCGTCAGCTCGTGATTGTAACAAGAGTCTCGACCACCCACAATCCACAATACAATCCTGATAATTGGTAATAAGCCGGCAAACCGTGTTTATTATGTACCACTACCGCATAAAATATCCGACTCTTCCTCCGAGCAGGTTGTTTTGCCAAAAGCGGGGGGGTGCGTTCTAAATGGAGAAAAACAACAACAACAACAACAACAACAACAACGAAATCACAACAGCAACGAGACCAACAACAAAATTAAAACATGTGTCCGGCTACCTCGTACCACAACAGCACACCCCCATTACGGCTTACAGCAGCACCGCCAACAAAAACATCACGGCGTTGGAGGAGCTCACTTCGTAATCTCGCGGTCCTTGAAAGCAACGCTCTCGCCATGGTCAGCTACCTTCTTCTCAAGGTCGTCGACAACAGCCCACCCCAGTTCCCCCTGAAAAGCAGTCATAACAAGGAGGGGAGAGGGGGGCCGGGGCGTACACATTTACTGCTTTCCTCGAAGGCATCTGACCTTTGACCACGCATCGCTTCGGACACGGAGCAGGGGGGAGAAGGGCGGGGCTGCAGAGTCACCGTAAAAAAACAGCCGGGACGAAACGGCAGAGCAACGCACGCCCTCCCTTGACCCTAACAGTACTGTAAAACTTATACCACACCAATTCCTAGTGGTTTGACCCCAAACCCGGGGGTGCAGTTCTATAGGGGTTGACAGAGTAGCCGTTTCAGGGAGTTGAGGGCATGTCTTAAACGGGACAAGTGTCCAAAACAAAAACGTGACGATATGTCACAGCATGCAATCAGTCAAAACCAAGCAATCCGGGTGTTGCTGAGGAAAATATAGGGGATGAATCCGAAGCTATTACCACACAACGCAAGGAGGTATTATCCTCTCTCCCAAAAATACAAATACTTGATCAAAACGGTCCCTGTGTCTAGGGAAACAGTGGTATACTCGACACGCGCGCAGTATGATACGGTACTATTAATAGTCGACTGCTGCGCGCTCCCACAATATTACTGGGGGGTATATGTGATACCAGTATGTACAAATCAGAGCCCACTATGTACCCAAACCACAGGTATCTTCCTATATTCACACACAATATTTGGTTATAATCACTTTTCATAGTTTCTGTATAAGTTCCCTCGTAAATAGACAGTCGAAAAAAAACGCATCTCTCGTCTTTTAGGGATGCTACACTTAAATCAAGTCAGAAGTGTTGAGTTTTGTAAAGTCCCCTTTACAGCGGTACCCGCGTTTTTGGGAATATACCACTTGGAATTAGTGTGGGGTCATTTCTGCGGCAATGAAACGGGCTAACAAGCCTTATCCACAGTTCACGCGCAAGCCGTTTTTATCTTCCGTCCTCCCTTGTACGGCATGGGTAGAACGGGGAAACAAAACACCACTCCCGGGTAGAAAATATCCCCTTCTTATGTGGAACACCCTTGGGTGCGGGGATGCCGGGGGATGCACCCTGGCTGACCACCGCCTCCCATGGTGTGGAAATCTTCGACAAGTGGTTCCTAAGCGGTGTTGGGTCACAGTATGGGGTATACCATGCTATTACTAGCTCTGTTTTTCACAACAGTAGACAGACAGGCCATTGCCCATTTTACAATTCTAGGTGAAGAAGGTTTGGTGCGCCACGGCAATGTTTTGATCAGCCCGGATCCTCGGAAACGACGAGGTGATAGCCACCCTGCCACAAAATGGGCAACGCAAGGCTATAGCACCACGGGCGGAGCCGCAGCCGTACCGCTAGTATTTGAAAATATCGGTATCCTTCCGCAGCAGTCCTAGGGATGTCGATACCTTCAAGCGCTCTATCTTCAGGGGCAGCTTGTCCAGCGACACGCAGTCCTCAAAGTCCCTCCGAAGACTGACGAGTGACGACCTAACGCTGCAAGAGGTTGAGCAAAGAGGGGCGAGAAAAGAGACGAGTTGGACCGATAAACAGTGGAAACTCTATTTACATAAAAAGTTTGAATCCCGAAGAGTCTCGCTGTACGTAATGCCTGGTAGATCAGTACCGCTTGATACGAGCACGAATCTTGACAAAACACAATTCAAAAAATGAATGGAAAAAACAAAACGCGAAAAACAAAAATCGTGGGAGGATGTTGGGGCAAAATATCGGCTTGAGAAAAACTCAGCGAAAACGTTTCATTCGATGCGGCGAGATTCCGAGTCCTCCGCAGACGTCAATCGAAAAAACAAACGACTGCGTCATGAACTTTGAACGGGGCGCGCTCGTTAGGGGCTCCGACCCACCCTAGAGCCACACAGTGTTCAGATGATGGCCGGTGATACGTGGAGGGCGCAAGAAAAAAACACAAATTGGCCGCTGGTGTGTAGAAAACGGACGACATTTTTTTTCGATCCCTCTCGGATGCAAAAAAAAAACATTTATTTTCAAGGTTTGAGAGAAGAGAGTAGGACGCCGCCGACAACATCTCCCCCCCAGATCACGGATCCGCCTGATATCTTCGAAGCCGCTACCAACATTCATTGGCCTTACCCGACACGAAGCGGGTTGGCCGTGGGATCCGTGTCGAGGCCAAAGGTCTATCATCGCATGAGCTGGCTGTTTTCAGCGAGTTGACAACTTATGACGGGGGGGTGTACTTCTTCATTTTCATGCATGGCCGTAGTTGTATGACCATAGACCCTCGTATCCCTACAATGCCGGGACGGAGCGTGTCGGGTTTTCACCGACCAGGCAGACATTGCTAGTACCAAAAGCGAAGCGCCGTGACGTGTTGGGCGAGTCGCATGAAGGGTGAGCTGCATCCTCCTAAGAACCGCGTCTGAGGCGGACTTGCATATGGACGACAGCCTCCAATGAATTGATTTGATTTCTGGTGTGGCCACTTCCTGAGACAGCAATGGGAGCACTACGTAACTGCCTCGTGCGTGCCTTACCATATACACACTACGTGATACGATCATTCCCCTTGTGTGGAGCAAAGGTTCTCCACCCCGCACAAAATGATCTAACTCGACCGCCAGCCTTGGTGACCGCCAAAACAAAAAAACGGTACCCTGGTTGTCTAGCTCACGCAGTGAGAGGCGTGTTTTACGGCGTCGTCGCCAACCGACGCCGACCCAACCTATAAAGGGGGGGCGGGGGGGGGGGAGCGCCGCGTGCAGCCCCGTGAAAATAAAAACAAAAAATTGTGTTTTTTCCCACAGCGGCGGCACGATAGCATCTTCAGTTGTTCGTTGAAAATAACAGTTTGAAACCTAAACTTTGCAACATCGCGCTTCCATTAGCACCGGTCTTATTAGCGCGCGGCCTAGTCCATGGGTCAAATCAATCCAGTAAACCCACGAATTTCAAGCTGACCGGAACTCAGACAGCCAGGCAAAAGCCAATTTTACCAACTAACCGTCAACCAGCCAGCCAACTAACCAATTTGTTTTAGTCAACAAAAACAACTATCCATCAAATCAGCCAACGAATCAGATTCAACGAGCCAATCAGCCAGCGAACAAATTCCACAAACCAACCCGGCAATGGATCAAACACTCAAACGATCAAACAAATCAACCAATCACTGATACCAGCTGCAACAACAGTAGTGCCATACCTATGCGTTGAGCGTCTACGAAGTATATACGAAGGAAAAAAAAACGAATGACATGACCCATCCGTCGCTGTAATCGTTGCTTTTCGGTCTGTTTCGCCCCTCCGATGACAAGATCCCAACGGCAAGATGCCAAAAGGCAAGGAGCCAACGGCAGCACGCCAACGGCAAGACTCCAACGGTAAAACGCCAACGGTAAGACTCCGACGGTAAAACCCCAACGATAAGAATCCAACGGTAAAACCCCAACGGTAAGAATCCAACGGTAAAACCCCAACGATAAGACTCCAACGCCAAGACCCCAGCGACAACACCAACGATTGAGTCCCATGTGGTTAGTAGTGAGTGTAGTGGTAGTTGGTAGGAGTGAAAACAAGAACGCCTCGTCTAACTCCGCGAGCGGCTTGTTGGGATAGGTGTTGCCTCCATCTCCCGCATAGTTAGGGCTGTGAGTTGGCTTATTATAAGTCACCGACGAGCTAGTAGCTGGCTGGGTCGCGTGCGGTAATTTGCGGAGTTCTGCGTCTATGCACCTGGCTGGACGGTTTGTGGCTAGATCAACGCTACGGCCGACGCTAGCACTAAGGCTAAGACTAAGGATAAAAATGAGGCTAAGGGTAATACTAAGACTAAGGATAAGGATAAGGCGAAGGCGAAGGCTAAGATTAATGCAAGGGCTAAGGCTATCACGCAAAGATCAAGACCAAGGCCAAGCTATCCCCTGACTGGCACGCACCTGAGCAGCTGTTCGAGGGCCCTGTGGTGTCCATGCCTCAGTTTCATTATCTCGTCATTGGTGGCGCTGTAGCTCTGCCGGTGGAGCAGGCGCGGGGTCACAAAGGAGGAGGACGATTAACTATTCACGCTTGACGCTTGACACTTTTCTCGCTGTCTGAATATTCACTTGGTAACGGGCCAGTGGTGACGCGTGAATCGTTTGTGGATGTTGTGGGCGCTGTCTAATCTGGCAACGTGCCGTGTAGGGTAGGAAAAGTGTCTGCAGACGCACACAGGCGCCAGCTGGGCTAAAAGAAACCCGTTCGGGGCCCATTTGCAACGATCAACCAACTGAGAAGTGCGGTCTTATCAGTTGCGTTAGCGTGCAGCATATCTATACGTTGCATGCTATACCTGGTGCGCGCATGCCGTGCAACTCCGTTGGACCCTGGCATGACCGCCACCACCCCCTAACCAATTACAGGGGACCAACAGTCATCAGGACCTATCACAAACACAAGAACCTCTATATTCCACTACTTTTACTAACACTATTTGGTCCTGACTACGATGTCCCCCCATTGTTAGCAGCGTGACATTGCCTCGTGTGGCTGGCGCCTTAATCTTCCCCCTTAACATCAATCACTTCCCCTCTCTGATTTCCCTAACCGCACGGCGCCATTCCGTCAACCATGTTTTCACTTAAGGCGCCATTCGGCCTGCACCGAAACAGAAGCGCAGATGAACCTCCTCATTCAACACTTTCACACGCCGGACAGATTACGATTTTGTTTTTGTTTTTGATCATCACTTTTACTTTCCAGCTTCCAGCTTCTTCTGGACAAGCCGTGGTCACGGGTGTCGCCCCTTCTTCCCCACGGTACAGCATTCCCACTGCTCGTTGATTCTCATGGGATATTTTGCTGACTCACGCTCTCGCGTTTTCCACTACTCAACTTTTATGCAAGAAAACGTCCCTACGAGTATGTGCACTATTGTAGGTGACAATTAAACCCACGTAAACTGATTTTAGTAGGCACGAGGACCACCTACCAAGCCACCGGCGGCGGTATACAGTACTGTATGTACATCATTTAGATCTTAGAAATTTCACGCTGTGATATGTCGTGCAAGAGCGGTGATCGTGCAAATCGCATTATGCATGCAAAAACATGTGCGCAAGAGCTGTGCCATACAGATCCCACGCGGAAAACATGTTCGCAAGAGCTGTGCCATACAGATCCCACCCCAGCAAAAGTGATCTAGATTGTGTAGACAATGTAAAGCAGGGATATGTTCTTCTCCCACAGATCTATTAATATATGATGAGACGCGCGAACGATGTTAAGGCGTTTTTATGTTTACTCACGTGAAGGAGGCGGTCGAGGCTGTGCACACTCATGAAGAACTCGTACTTGTCGTGGTCGCTGCCCTGAAGAAACTTCTTGCAAGTTTCCTTGTGCTGCACCATAGCGGGGCAGCCCACCTGTTCTCCCGCGCGCACGTGCACACAATTAGCCCAGAACAATACCACCACGAACACCAACACCAACCTACACCACCAACACATCACCACGAACACCAACACCGAAAACACCAATAGCACCATCGCCATCACCAATACCAAGGCAAGGAATATAAGCACCACCGTACCTCTCAACTATTTCCATAACATACGGACCAAACAAAAGGTACGCACCGTGTTATGCTCGAAATAAGGTGTATCGCATACCACACTATGCCCCAAACAATGAAACATAACAGTCCATACCATACTACCGTGTGTTCAAAAACATGCTTCATATGGACATGGTAGAACGCACCATCGCACGGCTGTACATATGATCGCGCGTTAAGCGTCCGCTTTCGGAAGAAACAACGAATATCTGCTATATACGGCGGAAACGGCTTCACACATCGGACAGATCACGATCTAGATCATCTGACAGATCATCTGACAGACCATCTAACAAATCATCCAACAGATCATCTGACAGATCATATATTTGCCAGTACGAAATGTTGCGCAAGATATATCACACAGATCCAACCGGCAACGTGTGTATCCAAGAGCTGTGCCATACAGATCCCACCGGGCAGAAACGTACGCAAGAGCTGTGGCACACAGATCATACAGATCATACATATCATGCAAATCATGCAGAGCATACGGACCCCACCCAGCAAACACCATTTAGATCGAGCAGATTACATAAATCAGGGGTATTTTTGCCCTGAAATATCAAGATCATGATACGTACAGGAATCTGATCTGTCTAATCTGTGTAAGGCTTCATCGACCGATCACCTCAATGCGCAGGGCGTCCAGCATATCCGCCAGCTCGTCCTCGTCCTCCGACTTTACCTGTCCGAAACAGTGCCACACCGAGGTAGAGGCAGGTCGAATGAAATACGAGGTGGTATGGCATGTCAGGATACCGGTAGTGCAAGAGCACGTCGATATGAATTTTGGGTTTGGTTACCGTATTGTATAAGGCGGTTTGCTTGGACATGAAACCGCTATTAAACGTGCAGGCAGGTTCGACGCCAGCGCTGCGAGAGACTACTGCGCTCTTCGTCTTGCTTTACCCGAACCTCTACTCAGCTGCCCGTAAAGCTGGCCGCCATTGCCATTGCATGCTCTGCTGCTGCAGGGTCGCGATACTTTGTTACAAGGGATTTTCAGATATATGTTTTAATGTCTGAGAACGGTTCAAGCCCCTTTAGGCACCTTTAGGCACCTTTAGCCCTTAAAGTGGGACTGTAGTCCCGATGTAGGGGCAATTCATATTACCTGGAAATAGAGTCAGAGTGCGGTTTATTATGTCCAGGTGTACTATTACGGGGGACCATAGTAAATACTAGTAATACTAGTAATACTAGTAATACTAGTAAATAGGACCTACGGTACACACAAAAACCTCTATATCTATATACCTATTTGCCTATTTTTACTAACAATACATTGTCCTATTTACTATGGCCCCGAGTAATAGTAAAAGGGATAAGTCGTTGAAGCTCAGGTACCTGATCGGGTTGTCACCTTCTTTGCTCATACAGAGGCAGTGTTTGCAATAGTAAAAGGGTTAAGTCGTTGAAGCCAAGGCGCCTGATTGGGTCACTTGGATTATTTCCCCAGACTATTCTTCTGAGGATTGCTTGCATACCGTTCGCGTAATGTCACCTACGGTGCTTATACAGAGGCTATACAGAGGCTATACAGAGGCTATACAGAGGCAGTGCTTGGACACAGAAGGGGGTCTGAATATCGCCGATACATGAAGGCTTCTCGCGCTCTGGGGGGCGATTCTTTACCGGCAGGGGGCTCATCAGTTCAGAATCGCCCTACTAAACGATGATTCCCCAAATAGTTAGTACTACTCCCGACTACATATAACATGATGCTTGCAAAGATGAGTTTTGAGGAAAAATCGACCTCACAGCTCAAGTTTTAATTGTTTTCAAAACATATACGAACATTCTATGAGACATACCTATATTTCCCTCAAACCCTAACCCCGAACACTCAGTTGGCTCCCACGAAAATTCCGCGCCCACTGAAAAAAACTCAAATTCCTAACACCCGGAAATGATCCACGTACACTCGTCAGTCGGCGATAGATATACGTTTTCACACTATATGCTGGTAATATATAATCCCCTCAAAACTAACAATAAAAATGTAATACCCCCTTTTACGACCCACGTAATTCTTCGAGGCATTAAAAAACAAACGTACGAAGGAAGCACAGAAATATACTTCATTTTGTCCTTGAAAAACAATACCCAAGAGAACCGATCGACCAAAACGTAACAACAACGATCCACATTTTTTCAACACCCGACCGCGCTGACCTCCCCGCCGTGCCTATTGAGGGCGACGTTGTCGCATGAGTGCCGCTGAAAAACAGGAAACAGTATGATTATATAGATCGTGCTCTTTCCGGTGTGTGTATGTGCCCAACCTCTGACAACACTGACACCCCCCGTCGGGCCCAATGAGGGCAAAGTTGTCGCATTATTGCTGCTAGTATATACTCTGCATGATTTACTGCTGTAGACTCTTATCTAGATGACCATCCAGACTGCTGATATAAGATTTAGATTATCTAGATGGTCTAGGTTGTGATCTGTCTCGTGTGTGCAAGTGGTCGACCCCCCGCCGCACTGACCACGCCATCGTGCCCAAAGAGGGCGAAGCTGCCGCATGATTGTTGCTGATATAGGGGTCTAGACGATCTAAGTAGATAATGATCTATTTGACGTGTGCAAGTGTTCAACCCCTCACCGCACTGACCTGCCCGTCGTGGCCAATCAGGGCGAAGCTGCCGCATGACTGCTGTTGCTGGCATAGGGGTCTAGATGATCTAGATGATCTAGATCACGGTCTAGATCGTGTTCAGTCTGAGCTCTTTTTCAACCCCCCACCGCACTGACCTGCCCGTCGTGGCCAATGAGGGCGAACCTGCCACTCCATTGCCGCCCATATATAATCTAGATGGTGATCTAGATCGAGATCTAGAGCTTGATCTGTAGGAGGTGGCCATTTTTTCGAGCCCCCACCTCACTGACCAGCCCGCCGTGCCCAATGAGGGAGAAGCTGCCGCGTGATTGCTGCCGATGTAGGATCTAGATGGCGATCTAGATCATGATCTGTCTGATGTTGTGCACTGACCTGTCCGTCGTGGCCAATGAGGGTGAATTCGCTGCCACCGGACTGCTTGATGGTCCTCCTCACGGTGATCGAACTCCCGTACTCGTCGAAGTCATGCCCCTCGGAGTTGTTGTGGAGGGTCACCTGCACCACCGCGTCCCCGTCCCACCCGCGCCTGTCGCCCAAAAAGGAGTTACAGACATCGTTTAAATCACGCGGCACGCCCGGGTGAATTAGTGTTAGTGTTGGATATCGTATCGAAATAT
Source organism: Saccharina japonica (assembly GCA_008828725.1). Taxonomy (NCBI): domain Eukaryota; class Phaeophyceae; order Laminariales; family Laminariaceae; genus Saccharina; species Saccharina japonica. Next base: position 532,619 of record MEHQ01002904.1, on the reverse strand, counting down.
TCGATATATTAAAATATCGAATTTCGATATATCGAAATGTCGGACATGCTTTGCCCTCCATTCCTAGGCACCCCTTTGCTTTTGATGCTGACACTGCACGAAAGCTTCGATGCATATCGATTACCGGTAGTTTTTTTGTGTATCGGTACTCGTATCGTATCGAACTCGATTCCGATATCCAACACTGATTAGTGTACACGTTGTGGTATCACAGAGCCAACCATGATTCGTTCACGCCGCACGCCCAGGTGAATGGTGTGCGTGTTGTGGCCTCTCAACCACTGCCAGTGAGCTTAAACATCGTACGTATATACTACTTCACGGTGCACACTCATTGCTCGTGCACGCGGTGCGTCCAGGTGAATGGTATATATCTTCTGCTGTGGCATCACGGAGGCAACCATTGGCAGGCATTTCATAGCCTGTCCCCGCGTACAGTCGTTGTTCATCCACGCGGTACATCCAGGTGACAAGTGTACCTGTTGTGGCCTCACAGAGCCAACCAATGTCAGTACATTGCTGCAGCCCCAATCGTATTTTTTCCACCCCAGTGCCATATATCAATTCCCAATTATTCGATCGCCGCCCCCTCCAACCACCAGCCGGCAACGTTTTCTATTGAATAAAAATAGTACGAGTACTGCTTTTCAGGGATATTCCAAGAACTTTCCCATTACGTATACGCACGGAGTTGAGCACTGTCCTCATCCGAGCATTTACCGACCTGATGAAATCGGAGAGTTTCTTGTCGCGGTGGGTGTCCTTCGCGTCCTCCGCGAGGCAGATCTGGATTGCGTCGAGAATGGCCGACTTGCCCGACCCGTTCCGCCCGTTGATGATGTTTACGCCCCTGGCCACACGTTGTCGCGCAGTACGCAGCACTCAGTCAGTACAGGTAGAGATGGGGGCATGGTAGAGGCTTAACCCTTCACAGATTGAGGTATAGGTTGAGCCTTCATAGCCGTTATTCATAGCTTCTTGGGACTTCAGATAGCAAAAATGACGATAAAATACGGCTGATTACAGCTACAGTACTACGGTCACTGCGTGATTGGGGGTTACAGAACATTGAATTGTTGTTTGGGTTACGCTGCAAGGAGGCGTATATACGGCACGGGCGCAACATGATCCTACCCCCCTACTGCTGGGCGATCACACTGTTCGTAGACGGATTGGTAACACCAAAATGAATCACTGTGTTGGTCGCTATCCCTTATATCCCATATACCCCCAATATCCCCTATATCCCTTTTGTCCTTTATACCAGTTATATCTCTTATACCCCTTATACCTCTTATATTCCTTGTATCCCTTGTATCCCTGTATCCCTTGTATCCCTGTATCCCTTGTATCCCTGTATCCCTTGTATCCCTGTATCCCTTATATCTTATATCTCTCAAGGCCCCAAAGGGGTTATCTCCTTTACTACCGCACTGTACATAGACATAAATGTGCCTCTAATTCCAAGTGTTTTATCCCCACAACGGTAGTGCACCCGTAATAAGCCGCATGCCGAAAGGGGTTAAACAGTGACAAGAACGGCCGTACCAACCTACTGTTACGGGGGGGACAAAGTAACACCTAGTACTCAGAACCCCCGATGGAACCCCAAAGTCGCACATCCCTCTAGTTTAACAAATCTCATTTTCTTGCGGTTACAAAGTTCCCTCGCATCGACCTCCTAATACGATGGGCCGTAAAATCAAAACCCAAGATAGAGCCCCAAAACCGTACGATACATATACTTATATCCCCCAATTTTTACCAGCCATATTTTGGACATAATTACCATGTCCCCGCGTAACAGTAAACGCGCGAAATAGAACAAGCATCACCAGCTGCAGTGCATGTCGTAATTTTTTCTCCTTCCGTTGCAGATCGAGCAGGCCACAGGGAGCCTGCCGTACCTTCCCGCGAGCAACTCACTTGCACAGCTTTAAGTCGAAGCTCTTGTGGGACATGAAGTTGTGGAGGCTGATATTGAGGATGACGCCAGGGTCTGCCTGGACTGGGCCAGGGTCTGCCTGGACTGGGCCAGGCTCTGCTTGGACTGGGCCAGACTCTGACTGGACTGGAAGCCGACGGCGTCGCAACCTCCCCGGCCAAGACGCCTCCTTATTCGCAGCACCCGCACCCGCTCCTGGTCGTACGACAACACAAAATTGGCACGTGATACGCATTTTGAGTGGAAGTGGTAGTGAGCTTAATTTTTGTTTTGCTCAGGCTGTCGGTTGGATGAAGTTCCCGACTAGACATTAGTTGGGAGAAGGGGTGAGCCAACTACAAAATAACTGGCTTACTCTTTGTCAAGAAAAAAACGCACGTCGAGTCACAAATGCGCCAGCGAGCTATATGCAAAGGCGTAAAAAGTTCGCAAATTACCGCACGCAACTAACTGTACGACTTCAGTACCTATATAGCCAACTAATGCCAACTAAAACACTGGTCGGCGACTTAGAGTGAGCCAATTCATGGCCCTAAGTGTTGACCACCCGCAGAAGCATTAAAAAACAAAACAAAACAATTTAGTCATTGAATTGACACACCAACGTAAGCCGCACGTTTTGGACAACCTAAAAAACAAGTCGTAATATGTTCGGTACTTTATCTGGTACGACTTGTGGGCGAAGAACACGTAAAAGGGTACGTCCTGGGTTTACGACACACTATAACAGCTACGCACACGGTGTAAACGCCGATGAAGCAGTTACGGGACTGGCTCACTAACAGGACAGTTATGACGATACTTTTTTCAAGTTCCTACTGCAGATAACCCCCACGTTCAAAGAACCCCACTCACCCTTGTTGCTGCTTTTTCCTTTGGATGACGACGCCCCCCCGCTCTCCTCCTCCTGCTCCTTCTGCTCCTCCTGCTTCTCTTCTTCCCCACCCCCCCCCCTGTCTTCCTCCTCCTCCTCCTCCTCTTCCTCCTCCTTCTCAGTGCTGTTGCCGCTGATGTTGCTTCGGGCTTTGCGCTTGCCCTTGCCTTTACCCCTCCGTCCTGCCGGGGTCATTACCGCCACACCGCCATACCGCCTGCATATTAGTGTTGTAACCAGCGCCACCCGGGGAGTATACAGTCCCACCCCCGGAACAAAAATCCTTCCACATATATATATATAACTCCACACCGCCAACGAAGTCAAGCAAGTGAATATTTACAGATGTACACATGTATTTATGTATAGCCACCCGTGTGGTTTACTAGTGAGAACGTCCTTCATTACTCTATCGCCGAAAGCGCGAGAGCGTGAGTTGGTAATACTAGTAAATAGAACCTACGGTACACACAGCTATATATTAATACATTACATGTACCTATTTTTACTATCAATATGTGGTCCTGTTTACTAGTGTTTACTATGGTCCCCCGTAATCACAAAACCGAAGATTCTGTATCACAAAAAAATGAAGACACGTACAACGTACGATACCGGAGGGGAGGAAGGCACGACACAGGTGATAGCGGCTCGTCCAGAAAGGCGCTGAGGGTAAACTGAAAGCTTCCATGTACGGCTTTCACTATGAGCGGGTTGAGTTGGAGAGTAAAAAACAAAATGTGCGAGTTGAGCTGGAAAGTGAAAGTGATGAAAAAAAAGAAAATACTGAGAACTTAGGACAGGGCGAATCGTAACGCCTTCGACACGATAAGAAACCTTGGCAGGGATAGCGAGCGAAGCGCATCAAAGCAGTATCAAGTATACTGCCAGTACTGCCAGCACTCCCAGAGCATGTTACGTAGTACCTCATGGGATACCATACGACGGAGCACGCCTTAAACAGTACCAACTCCAAAGTGCGGCATACCTAACATGCTACTCATACTATTGTACATACCGGTTCTGCACTATAGAATGACGCTCTGGTACACGCTGTACTGGTGTGCCGACCTTTGCAGTACCAAAAATAGTGTATATATATTTGTCCTACCTTGTTCGTTCTCATCGTGTATCTCCTCCTCCTCCTCCTCCCCCATTTCCGTGACAACAGATTCCGCTGCCGATCCGCTGGAATATTGCCGAGACCCGTCCGACAGGCGGCGGGCCTTCCGAGGGCACCCTGCGGCACGCTGCACACGGCGGCCAGCGTTGAAGGGGGCGGGATTGGAAGGGCTGTTCATTCTGAGGGAACTGCAAGAGGTGTATGATAGCAGTCTACGCGCACGGTCTATATCCCGTAATAGCTGAAACGAAAAACACCGACTTTGATCGACAATTGTGCCCAACGTCACGCTGCAGACGGCGGCCACTAGCGCAGCGAGGGAAGCAGGTCGAGAGGGGGTCATCAAGAGGGGGGTGCAACGGCGGTACAAAAACGCACAGTCTAAACAGTAACAACCAACACGAAAAACGTCAACAGAAATAGTCAAAACCAACTTTGACAAGAGCGTCAGCGCGAGCAAGCGAACGACCGAGCGAGCGAGCGACGGCGCGCGATCGACCGACCGACCGACCGATGAAGACGGCCCCAGGCCGCCAACGAAATGGCGGGCGACCGAACGACCGACGGCCGAGACCGAGCGAAACGGCGCGATCGAACGAGCGACGCGAGCGAATTGAGCGAGGTTGACGATTGCCGCATATTAGGCCACACGAAGAACCCCGGGCTACTATTACAGGGGCGCATACTGTAATATAATATAATATAATATAATAATACTCAGAACCAAATATAACCAAATATGGTGTGTAAACATAGGGGGGTACCTTGTGTATGGGTCCGTCCCGGGTTCTGATAGTATAATACTGTAGTATTACTACCAGTCTGATCCATAATATAAGGACCGTTTCTATATTAAAGTTTCATTGAAATGGCCCTTATGTTTCGGGTCAGAGTGGTAGGTGGTACTATGGCCCCTCGTAATGGGGTAGGGGGTGTGTCCAAACAGCAAGAGATGCACGGACGTGTACGACATTCTTAGAAAGAGAGTATAAGCTGTCGCTAGGAACTCGTGCAGCAGCATATTTATAACTGTTGTCAATTTGTATGCGTTGGTGCAAAGTTCCACGAAAACTATCAGAATGCGGTCATAAACTTCGGCGGTCGTAATATCAACATTCCGTAATAAATCAAGCAACACCCGGCTTTAGCCACAGCTCGAGAGGGGTCCCTATTTGCTGGCAGTGTAAAAAATTCACTACTAAGTGAACAGAAATGTGTGTTACCGGTACCGGTTCGCGAACGGTTCGAAAATCCCTACGAGGTCAAGCAGTAAAATGTACGGCTCTTAAATATTTTGGCAACAGCCCCTAGATAGCAGCGCCTCCATATATGCAAAGTACTGGAAAACGTCCCCGTGACTCGACCTATGTGCAGGACTGGTCGGCACAAAAACCTTGTCCAGGATGCAGGCCTTATTCGTCGAGACTGGACTTTCGGCCGCCCGGAGTTTTTTTTCGGAAAAACGCCTCCAAAACATGCGGTGGGGCTGCGTGACTGTCCCTGTCGATCTCGAGCCCCGCGAAGGGTTGGGGTTCGCGTTGGGGTTAGGGTTAGGGCTAGGGTTAGGTCAGGGGTAGGGTTGGTCTGGGCCGACGTGAAGGGTTGAAATAGACCACACACGTCCTGCGAAAATTTTAGTGCCGACCAGTCCTGCACATAGCGAAAGCCCCCCTTTATACGTGTGATCATAAGGGGATAATAGCGATCCATCCCCTACCACAATGTTTTGGCGGTTTAATAAGTGCGGTTCTCGCAATGGCTCATTTTTGACATTATGAAGTGTTACCCGTACAGTAGTAGGTTCGCACTCAAATCTATACGGGAACAGCACACAGCAGAAACAGACAAGTACGTATATATGAGACGTACGTACAAAGTGCTTTGCTCCGCGGGCGGCTTCCGCTGCTCGCTATACCCTCGCTCACAAGGAAGAAAACACAATGCGAGTGAAGGGGACAGAGGTCCACGATTGATTGTAGATGCACAGTGGTGACTTGCAAATGCCAAGAGCTCCTACGAGTACGCACTGTCGTATGTTTTTTGTGTATTTGTTTTTGTAGGTTTACCACCGCGACAGTGCCCGTGAAAATTGCCTAAACTGGCGGCGCGACTGCTGGAGCTTACGTAACAGCTTTGCAAGGATAAAACTGCGTGGACGCGGTGCATCAAATTTCTCCAATTCTAGCACGACAAAGGCCAAACCAACTAAAGAACAGGCTACATCGTGACTTGGTTGAGCTCGTCCGGGCGTGGTGTTCGTCCGGGCGTGGTGTGTCATTGGGAGGCTTCAGTGGGGAGCACGGCGCCAGTGAACGAGCGCAGACTGCTGCATGTCCCAAAGCGATTGTGAGGGGCTGATTTTTGCAAAATCCCGGTTTCAATAATAATTGACGTTATTGGCCGGAACCTCATAGTCGGTTTTGCGGGCACTGCAACACAGGTGTTAGACCAACTATTATGGGAAACATTATTTTTGGGCTCCAGGAACTGATTTCTACGCCCAATATACCCGTTTTACTCCGTTGGGCAGTCAAAAACACCGATACACTCTTAAAGATCCACCCCGTAATTTTTCGAGGGCTTTCTGGAGCAGTTCTCCGTTTTTCTAGGGTCTCGTTTTGATTTTTGGCGCAACTAATCACAACTAATCAGTTTCCAGAATAAGGCTTGTTGGTCAGAACTGGGGCCAAAAATAATGGATCTTTGATGATTTTTGGCTAAAAATCATCATGTCCTCAGAACTGGCAACTTGGACGAACAGTCAAACTACGACCCTGGAGAAACGAAAAAGTACGTCAGAAAGCTCTACGAAAACTACGGGGAGCATCCTGACGAGTCTATCGGTGTTTTTGGCCGTGCCGCCGAGTAAATCGCGTACTTTTGGCTAAAAACTCAGTTCTGAGGGCCCAAAAATAAATTTCCCATAATACAAGGGCGGGTGAAAAAAAGGACCCGAGACCCCCACTCACATTTTTGCATTTGGGGCCGATTGGGGGGGGGGGGGGGGGTACTTGTCAGCTCCTATACTAAATCCTATATAACCAATGACTCAACCCTTGACTCAACCACAAGTTACTTGGTTTAGAATGGGCACTTGTCAGCCACTGCGGGTATTTGGCAGTTCCTATACAAAATCCTATATAACCAATGAATTTTCCCAGCGCCTATACTAAATCCTATATAACCAATGACTTTTCCAGTTCCTATACTAAATCCTATATAACCAATGACTCAACCCTTGACTCAACCACAAGTTACTTGGTTTTAGAATGGGCAATTGTCAGCCACTGCGCCTAAAAGTAGCAGAGGTCGGACAGACAAAGAAGCGGACGTGGAAGGAAACGAATTAAGTTGGGGCATGCCGAGGCGGGGGAGGGGGGCAGTTGCGACAAACCACAAACCCATGTTCCGTCTCTGACCGCAGTGCCCATTGCAACGGCCGCACGAGTGTGGTTGAGGGAGGGTAGCCGGATGATCTGCGTAGTAGTCATTCTTATGGGTTCTGCCAAGGTTCTGCTCTCACTTCAATAGTAGACGGTGGGATTCCGGAAAGCCGAGAACGCTAAGAACAGTTAGATCAGAAATGACGTGGCGTCATTCTTTTGTCAAGCACGCGAGATCCTTTAAAGGAACTACAGTAGTTCGCTCAAGTTGGCACGCGCAAATTTGAGCCGAGTTCATTATGCACCTCGCGGGCTGCAACGGACAAAGTGTTCCAATGTCTGGACTCATCCAACTCATCCGATTTTTCAGCACTTCGTTTGTTCGCCCTCCCTCCGACTATTATTGCAGATAAATTAAACCAAACACCACTTTCAACACTGCTCACCATCCAAATTATTCATGAAACACACAAACAACACACGTAGGGCTCGTGCGCATTGTTTCGACAACGTCTTGCTGAGCAGCTGACGCCCAACGGCTGACAAATAGGATGTTTAGTTTGAGCGAAAAATAAATGAAAAAAGGGTGTGTTTGGGGGGGGGGGGGGGGGGGGTCTCGGGTCCTTTTTTTCACCCGCCCTTGCATAATAGTTGGTCTTAGGCCATAAATAGATCAATACGTCGAATTATTCGACGCTACGTAGACGTGTTAAAACTATCGCATCAACAAGGGGAAGCCATCCGTGACACTTGTTCGTTTTCAGCAAGCTGGATAACGCTGTTTTAACCCATTCAGAACTGAAAACATTATCCCACACTAATTCCAAGTGGTTTGTCCCAAAATACGTGGGACCAGTTCTTAAGGGGTCAAGAAACGCGTGTCAAAACACTAAAACAATCGTATATCGAACTCTTTGCAAACCCTACTGCCTAGGAGAACTATTTACTTGCCCAGAAACCACTTTTGCGCCCTGCTGATCCACGAAGAGGTGGCAAACGAAATTCCGTGGGGGTGTTCTCTATCCGCGTACAAATAATCGTGAGAGTGGCCTTTTTTTCACTTTCGTTGTTTTCGTCCGTAATTTTGTAATTTTTGGGTTCAAACATGCCGAAAAATAAAAGTAAAAGTTTAAAATGTACCAGGTACCTCCTGAACCAAAAAAACATGTGTACAAAAACGGCCACCACGACTTGTTTTCTTTTTTTCTTAAGGTCATAATGAACAACCCTGATAAATTTCGTTTTCCAACTCTTTTTCGATTATATACGTACTCGTGGGAGTATGTACGACGTATGATAGAGCGCGAACACTTGAAGTCGTTTTTTTCCAGTTTTCCTGCTCTCGCTGGAACCAGCTCATACATCTTGTCTCCCAAAAATCCTAAGCGTATCATACGTATAAGGGCTCCTATTTCTAAATCTGCAATACTGCTCGTAGCTTCGTTCTGACGAAGCAGAACAGCAGCATACAGCCCACTACACAGCTGAACGGGTCGCACAAACTGCAGCACAACCAGCAGCGGCAGCATCACCTACCAGGTACTCCGCTGAATTACCAACAAACCACGCACCGGCCGACCCGAGCCCGAGTCTTCGGCGAAGGAGCTCATGATGCCTGTATCAGCAATTTGCGCCACAAGGGCGCTGCCTTTCCCTTTGTCACTTGATGCAGGCATACTACCGGTAGGCACGAGGCATCCCTGCTTCCCGCCCACGGTTTCTGCTGCACCCGAGTCGCCCCCTCTGGACTCCATCTCTCCCATGATCATCTGCAGGTCCTCCTCGTACTCGTCCTTGTCTACCGCTCCAGAACACCGCAGCTTCCAGGCCAGCCTGAAATTGTCCAAGACTTGATCCGTGACCAAGCCATCCTTCACTACAGATTTCAGAAGCTGAAACTGGACAGCGTTCAATGCACCTTCGTGCTTCAGATCGGCCAACTGGGATTTGGCACTGAGCACGGCCGCGGCATCCATGATAACACGGGACAACAAAATGCCGCGGCCTGCCGCCCCGTGACCCAACAGGACCAGGAGAGTGCCTGTCTATGTAGGCTCGAGTCTCGCGTGTTTTGGAGTCTGTATTCGAAATTCGAATTCAAGTTCATTCTCAGGGTTTCCAGTGAAAGCCTACAGCTTTTTTTCTTAGAGGGGCCCGGGGTTCTGGAAAAAGATCTAAAGATCTAAAAATCTAAAAGAAAGAAAAAATGCCGTTGGTGCGCAACGTGCGACGCGTGCCTTATCTTTTTCTCTGCAGTGAAGGCAAGCCGTCTGCTGGCCGTGGTGTATTGGGCCCAGGCTACCGTAACCAGAGGAAGGGGTGTACTTTCTTACCAGCAGCAAATATCAGGCAGCACCAAGGCTGGCCAACTTCATCAATCTTGCACAGATGCTCCGAGTACCCAAGGGAGATGAAAAACTTAGGTACTTCGTGTACTCGGAGTATTTCGGGGTTCGATACTCCGGGATACTGCTCGTACTCGGAGTATTTCGGGTATGAACATTCTCGATACTGCTTGTACTCGGAGTATTTCGGGGTCCGATACTGCGTGTACTTCTTGTACTCGCAGTATTTGGGGCTTCAGTACTGCTCATACTCCGAGTATTCAGGCCGCCAGTACTCTAATACTCTATAATTTGTGGCACAGGACACGCTTTCTGAATGTTTTGGGCCGGGTCTCGGGGAGTTTTAGAGTATTCAATTTTCCGTCCATATTACGCGTCCTGCCGACCCCCCACTCGCGAGCCCGGGGGCAGTCTAAGTATAAAAATGGACTACCCGTGCAGCCACCGGTGGGCACTGGACTGCATGACTTTCGTTTAGAACATTTCTTCCTGTATTTATTTGACGTTCCTTAGTCGGCTTCCCTTGCCGTTCAAAAGTGAGCTAGTGGGTTTCGAGGAGCCGCACCTTCGACTCATCATGTTTTAGAGTTTTACTTCGTGGAATTGGGGTTTCCACGAATTCATCATATCTCTGCATAAATATGCCAGGTATGTACGGCTCATCAGAGTAGACTACTAGCTGTAGTGTTGTGGTATATAAGGGTTTAACGCGAACAACACGCACACTTTGAGGGCATCGGCGACACGGGAGGAGGAGTTTTTATCTTGAAGCTTGGTTGCAGGGAACCGACACCGTGTGAGCGTGACTATGAACATACTGGTAGTAAATGTCCTGCATCATCATCGTCTCTGGCAGGTGTTTTTCGCAATAATACGACGTGATAATGCCTGACGAGCAATAAATAGCGTCACGAAGGCAGCTACGAACACACGGACGGGTGGGCACAGTATATACAGTAGTAGTACTGTAGTAGTTAGTATATTAGACCCCTCGCCCGTTCTGCTCACAACGTCGAGAACCAACCATACCATACGTCGAGGATACAACAGCACAAACCAAGTTGATGATCACAAATAAAAGAAACAACGTGTCCCCAACATATACATGCATATATACCTAGGTTTTTCCCGGCCTTCTCCAGGGCAACACCATAATAACACTAGCCCACCCTGGTGAACCGCATATGTATGCAGGTAAGTATGGGAGCTTCGGGGAGACATCGATCGGTTCAACGAATTACAAGAGCATGATGATGAATCGCAAATGCGGCTCCCCAAAACCCATTAAGTGCCACCTCTCTAAACGGCAAGGCTACTAAACTGCGGAGGCACACCAACGCAAGGAGGAACGGAGGAAGCATTTTGTTTCATGTCCGCAGGGAACCGAAGAAGAAGCATTGACCGCCGATAGCCACCATGTCACCAACAGGGGGGGAGTGGGGCGACCTTACTCCTAGTTTTTTTTTAATGAATTTCTGGGGCAATACCACGGTAACACATGGCATGAACAAGCGCAGCATGCATCATTCGTGGAGAGTATGACCATGAACCGGTACTCGTACGTGAAGCATGCGAAGACGAAGCTGTTCATCATGCTGAGGAATGTCGTGTGGGGCTAAAACTATAATTTTCGAAGAAGCATGGGAGTGCCCCTGTGTGCACGGAGGCATTGTATGCGTAACACGCAAGGAGGCAAACATGACACAAAAAAACTCTCGGGAACAACTTTTTCGGAGATGTCCAGCTTGCACGTGATATAGGGGGATGGGGGGCGGGAAACCCTTGAATTAAATGTGAGCACTAAGCACCAACGCACTCATTCATTATGGTTGGTCAATGCCATATTCTGGAAAATACCTGTGACGGCCCCCACGATACCGCTCGTATGCCGATCCCCGGCTCCGAGTGGCGCAAACGGGACATTAAGTCGAGCAATAACCTGGGTCTTACAAGTTAGCAGTGTTGTTTTTAATATATTGCCGTTTCAGTTTTTTTTATTGGTTTGGCTCCAAGAACCGCAGCCTGTGTCGATCCATTGCCCTCTCGGTACGGCACCCAATAATATCTAGGCACACAGACAGATGTGGTCAGCCGGCTATCCCCAAAAGCCCTTCGGGGGGTCAATAATCTATTCCATCCAGATGGTGCCCACAACTACAGCAGGTACCCCTCGGGTGCGTCCAGAACGCTTGTCGGGCCACGATATCCGGTGATCCCACTCCTAACACACAATAACCGGCTGACCCAAAATATCGAACGTGGCCGACCTTCGTGGCTAAATTTTTTATCTAAATGTGCATTCTGTTTTTTTTGTGGGTACTCTACAAGACCCAGTTTCTGTAAACCCAGCCAGCAACAAGTGGCGGGTGGCCATCTATACCCCTGGAATGCAGAAAACACACGCCGGCATTTTTCCATTCAGAGGGTTTCGCGTGCGCTCCCATTTGCACGTGAACCCATTGTCCACACGAGTACCAGCATCATATAAATACCACCTGGTGCACAAAAGTGACCGCACATGTTCAAAGATATCTCAACTCCAAAAGCAATTGGATATTCGAAAGCATGATCATACCCATACGCTTCGTAAAAATCTACAAATACAAATGTACCGGGTACTGTTACCAAACTCAAATGGGTACCACTGGTGGACCGCAACAAGCGACCGCGCCTATGTAAAATACTAATATTGTTCTACACTATTCTGCGCGGTGGCTCAAGTGCGCATCAGATTGACAACGACAAACTGTATCGGCTGTGATGGGCCCTCTCATCTACAGCAACAATTGTGCAGCTAGCTCTTTTTCAATGAATACCGTAAAAAAAGGTCAGATCAAGCACTACAAACCTGAGCACCGATCGAAGCAGATTTCAAACTAAAAACTTGATCTTCCGTACGTGCTTGTTTTGTTTTTTGTCGTTGTTTTACTTTTCAGCTCAACCCGCAGGATACACGAAAGCCGACAGCAACCTTCTGGACGAAAGTCGTGGCCACAAGCGTCTACCGTACCACCCCCCCATCGCACCCGACCCGACACATGCCAATTTTTTATAGCGATTAGGGTTCGGCGTTCCCGCGGCTCGTTTACATCGAATTTTGCTACAAAAATGCCGCCTCTAACGGCATGTATCTGAAAAGTGTAAGGTACATATTTTTGAGGGTGTTGACGCTGATATAAACCTTCCTGAAGGCACAGAGCGAAATCAACCGTAGGATTCAACACCCCCCAAACCCGAACTTGACTCGTACTACGTTACTGCTGCATAGTAAACTAAAGCTCTTTCAAAACTGCAAGTACTACTACTACTGCTACTACTACTCTCCTACTGCACACACCCTTATTCCTCCCGCGACGGCGATCATCGGAGCGGAATCGTTCACCGATAGAGAGTGACGTCACAATGAATGATGCCATGTGTCATACAGGGGTTTTCCACCAATCAGAACACTTCCAAGGGTGTGTTTAGTAGGGAATATACTCCAAGAAACATCCAGTGAAAACGGTCCGCCAACAAACGACCAACCAATGAAAGTGGCCCTCGAACAACCAACCAAACCAATTAAATTGCTCCGCCAGCCAACCAATAATTCATCAAAGGGGCCCCAACGCACGACCAACCAATAAAAGTCGCGGGGACCCCGATACCAAACCTGGTTTACGTAGGTCATACGCGGGTAGTTACCCGGGTACACCCATAGCATACCCCACTACGCCAACCTTTGGACCACTCCTCTACAGAACAAACCGGTTGACGCCACGTGTCATCCCGGGATTTTCCACCACCTGTACCACTTTTTTACAAAAAATCAGAGTAAAGCGGGCAGAAAGCCCCGTTCAATTCTCCGCTTCGCCCACCAGTCAGCTGGAGCCATATGAATACCACACCTTTAACTAGGCTTGGTCTTTCGTACACCAGGCAGCAAGCAATATAACTAGAACACATGTACACGCGCTTTCCCAACTTAACCCGGGTAGTAATGTCGATAACATTCAACCATGGGAATCGCCCAACATACGGGAAGCAGGCGCTATACTGAAATTATCTGCTTCCTCGTAAATTAACTAGAGGAGCATCTAACCAAATGGAGTCCCCGAAAAACAAATTAGAGACACATATTGACATGTTCTTGCTGCTTGTTACAGGCTGGCCCTTCAAAACAAAGAGTCCGACCGTTTTTGTTTTTAAGTTCAGAGGCGTCTGCTTTGCTTCAACAAAAAACGCGGCACCGCAAACGTCACCAAGAGATAGACAGACGACACAGAAACATGCCACGCAGGCCAACAGCGATACCAGTATTCAAGGTCCGCCGTGCCATCCAGAAAAAAGGGCGAAATAATACCCTAAGCGACGCCGTGCTACATGCCAGAGATACGACGGGAAGCCTAAGCCTGCTTAGATTTGCTGTACCCTTGTACCTACCGGTGTGGGCGAGATGACAAAAGAGTCGCCTCACAGAAAAGAGGGGGAAGGACAGATAGCACAGAAAGAAAATGAAATGGCAGGCACTGAGGAAGCAAACCACCAAACACACTCCTACGCGCAAGCGCACACATGGGCTCCGGCGCTCTATGAAGCCAACGGTAAGCTTCCCGCGAATGAAAACTGGCGGTCTTTCGCGGTAAAGCGCAGCCGATCGATTGTCCCCCTTAACCTACAAGAAATCCAACGTATTTTATGTAAAGTTCGATCGGCGGTCCGATCGCAGCCAACAAGGGCACGGACGACTGCCACGAGCGCGTCCTCTTCGCCGCGGCCCGACCGATCTAACTGTGGGTTTAACAACCCTTGTGCTTGAGCGTAAATCCCCGTATAGGGTACAACGAACGGTACATGACATCAATCGTAACCGTTCGACCTAGGAGAGAAAATTCCAGGAAAAGTCCTGGACTATGGATTAATCAGACCCCTTGTAAAATACTTGCAATATATATATATGTACTGGCGGCAAGAGCAATGCACGTGCTATACCTCAGGGGCCTTTACGATGAAATCTTCGCTAACGGCCTCCACATCCGTCCACGCAAAGGGGCACATACCCCCCCCCCCGCCCCCCATGGGGAAAACAAACCAAAATGATTCGTGTAACCGTCAACTGAACCTGACTGCGCTGAATTGAATGTAACTTCGACCTGCACCTACCTTCGAATAGAAGATAACTAAATTCATACCTGGTATAAATTAAACTATTCAACAGCAAACTAAAATAAAAAAGAAATTTAACTTGACACAACCGAACCAAACCAAACCGAACCGAACCGAATTTAATGGTCTGGACCGGAGGCAACCCAACTCACAAAACAAAAGTAGGCGAGCCCACGCCCATCAACTGTCATTAGAGTTTCGCACAAACAAATCCAGCTATCCGTAGTCGTAGGCGAGCCTCGGCAAAATAATTGCGACACTGGCGTCCAATGATAGTTCATTGGTATACCCTACACAGGTCTTTGGGACCCCGAGATAGCGACAGAGATAATGATACATTTGGAGCTATCAACCATCTACGAGCAGCATGAGCACCCTGTAGTACAGGCCAGATCGTGTTTGAACCCGTACCGTACGAGCTCCTTGCATTGCAACCACTACATCAACCATTGTCACTCGGACACCAATCATTGTATCATGCCATCCCCCAATCACGTAGTGGCCGTTTCTGTAACCGTCACAGTTTCATCATCAATTATCCCCTCTACATTATATTCAAGTTAATCAAGTCCCAACACGTGAAAGGAGGGCGGAGGGGGGGGGCGTAATTATTTGATGTT
Organism: Saccharina japonica; assembly: GCA_008828725.1. Taxonomy (NCBI): domain Eukaryota; class Phaeophyceae; order Laminariales; family Laminariaceae; genus Saccharina; species Saccharina japonica. The sequence continues at coordinate 517,184 of MEHQ01002904.1, read as the reverse complement.
TTCCTTAGCCATTTGACCATTGGCCACGCATCCCTTTCGAGACAGAGCGGGGCGAGGGGGGGGGGAAGAGGACATACCGTGCTCTCTGGTCGTCCTGGCGGTGATACTAAGAGGTTCTGGGGGCTTTAGCATGGTAGCCCGTGGTGCTCGTTGTTTGGCGCTCGCTGTCACGTAGTGGTCCTTCGTATTGCCTCAGTGGCCCTCGGCGCTCTTGGTGACCTGGTGCTGGCGCTGTTCTTGGCGGACGAAGAGCTAGGAAGCGCTGCCGCCCATGGTTTCGTCAAGCGTCATCTGCCTGGAGTCACGGGGTGCAAGCATCTTGTGGATGCGGCACCGGTCGTTAGGAGTGACAGATGACAGGTCCTGGCAAAACAAAAAACACACACACAGATCAGAGGCGGGGAGGGAATAATCCGGGATCGGTGCTCGCACAGGGCTGTGAATCGGGGCAAGCCATCGAAAGATAAATTAGCATTGGTTTCGGAGAAGACTAATTGAACTTATTGAAGGAATCGGTTCGCTTGAGTTCGGAGTGAAATCGAACAGGTAAAGCGTGCCCCAGTCGCCCCCCCCCCCCCCACCGGACTGGTGAGGGGCCAAATATAGCCAGTGAATAATGTTTTACTGCATCGCAAAAGAATGGTAAACCGTTTTTCGATTATGATGTCGATTGGATTAATCACCCGATTGAATCGGCGGCGATTCACAGCCACATAAATTAGATATCGGAGCACCGCACCTCACAGCACAGCATAGTGTCAAGCGCAGCATACTCGTAGCACAGCACAGCTAAAGCGCAAACACGTATTATACGAGGGGTAGGACCGTTGGAGTTCGAGTACAACAACACCGAGGTCAACAAAAACAACACTACTCTAGACAACACCACATACGACATCGACACAATGGTTGGCGACACTATTGCCCCTTGACGAAAAGGACAACCGTCAAGGAAACCCCCACACAAAAACTGGAATACTAAGTCTACCGCCTAGACGGCTTGACGGGTCAAACCTACACCGTCAACCGGCATATTTGACTCCAACTCTGACGGTACACAGGTGGCTTGGACCCCCCACCCATCGCACAATATGGGTGTAAAAAACTATTTGTGGAAGACATTGAACAATGCAAATACAGTAGCAAACCGTACAAGGTGTCGACAACCTCCCAATTCGGTACACGCCTAGTGGTGTGCTACCTTGTCCAATGCGTCCACAAAGACTTGCTTACGCCGACAGTGTACACGCGGGGATCTGTGAAATATTGACGACATAACCGGAGCCAGACGCAGGCTACAGTCGGGGGGAGGTGTACCTGGTATTGCTGAGGCTCTTCCCCTTACGGAGCTTATATATCCCACCCAAAAATACACTTCGAAAAAACAAATACCTGGTGTATTAAGACTGACCTCCATGAAACATCTTCATGGCCTAGGTAGAAGACGAATATTATAAGTGTAACACACGAATTGGACTCCAACCATACTTTGGGTGGTTGGTTAGATCAGAACCCCCGGCAGTCATTCATATTCTGGCCTGCATTAAACTGCTCTACCCCCTTTGTATCGTAGAACACGTCGGTATAATTGTCGACGGCGTTGATCCCGCCGGGAAGACTGGCGCTGCACGGGAAGGAGGCAACACCAACAGAGGGGAAGACTGCGCGCTCGTGGTCGAAACACTACATCACAGCTCGACTAAAAAGCTCGGGTAACAATATGCTTCTCAGGCCGAACAAGCCGCTTGCCGTTGCTGCCACCACCACCACCACCACCATAACCACCACCACCACCACCACCACCACCACCAACCACCACCACCACCACCACCAGCAGCAGCAGCAGCAAACTAGCCTCTACGCAACGCCGAACCCGACTAACAGGCCCGGCGAGATCGAAGAGAGCGTGGTAAGGCTAGGGCAAGATGTTCGCGTCCCGATACATCTACCGTAGTGCGATATCTCGCCAGCACCATTACGGGAGAACAGCGTAACCAGCACCGAGTATAGCTGTGCAAAAAATGCGGGATACATGGTTTTGGGGGGTATATCGTGGGTTCTGATGACTCTTTACTACATTACCTCAGAGCAAACCCCAATACCGCACGAGTAACGCTACGAATTACCAGTACGTCACACCCAAGTTCGGGAAAAGTCCAATAACACAATACCCTCGCAAGCAAAATGTGCCCATTTTTCAACACCATGGAAGGAGTCTTCCCCCGCTAGTTGTAGCAGGCTAACATACACTAATCTATTAAAGCTAGGATCTCGACCGTTTCTTGAAAAGCGAACTACGCAGGATATAGCGTTAAGGGTTCGTACATGATTATTATACCGGCACCTCGTACGTTTCGTAATTCGTTCGGACGAACGGCCACATCCAAATTACGGCCGATTCGTCATTGAACCGGAGAGGCTCCTTCCAACCCCCTAGTATATACAAGTATATACACATACTCGGGGAGTACCGGGGTACCTACCCGAGTACCACTTACCGCCGCTGCCGTTTCTGCTGCTGCGGCTAGCCTCGACGCAACGCTAACAATGCAAAAACATACCCCCGGCCGAATAGGAACAAGGGGTGGGGTTGGGGGGGAAGGGGAGTCTCACCTGGGGCGTGATAAGGATAAACTGGCGATGGCAATGCTCGGTGGCGAAGACGAGAATCTGCTTCATCGCGGCGTTGCGGCTCATCGCGTCCATGAAGATGTCGAACTCGTCCATCACACTGTCCACGCCAAGCACCCATTGCCGACGAAAAAGACGAACCGATGGTGAGACGGCAGAACCGACGGAAAATACCGTAATAACGACGGTAAGATGGGGGTACCGACGAAAATATGTACCGGCGGAAGGTGGAAGCGCACACGAAAATCATGTATTATACAGACAGCACGGTGGAAGTACCAAAGGAAACAAGTACCGCCGGTAGGCGGACGTCTCCACGAATATAGATACCGACGGAAGGTGAAAGTGCAAACGAAAAACACGTACTGTACCCACGGTAAGGTGGAAGTACAGGCGGCAACACATGACCACGGAAGGTGAAAATATCGACGAAAACATGCTCCGACGGTCAGGTGAAAATGCCGACGAAAAACATGTGTTGCGCCGACGGTAAGGTCTACTTTACCGATGAAAACCGTGCATTGTACCGACGGTAAGGTGGAAATACCAACGGAAACACGTGCCGACAGAACGTGGAAATAAAAAACCATTTACCGACCGTAAGGTGAAAGTACCTACGAAAATACGTATCATACCGACTGTAATATGGAAGTACCGAAGGAAACGCGTACCGACGAAAGGTGGAATCCAAACACGCGAAAATGCAGTGGCAAGGTAAAATTATCGACGAAAACGTACCGACAGAAGGCGGGAAAAAAATACGGGAAATACGCGCGCGGCCGATGGAAATGTGAGTGTACTCACGTTGCAGCAGAGCGGCCTGGGGGAAACAGAGGCAAACAAGCAAAGCGAGAGGTGTAACTGCAACGACGATAAACGGGAGCGAAAACCACTTCTACAGCAGCGTACCCGTGCACCCTAGCAGAAACCGCAATTGCCTTGCATGTCAACTATAGGAAACATATAGCTAGAAGAAAGGGATGTTGGTCCAACCCTGATTTCTTACGAGGAAAAGGGTGTGTTCTTCACTGCCATCAGCTTCAAGATAAAGCGCGTCGGGACGCGTTGACCCCTTTGAGAACCCTCTATAGCGGTCAAAAACGATTATACCTTTGGTGCTATCAAGAGCAAGGGCGTACGAGCAGCGATATGCGCCCGGCAGCACGGCGGGTAGGGTCATCTCGCGCGCGTGCCGTACGAATCCTTGCATTATAACCCGGGACACCAACCATTGTACCATGTCACCATCCAATCACTTTGAACCGTTTCTGTAACTGTCACTTTCCATCGTCATTTTTTCCCCTCTGCAGACTGATAGTCCCAAGACCCTGTCAACCTTAACCCAGGTTTTTCAGTGTTCGTTTTGCCGGAATTCTGAAAGCGGGGAGAGCGCCGTGGAGTACTACACATTTGCGGACCGAGACCGCACGACAAAAAAGAAGGGCGGGATTTCCTCGTGTAGGCAAAAACATCGTATGCACAATGTGAAATACGGTAGAAAACACACAAAAGTTGTATTGTTACATTATCAATATACAACAGTACACCTGATACGAAGTATAACTTTGAAAATTGTACGTGTACGTGTGTAAACAGATCAGTGATACCCTTTGGTACGGTGGCACGGGAGGGAATACTACGGTAACAACCCCTAACCCTAACTGGAATGACAGCCTAACTGTGACACAGCCCACCGGAAGGGACACTCGTGGCTTTTACCAAGCGCGAGCAGAAGAGCGAGGGTGGCGAAAGACCGCTCCCCTCCTGAGAGTTGCTTGATGTCGCTGCACTGGCTGTTGCCATCCGTGTAGTCCTTCTGATACGTCAGGCTCAGGGTGTTCTTTTCGAAGTCGAAGCGCACCTCGCTGATGCAGCGAAACATACCGATCGGGGGGGAAATGGTAAGCCAAGGTGAAGGCTACGATACAAAGTGTGTCGCAATTACTGCAGGATCAATGCAGAATCACTGCAGCCATCCAATGCATTTGTTGTCTTCACGTATGTTTTTTTTTTCCCCTTCCCATTCCTTATCTCCGCCTTTCTAATTCTCTGTCCCTCCTATTAATAGTCGTCACTCGCATGTTGGTCACATAGCGGGCTCTCCCCTCCCCTCCCCACTACGGTTCGTGCCTTGCATTTTTTATCGCGAGAATCTTTCAGCACGTGCTTCCCTCGTCGACTCGCGCCGAATTGCGCCTACCCACGCCACGCGCTGTCAGCAGTTGATTCCTTATATTTTTTATGTTTGCACCACGGTGGGATTCGAACTCACAAATTCAACGCGAGCAGCATTCGAGGGTAAACACTCCATTAAACCATGAACGTCTACCCAACGGCCTCCACCACACCTTCTCAGTGCACGTACCAACTCCTCATCCCAGAGTCCCAGAGAGAAACAAGTGATGTGCTCAAAAACTGAAAACTACGAGGCAGGAAAGCATGCTTCGTGAATCGCGCCAACAACAACAAAAAAAAACGATAATCGCAAATGAGTCTACACAAGTATCAGCACAGGGCGTCATTTTTCTGTATCACCTGGTTTGTGTATTCCGATCCTGCAATACAATAGAGGACACCTACATTTATAAGCAGGAAGGATGCCAATGATATTGAACAAGAAATAATTCCCCACTTGGTTATCTTGAATTTAGCGCGCATCACACCCTCCCTCGAGTATGAAAGTCAGCCTGGGCAGCATCTCTGCTCCTTGCTGTAAACACCACTTGGTTATCTTGAATTTAGCGCGCATCACACCCTCCCTCGAGTATGAAAGTCAGCCTGGGCAGCATCTCTGCTCCTTGCTGTAAACACCCCTGGGCAAGCACCCCTGGACAGTGGTGTTGCAACATTTCGCCGTCGCCTCATTTCGCACCAAGCAGACACTCCGGGATCAGTGAGACCTCTCTGCTGGGATCAGCCGGAGACTCACCCAGGGCTACGACCCCCGCATTGATTCGCCGATTGTCAACGCGGCACCGCGTTGGTAGGCTCTAATCTCCTTAACCGCTTTCTACGTTTAGATCACAACGGAATTCGTGTCATGTATATCTCTGTACAGCCAGGAGAGGTGTACTCTAACCCCGGGGTAACACTTTTCGCGTCCCCGCCTATTGATTCCAAAATTACCGAGAATGTATCGCTCTTGCTTGCCAGGGATTGAGGCGGCATTCCACATGTACGCTTACGCTTGCCAAAAACAAAACACTACGTAGCTTAGGCCGTTTTACGACCGTTTCAACTGCGCGGAATGTACGCACGTACAATACAACGGAACCCCGCGTCAGGCACTAGGAGGTGTATCCCTTTTAAAAAAAAAAAAAACGGGTACTGGCGAGCACAACTCCTCTTTGCCAACACTACGATTTCAAGCCCCGTACTATTACCGGGTAACATGTTACGAGGGGGCATAGTAATCAGGACCAAATATGCTCATCATAGTAAAAGTACTGGAATGTATAGGTTTTTGTCTATGTGATAGGTCCTGCTTACTATGGTCCCCCGTAATATTTATAGTAATAGATATAACTCATAAACGAATATGGTGTGTAAGCATAGGGGGGTGCATGTTTTGTGGATCCATCGTGGGTTCTGATTACTATCTTACCACATTAGCCCACCCCGAAATATGAATACGTAGCATAAAAGCTGGCAACGACGAAAATATCAGCGAATTACATTAAAAAAAAACACACGAATCAAGCCGCAAACGCGATCGCCACAAGACGCAGATCCCCGCCAACTATCGCACGCAACAAACTGTACTACGTACCCAACTAATGCCAACGCATGCCAACTAGTCGGCTACTTATATTCAGCCAAACTAAAGTCTTCCATACATACATTGCAGGTCTCTTCTCCATATCTCCAGACCGGTGAAAAGCAAGAGAGGGCCGTACACATTGGTGTATACAGCGGTAGGCTATTGGCTATCGGACGAAAACAACAATGTCCAGCACAGCAGGTGTCTCATCCAGAGACGCCCTTCTCATGGAGGTACTTGTTTAACAACACGCTTGTCTCCCGCGCGACACACTATTGAATACGTATGATAGCACAGTAGGTTTCTCACCCAGCCGCGCCCTTAGCCTGGAGGTATATGTTGAATAGCCTGTTTGTCTCTATCGCGACAGACTTTCGCATCCTCTTCCACCTACCGAAATGAAAAAAGAGACAAGAAATTAAATTAAATGGTTGATATGAACAGGAACATTCGCGGTCCCTTCCCTCCGTGACGAAGACACCGGAGGGGCAAGAGGCCGCGGCAGAACATAGGAGGGAGGGGGGGTGAGATGAGGACAACGGTGTGTTGATCGGCGCGTTTGTTTATCCGATTATTTCGGGTCAAACTTGCTCGCAGGTGCTGCAAACTTAATTAAATACGTACTCACCAAATTGTCAATTCAACAAAACAAAGCGCCATTCAAAACAAGTTGTTGTCCATTCCAAATCATGGCCCGTCGAACTAATTTACCCGCTTTGTTTCGGGTCTATTTGCTTCCAGGTACGGTCAACTCGACTGTATTACGTAGATTCACCCATCGCCAATTCTACAACAATAAAACGGCATCCAAAGACGTTTTTATCCATTCCAAACCGTGGACTACTCCACAAAATCATAAAAATAACCGTACCCATAATGAAACAAATAACCGTAAACATAAAGCAACCCACGAAATTAACAGTAAACACAAAGGAAGCCATAGAATTAACCGTAACCAGAACGGCATAACCGCAACCATAAACGTGACCGTAGTAAACAAAATAGCCGGAAAGCCATGTTGTTAACCGTATACCGTATATAACCATAACCGGCACAGTGACCGCAGCCATCAAAATAATCGAAAAAGCCATGGCCGCAAAACCACAACCGTGTGCATAAAAGCAGGCACCGGACCAAGGCATGGGGCCAAAATTACGATTTGCAGACAAAAATACCTCGAAACTAGACCACGAATGCCGAGCTTCTACCAATCACATGAGAGCTTTGAGTTGCAGTACGCGCGAGCTGCAGAATGGCCGTCATTGGCCAGCCATGAAATCAACCGTAACTGTAACTGTAGTCGCACAGCCACGCCCACAACCGTACCCTAAAGCCTTTCTCACTTGGTGGTACGGTGGGACCTTTCGCGGGAAAGCAGTGTCATGTTGGCTTCCACGCGATCTAAGGTGTCTTTCTTATCCTTGAAGGTCTTCGCCGCCTGCACCATCTCCTTGTGTACCTGCGCAGACAGCAGCCCGAAATGGAGAGCAGCGTCATCGAACCGCCGCAAACGCTACACTGCTGAGGATGAAGGCAGGATCCTCCGCCCCAATGGCGGAGAGGACACATTTTGCATCTATCTACGTAGATGGTCTAGATCTTATTCAGATACTCGTAGGCTGCCGTTAATACATGCTACGGTTATTTTGTCATGCTTTTGTTTGGTTGCTTGATTGTTGATTTGCTTCAGTATATTTGCTTTTTATTATTTTTTCCTTTTCGCTTTTTTTTTTCCTTTTATCTCTTTTTCCCTCTTGCATGCACCTGGATTGCTAGCAGGGTAGGTCTTGCCTGTCGTATATGGCATTGCATTGTCTGCTCTGCTCACTGCACTGAGCGTAGTATCTCTGTGTCGTAGTTTTGTGACCACAGAACTGGTACCTTTTTAGAATGAAGAATCGGCACGGTCACTGGGTGTGCTGGATGTCGACGGGTAGAAAGGAAGGTTTAACGTGAAGAACACACACACGGTAGAGGGGTGCACCTGGCATTTTCTGAGATGTTTACTTGAGGACCAACTATAGGACCTCGCCAAAAGCTGACTTCGAAAAAACTGTGTGCTCTTTAACTCTATGAACGATCCCGTGGATACTTTAAAATACGTGTCGAAATTGATTCCGGTGGTATTGCGTAGTTTCTCAGTGTATGTTGTTAAGTACGTAGTAGTCAGTAATAGTCAGCAATAGTCAGTAAGAAAGTGATATCCCGTTACGAGATGGTGTGCACGATATGTGAAGTACATATGCAACCCACAAGCAACACCAAAAATATGTCCTGGAATGTATACAGATCATATATACAGCTCCCACCCGGCAACATGAGAGCTATACCATACAGATCATACAGATCATACAGATCAGGGATTTATCTTCCTTGAAATATCTAGACGATGGGGTGTGAATCGATGATCTGTGTACATGTAAGCACTAAATAGTACTCAGATCAAGCGGTTATCGTGCAGTGTATGCATGGTACACTATCGACTGCGGTTGTACCAAAACAAAGTAAGGTGTTTTTGTGGACCCATACAGGTGATAGGCTCAGGCGCTAGACTGCAGCAAGGTAGAGGGCATCCTATCCAACGTGTTCGCACTTCTATCGCTCCTAAGGTTGCTTGCAAACTTCATGCTGCAACCGGTGCTTTAGCTGACTTTTCGCAACTACGAAGAGTTGTTGCTGTTCTTGATCTCGCATTAACTCGTCGCCGCCATCTATTCATAGTCCGCGATCTCAACACGAACCAGTACTCTGGACAAAACAAACAAAAAAACGGAAAAGGAACAGTCATCTACGAACATGAATAAAATGGACAAAAAAAAGAAAAATCGTACAGCAGCAAAATACATACCGGGTTATTGAACAGCTGAACTGATGTATATTACATTCGCACCAGCGACGTTGTAACGTCGCAGGTATTCAAACGTCGTCGACTTTGAAAAATAATGAGGACGAACAGCAGCAGTAGCTAGGCTAGCCCTGACCCCCAACAGATAAGAGGGCCCCCGTATAGATCGTGATGTCGCGTTCCTGTGTTCGTAAACCACTACGATATACTGTTTTTTGAAGGATGGAGCAAACACTTGCAAAGCACAAAACCCAAAGGACAGAACAAATGCGTGAAATTCTACAAAACGAAAAAAAAACGAAAAAAAAAACTGAACTACTGTAACTAAACGAATTTTCCACCGATAAACGCGTGAAACTATTTATTATCTATAACTAACTATACCCTCGGTCGGGCTGCTCGGTGTGACTTGCCCCGTGGCGGTTTTTTTCTTCAGATTTCAAGAGTTTTTTTTTCATGATTTTCGTTATATCGCCCGGTGGCTACGCATAAACGAGTAGCTGGTGCGCGGAACGAACAAACGCCTGCTGGGTTCTCCATTTTCAGCTCGCGACACCCCCGGGACTATAAGTCAACCACAACCCCGAAGGGGAAGCTTGTACGTACTGCTGTATATTTCGGGTGGACAAAACACACAGTAGTCCAACCGCATATTATTAAACATCAGCTGTGAGATCGTGGATTTCGTCAAAACCCATATTTGCAAGCTGTGTGCTATATATATACTTGGTGTATGGGGTTCATATTATCTTACACACAAATACGTGTATTATACCTACACTTTCTGGGGCTCCTGACTGACTTCGACAACAAAAAATGAACTTATACCTGATATACAACACGATGGCCTAGGCACAGAAGGAATACCATGTAAAACACTAATGGTGTTCCGAAGACAAGGCATGCCTTATAAGGCATGTGGCTTATTGGGTACAGTCCCTTCCTCGGTTAAGGAGCCCCCCCGGCAGTCCGAAACGTTTTCGCCAAAAAATGCCACAGAGCACTATTAATAGTATAACCCCCGATCGTATATAGCACGCCTATAATAAAGCGTAAGATGGTTAAGGTTGGGTACTGCAGTAGGCTGGACAAATCGTGGGGACAAAACCGATAAACACGCTGATGGTGGGATGCATGGCTTTTGACCGACGACGCCTCGAACAGACGTCTCGAAATGAAGAAGAAAAACAAAAACAAAAACAAAGAGTGCAATAACAAAACGCTCATGTTGCGGTCGAGGACTCCATCGCCCCTGCTTGCTACTGTAGGCTTGTACAATGTGCGATGGAAGTATGACAGGATACATCATCATACGCAGCTTGCAAATATCAGTTTCGAGGCAAAAGCCGATGTCACAGCTGAGACCAGCATGTACTCTGAATTGCTTCAAAAAAGCTAAAAACAGCAGTGCAGGACCAAGGCAGGACACGCTATAAGAAAACGAGCAATAAAAAAGGCAGGCTGAGATCTAAAGGAAAACAAGAAGTTCGGGAGTCATTCAAATTATTGTCGTGTCGAACGCACCCATTCTCAAATAAGAAATCCAGCCTGGACCAGCTTTCTGGTGTTTTACAAGGCGTCCGGTACTAAGCTGTACTCAATACGCGGTGTGCAAGTACTGTACTGCGCTGCAGTAGACATAAAGTACCAGGCGTGTAAGTATATAGTTCACGCTTGGGAACCAAGGTAGGAAAGTCCGGCTCTGGAGGGAGACGAACCAGTGCCTAACGACTGAGTAAGCCCATCCATTGGTGAGATCTCCTATCCGGGAGATGCCGTTCCGTTGATTATTAATAGTGTGGTGGGGCGATGTCGATTATTATAAATAGGGCTGGGCACTGGCTGACTCAGTCAGTAACGAAAAAACTGTCGTCAAAGTCAATCAGTATACTGGATTGCAGCAGTGTACTGTCTCTCCTCTCTTCTCGCTCCTCCCGAAACGCATTTGGCGGGTTTCCGTACTATAATATGGCGCGTTTCTTGGACGCACGTAAGCTAAAACTACTGGCGAATATACAGGCGCCGGGTCAATCAGTAAATTACTACTGCCAGTACATACTGTACCAGTCCCCAGCCCCACTAATACCCATGTCACACGGTCACGCCGCGTGATCACAAGAGACGAACACGCACCGACTGCCAGTTTGAACTCAAGCCGCTACAGGCACTCGTTTATTATCCCACGCGATGCAACACGCGGAGAAAGGCGGCAATAGAAGCATATCGCCGTCGATGAACGCACGCAGCAAGACAAGACATCGCAAGGAGCACGGTGCGGACCCCGTCTTCTCTTGGGGTTGAGCTTTCCGAGATCGACCATACCTGGCGAAAACTCATAATGAAAACCTCCCCGTTTTATACGTATCCTTCTAATACAAGGGAAGACAGTAAGTAGGACCAAATATGCCTATAATAGTAAAAATACTGGAATATATAGGTTTTTATGTGTGATGAGTCCTGATTATGTATGGCCCCCCGTAATATGGAATCAAAATAGTTCGAAGTAGACGCCAACTTAGCGGGCGTTAACTTGGTGCTGGGTCTTGGGGTTGAGCTTTCCGAGATCGACCATACCTGGCGAAAACTCATAATGAAAACCTCCCCGTTTTATACGTATCCTTCAAATACAAGGAAAGACAGTAAGCAGGACCAAATATGCCTACTGTAGTAAAAATACTGGAATATATAGGATTTTATGTGTGTGATGAGTCCTAAATAATATGCTCCCCCTGTAGTATTGAGTCAAATACTTCGAAGTAGACGCCAAATTAGCGGGCGTTAACCTAGTGCTGGGACATCATGTTTATCCTGCAGACCGCTCTGGGCGGAAATACATTGAGCGTTTAGACACTAAACACTACAGTAATACCAAGCGTTCCCTATATTTCCATCCAGAATGGAACGTACACTACCGGCCCGCTCATAAGAAACCAGAAATCGGGCTTAGGGTGACTTTCTTATTTGAGAAACGGGTGTGTCCCACACTAAATTCAGTATAATAGCCGTCGACTTTCTTATTTCCCCCGTAGTGTTTAGGCTGAGTTTCTTGTGGGGCACTTTCTTATGAGAGGGCCGGTAGTGTACTACTACGGGAGACCACAATAATCAGGATCCATGGGTAGGCACAATTCGATGCGAGTCAACGAGGGAAGAAACAGCTGAAGTCTTTTCGCGATAAAAGGCAAGGCAATAACCGTAGTGGGGGAGGAGGGAGAGAGGCCTATTTTGTGACCCCGGATCTGAGTTACGACTAGGGAGGAGAGAGAAAGGAAGGGCGAAGATAATAAATGGGATGGAAAAATAAAAAATAAAATTACATCAACAAATGACTACAGTAGATATTCAACAATTTTTACTACTGCTGTAAGCATTTTCGGTCCTGTAAAACTACTGTATTTCCCCCCCGTAGTATACTAACAATAGCCGTGACTTTTAGCGGTATAGGAAAGGCTACATACTGTTTTGTTCACGAACGACCCCCTCCCAGCTCACCTCGTCCTTAGACCTGCCTCTGCGGTTCTGGCTCTCCCTCTTCTTCTCGAGGTCCTCCGTGTTGGACCGGATCTGAACAGAGGGCAGAGAAAACGACCGGTGGGACGTGGCGGTTGAAGCGTCAATAGGAATGTTCGATACCATGTCGAATTTCTCGATGTATCGAAATACCGAATTTCGACGTACGATACCGTATTCAACGGCACTCACCCAATATACAGCAGGGTCCCCCAATAAGGCGAGGGTGTGGCAGAGCAATATGACCGCCTTATAGAGGGACGCCACCTTATTCATCTTAGGTTATAAGTGCACAGTTTCCCAGTTGCGCCAAGCGGTTTTGACCGCCTTAAAGCGTGATACCGTCTTACTCAGACCGCCTTATTGGGGCACCCCCACTGTATGCTCGAGCCTACTGAACCCCTTAAGAACCGGTTACACTTTTTTTGGTGGAAAAAAACTGCTTGGAATTAGTGTGGGATAACTTTCACAGTTCTGAAACTTTTTCGTTTGTATTCCCCCTTTAGTATCTTCCCGCCCTTCTTTTCTCTCTCTTTCCTATTAATAGTCGTAACTCAAATCCGGGGCCACAAAGTAGGCTCTTCTGCCCTCCTCCCCCACTACGGTTCGTGCCTTGCATTTTTATCGCGAGAAAACTTAATTCAGACCTTTCTTTCCCTCGTGGACTCGAATCAAATTGGTTGTAACATACCCCTTGAAGACTGCACCACCATTTTCGGCGCATATTTCCAAGTATCACTTGAAATTATACTTAAATGAGTACACTTCCGGCCCTCTCATAAGAACGTGCCCCACAAGAAACTCAGCCTAAACATTACGGGGGAAATAAGAAATTCGACAGCTATTATACTTAAGTTCGTGTGGGACAAACCCCTTTCTCAAATAAGAAAGTCAGCCTAAGCCCGATTTCTGGTTTCTTATGAGCGGGCCGGTACTGCATCACTTGGAATTCTACTTAAAGAAGTATCACTTGGAGTTATACTTAAATAACTACCACTTAGAAATATACTTAAATAGGTATCACTTGGAATTATGCTTAAATAAGTATCAATTAGAATCATACTTAAATAGGTATCACTTGGAATTATACTTAAATAAGTATCACTTGGAACTATACTTGAATAAGTACCACTTGGCATTATACTTAAATAGGTATCACTTGGAATTATACTTGAATAAGTATCACTTATAATTATATATAAATAACTATCACTTGGAATTACTGTAGACTTAAATACACGCTTGTTTACTTTACGGTACTAACAGGGCTTCGGCTTACATCCTCCATGGGTCGGGGTAATGTCGATTGTTCCACGATTGCGCGGGCTAGGAAGCGCACTTCCGACGGTGCAATCAAAAGGCACGAGCGCAGACCCATCCACCCCAACCCCTACACCTTAACCCCGAGCCCAACCCTTACACCTTAAAAACAACACGGGCCAGAACGTGGGTGAACTCCTTTTATTCCTTTTTATTTATTCTTTCTCCCGGGTGCACCGTTTTCGCTCTTTTTTTGAAAAAATATTCCGAACTGCGGACCACGGCGGTTAACGGACTGCGGGACACGAACTTCATCCTAACGCTAACTACGTAGTGAGTTGTTTTTTTCCCGGAGAATGTATAACCCCACCCCTGTAAGATCTATGATACCCTAGTAAGTTCTTGCCAGGATGCACTATTATGAAAACTCCCGGAAAATTATAATCCACCGCTGGAATATATACCGTAAGTGGCCTGAGGGTGTACTGTTATGCTTCAGTGGACCACGATTTCCTCCTGATACCAATGAGGATACATGTATACAGTATCCGCGACCGCCCTCAGACATGTCTTGGCTATGAGTAAAGCATGAGCAAGGTGTGCTGAGTCTGTGAGTGAGGCATACCTTGGTAGGAAGGCATGCCAAGGCTGTGAGTATGGCATGCCTTGACAGTAAGGCCTGCTAAGCCTGTCAGTAAAGCCTGCTAAGCCTGTCAGTGAGGTATGCTAAAGCTATGAGTAAGCCAGGTTAAAGCTATGCGTGAGGCATGCTAAGCCTGTGAGCAAGGCATGCCTTGGCAGTAAGCCACGCTAAGGCTGTGAGTATTTCATGCTTCAACAATACGGCAGGCGTTGGCTGTAATCGATGGCTACTGTAGTTATCACTTTGGTGGCGAATAAGTCGACCAACTGACTCTAAGCCGTTTACCAAAAAAAACACACTGCGAGACACAAACGCACCAGTCAGACAGAAACCACGCCATGTCCCATGGCATAGTATACCCATGGTATAATATACCCGTGGAACACCGCCCTTGGCCTTCCCATGTGGTGTTTCACGGTAAACCGCAAATAACCAACTCTAATACCTAGCCCCTGAATTGCCGCAAGAAACCGTCTCAAACACCTACTGTAGCCAACCAACGTAATACCTAGCCAACTAACAGCCAGTCGGCGACTTAGCTAACTAATGTACCTAGCCAACTACTAACTAGCCGGCGACTTAGCCAGCTAATGTACCTAGCCAACTAACAGCTAGTCGACGACTTAGCCAAATAATGTACCTAGCCAATTACCAACTAGTCGGCAGCTTAGCCAACCAATATATCTAGCCAACTACCAACTAGTCGGCAACTTAGCCAACTAGTGTACCTAGCCAACTAACAACTAGTCAGCGACTTAGCCAACTAATGTGCCTAGCCATCTCACAACTAGTCGGCGAATTAGCCAACCAACGTAATGCCTAGCCAACTAACAGCTAGTCGGGGACTTCTAGTCAGCCAACTCGCAGGCCGATAACACTCACCCTAAGCTTCACCACCTCCAGGGAGTGCGCCGATGTTACTCTCTTCCCATCCCATTCCACCCCGCTGTTCCTCTTGGTTTCGGTCATATATCTCTGCGCTTTTTGTAGCGCTGCCCTGCACTCCTCTTCGGCCTTTTCCGCCTCCACAGACCGGGCCTTCACCTCCTCCTCCGCCTGTTGTTCTCAAGACAGAAGGCGCGGACACGCAGCACGATAGAGGTGAAGCAACTTTTTTTATGGTGCTCCTCATTTAAGGTGCTCTATATACCAGGCATACTATTACTAAGGGCCGTTCATATCGAGCAACTTTTTTCCACAATTTCCAGCATTGTTTTTGTTTTTCGAAGACAACCAGAAAAAAAGCAGGAAAAGAGGGATTTCTTTGTAAACTTTTGGAAATTTAACAGAGGGCAAAATATTTGGAAGGCTTCGCATTCCAATATTTGGAAAACAAAAATGGAAAATATGGCAATACAAAAAAACTGCGCGAAATTGTTTTTGGAATTTTTGGAAAAAAAGTCCTCCATAAGAACGGCTTTAAGACACCCAGAAACTGACTTCATAGAAAACACGAAAGTGCAAAACGATGGCCTAGGGATACACAAGAAATTTCACCCAGGGTCATGTGATTTTCAACCAATCGACAGCTCCAGCAGTACGGTCAAGTCTCCAGGGTTGAGCCTCCTTCTCGAGCTTTCCACTACCAGATATATTGACACAAGTATAGGGAAGAGAGCAGGAAATGGATACGTAGTTGCGAACTGGCCGCGCGTACTACAACTGTACTCACGCTGCTGCGCGTTCACACTATGTTGTGAACCGGAAAAAAAAAAACCTGGGTCGGTTTCTCGCTTTTTTGTCGAAACTGTCGGTCGGTTTCGGAAGCGTGCCATGATAGAGGTAGCCCTTTTAGGTCAAAATATTTCTGACCGACTATTAGTATGACTATTAGTATGACTATTAGTATGACTATTAGTATGCTCCTCAACCCCTCAAAACACCGTCCCACGATTTTGGGGACAAACTACTAGGAATTAGTGTGCCATAAGTTTTGCAGTTCTGAAAGGGTTGACCCAGTATCATTATGGAATACCATTATTAATATGAAATCGTGTTTTACTATATTATTCGTGATGTACCTTAGCCCCTTCAGAACTGCAACCACTTTTTTGGGACAAAACTACTTGGAATTAGTGTGGTCTCATTTTTGGAGTAGTAAAAGGGTTAGGGTTAGGCTTGTTGAGATTGTTCACCGGGTATATATTAATAAGCTTTCCTCATAATCCCTTTGTTTGAGAGGCATAGAGCTCCTATACTATAATCAAGATAATCAAGCCACCACCCTCAGAAAAATATGGTGCTATATACTAGATATACTAGATATACTATATACTATATACTCCTCTACGGTAGCATGCATCTTCGGTCCGGTGAAAAAAAAAAAAACGATACCAAAAACCGAAACCGAATCGAACATTTTATTCGGTCCGTTTCTCGGCGACACCAGCCAAACGGTCAGCATTGCGAAGGGTTCGGTGTGCAGCTGATGGTTTCATGTGACGGCATGGTCGTATGGGTGTCGCGGGTCTTTCGTGCCGTACCTGCGGCTGCTGCAGCAGCCGGTACAGGCGGACACAATTATAACCCACAAAGCAAGCAGTAGCTACAGACAGTGACTGTTGCGAACCGAAAATTAAAATGTGGTCCGGTCGGTTTCGGTCAATTTCCGGGGTTTCCATACGCATATGTAGGCGTTACGTAGGGAAAAGGGAACAAAAAACTGACAGAAAGAAAACGAGTTGGTTTCCGGGTTCGAATGCTTTTCGGCAACCGAAAAAATCACCGAAAAATGTCGGTTTTGGGTCCACATCACTGGTCTGGTCGGTACAATACTACATTATACGATACAATCTGGGATTGCAGGCACCATCAGCATTTATACGATGTGATAGGCTATGATCTGGGATGGCAGGCACCCACCGCACCTCTGCCAGCCTAGCCTTGGTTTGCGTCAATTTCTGCTGTTGCCTGGCCTCCTCCACGCCTTCCTCTTCGAATTGCGCAGACAGCTTCGCGCCCTGTTCCCTCGCCTCCTGTGACGCCCAGTCATGCGAGCATGCGAGTCAAGTCGCGTGCAGGCGGTCAGGCCGTTAGTAGACGATTGGCATGTGTCGGGCTTCGCGTTGGGTATCGATATCGGAATCGAGGGCGATGCGACAGCGATGAACAAAAATAAACGAATCGATACGATGTCTCGGTATTTTATAGGTTGAAGCTTTCATTCCATATCTGCACAAAAAACACGGGGATGCTTTTGGGGGTGGAGGGCAAAACACACGTTCGATATTCGATATATCGAAAGTTCGATATTGCGATATATCGAAATTTCGATGTTGCGATATATCGAAAGTTCGATGTTGCGATATATCGAAAGTTTGATATTGCGATATATCGAAATTTCGACATTGCGATATATCGAAAGTTCGATGTTGCGATATATCGAAAGTTTGATATTTCGATACGGTGTATATCAAACGCAAGTTGGGCTGCTTTCGCTTTTGGCGGTTTCATCTTGAACGAGCTCTTGGCATCGCGGCATTTTCCTGTCTGTTCTCGTTATCCTGTCGACGCCATGGTAGTCGTAGTCCACATCCCCTTGTTTATCTTGCTCTCGCATGATCGCATCCTGCAAGGTACATGCCTGATATACACCTGGTACGTACGCTAAATTATGATTTCACGTGTACTTGCTTATCTGTGGTGCACGTCGTGTTTCAGTTATTAATAGTATGCGCACAAAATATATATTTGGTTTGATTGTTTCCTGTATTTTCTTCCATTCCAGAGTTTTCAGAGCCTCTTCTGTGATTACGGGCTTGATTTTAGCGATGGGTTAAAGTGAGAACAACAGCAGCAGCAACAACAACAACCTCACCACAGGCAGTCAACTGTGGCATGCAGCCATACCATGCAGTCATGCCATACGGCCATGGCATGTAACCACACCCTGCAGCCATGCCATGTAGGCATGCCAGGCCATGCAGTCAGGCCATGTGTGAGGGGCGAATATCAAGAGCTACGGATACTGTGTATCAAAATACGAACACGACTAACCAGAACGAGGCTAGCTTACGACATGTTCGAGAAAAACGGTTGACACACCTTTCTTTGTGCACCAGGCGAATCGAGCCTAACCCTAACCCTAAGCCATTCAGACGCAATAAACCATTGCTTAGGATGATCAATATCGCCTTTATCCCGTACACAGTGTGTGTCAACCATCGTAGTATCAATTAAGTGGTGAAGCTCTGCGGACCAGAAGCCTAACCCCAGCCCGATCAAAAATGGTTAGGGAAGTATATCTTCCCCTCGGACACAGCGTGCGTCAACCATAGTGCCGAATAAGTGGTCAACCATAGTGCTTATTGGTCGCGCCATGAAGCTTGTTCTCACAGTAATTCATAGAACAAAATTATAGTCCGTGGGCGCAGGACAGGCCCCAAAACCTCTAGAGCGGAAGAGCACGTCAGGGAAAAATACAGATCATATATGCCAAAATAAAATAGGCCGCGTCAATAGAAATCAAGTCGTACACGCCTCAGAAAATAACAAAACCGTGTGCTCATATCATGCCATCCAGTCATAGCCCGGCTTTATATACTCTATATACGAAAACCAGTAGTAGGCGCGATGGAAGTATCATGTGATATCCCACGCAGCTTGCAAAAGACGAGCTTCGACGAAACCCTCGATCCCACAGCTATTGTTTTGGGCGGCAGAAAACTACAACGATAGCTTAGCTTCTAGGCCTATCCACACCAACAGCAGGCCCTGTCGTGTCGTTCGCCCGTCTGGGTCTGCTATGCCGGCTTAGCTGGCAGCGAAACGCTGGAGGCAAGCGAGCGAACGAGTGGGCATGACACTTACTTCTTGGCGTGCCTGTTGGCGTACCTCTAGTTCCCAACCTCCGTCG
The DNA here is from genome assembly GCA_008828725.1 of Saccharina japonica. Taxonomy (NCBI): domain Eukaryota; class Phaeophyceae; order Laminariales; family Laminariaceae; genus Saccharina; species Saccharina japonica. The sequence continues at coordinate 497,680 of MEHQ01002904.1, read as the reverse complement.
GTGAGCCCTCCCGTCCATCTGAGAATCAACCATGCCATTTCGACGTTTGGATGAAATGCACATAGCGCTTTCGCTTTACTATGTTTTCACTTTTATAAATACTAAACAAGTGAGTTGTAAACAACACAGCTTGCAAAGATGAGCTTCGACGAAATCCTCGATCTTGCAGCTGTTGCCCTTAACTTTTATAAATACGAAACAACTGAAGTGTCACACACACAGCTTGCAAATATGACTCTGGACGAAATCCTCGATCTTACAGCTGTTGTCCTTAACTTTTACAAATACGAAACAACTGAAGTGTCACACACACAGCTTGCAAATATGACTCTGGACGAAATCCTCGATCTTGCAGCTGTTGTCCTTAACTTTTACAAATACGAAACAACTGAAGTGTCACACACACAGCAATCCTCGATCTCACAGCTGTGGTTTAGCTGTGTTTAATTTTGATAAAATACGGGACAACAATTCACTCGCCTCGTGCAATTTCACCGCGGCCCTCTTTGCCTCGATGAAGGGCTCGACCTGTGCTTTGGCCTCCCTGAACTTATCCTTGAAGGTGGCCAGCTCGGCGGTGATTGCCTCCAGCGCCTGCAGGGCGATGGACAGCGACATCATCAAGGTGACACCCACGCCAAAAATCAAACAACACAATACGTACATATATATTAAAACAACAACAGCTGTGAGATCGAGGGTTTCGTCGAAGCTCATCTTTGCTAGTTAAGTCTAATACTTCGATCACGCGTACTCACGGGCTTTATATGTCCTCATTGTATACCACCGCGAGGGGCTTTCGGCGCTAAAAAGCAAAAACATGTAAATAAATCATCTCGCAAAGGATTTCGGCCAAAAACTAAACAAGATATGTAAGCATTAGCACCTCGCGAGGCGCTCGGCTACTATTATTAGAACAGGACGTGGCAAAATGCCGCCAACATAGTTGCTAGCAAGAGCAAACAGCACGCAGCGACAAGACGCATACTGATACAGAGCACAAAGCAACAACAAAAAAAAAGAAACGGTTGCCATGAAAAACATGAATTAAGAGAGCTGGAAGTAGTGTCGGACATCGCATCGGTACATCTGGAAGAAAGTAAATGCAAATGGTATCCTGTAGGGCTGGGTAAGGGTAAGGGTTAAGGGTGTGTAGGTTGTGGGTTGTACTACACGGTACTACACGGTACCACAAGGTACTACAAGAATCCTCGGAAATTAAAAAAAAAAAAGTGAGCAAAAAACAAATAAAAAAAACATACACACCGTGGTAGCTGCATCGAGAGCCGCCTCCGAGTCTGCGGTGGGATCCTTGGCGTCGTTCTTTTTCGCCATCAAGGCCGTGAGGTCATTCTGAAGCTCCTGCTTCTCCCTGGTCAGCTGGCTCTCTAGTCTAGCCACGCTACTCCTCTCTTGCTCCTCCTGCACGGTGGCCATCAGGGTGTGACGGTGTTGGTGGTTGTGTTGGCGTGTGTGTGGACGCTGGGACACATCAAACATTTTGCCGTCCCCGAATTCTGACAAATATAAGAATATAAGAATATACTGAAACAGCCCCTCAAGTGGTAGCCAGTATCCAACCCCCCGCACTGTCCCCCCCCCCCCCCCTGTAGAGATGATACGGCCCCCACTGGGCAACATGGGCGACAGTACGTAGATCATATTGGTACCTGCAAGATCGGGAGTAGATAGGCCTTGAAATATCTAGATCACGAACTGGGAGTGATCTGTATGGTCTGTATGATCTGTAGATGATACGGCCCCCACTGGGCAACATGAACTACAGTACGTAGATCATATTGGTACGTGTAAGATCGGGGGTATATCTGTCTACTAGTAGAAATGTCTAGATAATGAACTGGGAATAATCTGCATGATCTGTATGATCTGTCCGAGGGGTCCCCAAATGCGACATTTCGAAAAAAAAAAAGCGTTAACCTTACACTTTTGGGGGAAAGAAGAAGCAAAAATCAGTGAGGTCAATTTTTTCGTCCAAAAAACGCAAGCTTGGTGCGATGCTTCGATAGCGCCTGCTTTTTCTACGGGGTGCGCAAGTGTAAGAGTAGTCTACATATTCGGACAGCTTTTGTACGCAACAAATTCACCACGTACCAGGTACTAGGTATGGCATAATAGGCGAAACGGTTACTGCTGCAGCTACGGTATACTCCCTGGAGGTGTTGTATTCCCCCTATATATGCGTTCGAGGCTGTCGTCGGGTAATGCTGGCCAAGGCATGCTCGTACATGGGCATGGTGATAGTCAGGGCAAGTGTGTCGTGGCTTTGCGGTGTACATCGACCAATCAGCATCAGTCAATCAAAACCATTCAATTACCATCAATCACGCCTTTTTCAGCATCGAAAATCCAATCAGCATTAATCGTACCATCAAAAACCAGCCACCCAAGCATCAATCAAACCATAAACATCGACAAAATCAATCAGCGTCGCATCAAACACCCAAAACCGAAACGCCCACAGGCATCGACCACATCATCAACACGACGACCAATCAGAAATCAACAAAAACGATCGACTCAAATCAACCAACGAAACGACCCCACGAGCACACAGCCTTGCGATGACAAGCGTAAGCACCAACACCAACACCAACCTCGTCATGCATCGTTCATCCCCTTACGTAGTCTTACTGGCCTCGTGGTCGGTCGGTCGCGATACGATATATCGAAGTTCGATATTTTAATATATCAATAAGTATACCTGGTATATATATCGAATTTCAATGAATCAAAAAGTTCATATATCGAATTTCGATGCATCAAAAAGTCCACATATCGAAGTTTGGTGATTCGATACGTCACTTGTTTCGATGCAGCACTAATGATGGTGCATAGAGTACGCTCCCAACTGGGAACGCGCGCAACGACCGCCATCGACACCGACCTGTTCAAGTACATCCTCTGGGTCTGTTCAAGCACATCCTCTGGGTCTTCTTACGAGTAGCCTCCCTGACTGCGTAGTCAGCCGCGTTACGGTTTATCGAACTTCGACATTTCGATATACCCGATTGCGGCATTTCGATATACCCAAGTTCGATATTCCGATATACCCAAGTGCGACAGTTCGATATACCTGGTACCCAAGTTCGACATTTCGGTATACCCAAGTTCGAAATATTATATATATATCCAAGTTGGACATCTCGATATATCGTGTCCCTCTTGTGTCAAAATTAATTATATGAATTCATAACATTTCACGACATTAATTGTGGATTCCATCTCCAAGGCACACGATATACTAAAGACTAAAGCCCTGGTTGGGCAGCTCCTTCCAATGGTTTTTATATACCAGGTATCTTTAAGTTAGTTATTTGGATATATTGAACATTCGATGCGATACCCAACACTATTTTTACTAAGTAGTATCGGTCGCCCCGATGGTCTAGTGGTACCCTCGAACGCTTCTAAGAGTTGATTTACGGAGTTCAAACCCCACGTGGGTCGGACTTTTGAGTTCAATTCCAAAAAAAAAAAAAAAACGGGATCAACTGCTGAGAGCGCCTGTTAATAGTAACGTTGGCAGGCACAATTCGATGAGAGCCGACGAGGGAACAAAGAGCTGAAGTTTTCTCGCGATAAAAACGCAGGGCTCGAACCGTAGCGGGGGAGGAGGGAGAGGAGCCTACTTTGTGACCCTGGGTCTGAGTTACGACCAGAAAGCAGAGAGAAAGGAATGGCGAAGATAATAAATGGGATGGGGGGAACAAATAAATAAGTAGTACGCACACCCGCGCCCTGCCAGCTGGGAACGCACGCAACGACCGTACCGACACCGACCTCGGCAAGCTTCATCTTGGCCTCCTTCGCCCTCCTGGCTTCGCTGTCCGCCACCTCCCTGGCCGAACGCACGGTGGCTCCAACCTGCCGCACTAGCGCCTCCGTTTCCTGGCGCTGTGTTCCCGCATCCACCCCGAGCACGCTCCTGGTTACCACGGTGTCGAGAGACGAGAATAAAAAAGAAGAAGAGAGCAGACGGGGGGAAAAGTGGCGATACACGAGAAAAAGAAAAAGAGAAGGAAAAACAAGAGAGAGGGGGGGGGGGGGTAACTACTAAATACGTGACAACAAAAGGCACGTGTAAGGGACAAAACAGCGTCTAAGGCAAGCGACCAAGAGCAAAACAAAGGTACGCAGCACAAAAAAGCACCGTGAGAAGAAGACGTACCGGTGTAAAAAGTGCTCTACTTTCTTTGATCCCCGCAAAAACTAATCCCACACCAGTTTTCCCCGAAAATGTAGGTGCAGCTTTACACGGGTTAAAAGGAACTAAAAAGCAATGCATACCTCCGACGTATCGTGATCTATCTATCTACAGATAGATCATCTAGATAATTTACAGTAGTTCTTCACCTGTTGCTGTGAGAGGTTGTGCGGGATTTGCATAGTACAGATCCAACCCAGTAAACACGTGCTAGATCATGCAGATCACACGGGTGCCACCCGGCAAGACAAGCTAGATCGTAAAAGTTAGGGAGTGGATCTGCTTTCAAATATCTAGATCATGAAGTGGGAATGATCTATATGACCTGCGCCATCTGTATGATATATATTATCTGTATGGTATGTATGATCTGTATGATCTGTCCGAGGTGTGTATTTGTTTACATGAGCATTGTACATACCAGGTATACATACGAGGATACTGTAGTTAGAAGGAGGTCTATCGAAATGTACGTCCGGCGTACAGCAGCTGCAGTAGTGGTCCCTCTATAGTGCCGGTTGCCCGCTTTAGTGCCTGCTGAACTGCTTGGGACCGAAGGGAGTCTCCAGTGTGCCAGTCAATGTGCGGAGTATATAGTGCCGGTTGCCGCTATAATGCCGGTATTGTTGGCTGGCGCATACCGGCACTACTGTATAGAAGGCCCACTACTGTACTACTGTAGTAGAATATCCCACACATCGGACAGATCAAACCTTGGTATAATCCCCATTGTTTATTGCATGATCTAGGTCATTACTGTATGCATAAGCCATCGTTATGATCACGATAGCCATCTGACAACAAGGGCAACTATTATATGTACTTCAACGTTCATCACCCAGAAACCAAGTACAGGACCAACAAACCCCGAGGGAAACAAAAGAAACAAGCCTACCAGTACAGTATAGGACACCTAATAAGAAACAGGGCTAACAAGAAAGCCAGGCTGAGATCTAGAGGAAAATAAGAAATTCGGGAGTCGTTATCTTCAATTTAGTGTAGAAGTCACCCTCTCTCAAATAAGAAGTCCAGTCTGGACCAGATTTCCTGTTTCTTATTAGGTGTCCTGTTCTGTATTGCACAAGTCAATGTCGATTTATACAGTGCGTGAAAGGTTCTTCTGGCTTGTGGTTTGACTTCAAATCCCGGGAGTGTCGCAAGCTGAAAAGGGAGTTCTATAACACAGCAGGCGGGTGTTCCTCGTACTGGCTACTCGTACGGAGCCACTGGGCAAGGACGAAGAACACTAAAAAAAATTAAAGCTGAAGAGAACAAAAAGTAGCCACCGGGCAAGTATTCGTGGAAGTAACACCGACCAGTCCAAAATACTGTACGTGTATATAGTGAGTTAGTTATATACAAGGTAGAGTACTGTGCTGCAGCAGCAGAATACTGTACTGCAGTACGACCTAGAATAACTATATACCCCGATGCAATGAATAAGCAATAAACACTGGATGGGGCGCCAACGCGTGCGGCCAGAGAAGCATGGGTCGCCTGTGACTGTCGGCGTACTGTACTGCAGCAGAGTACTGTATTGCAGTAGAACACCACTACCGTGCTACAGTACAACATACCTACTGAGTATATGCCGTACGTAGTTGAAATAAACAATAAACACTATTACTACTGTAGATGGAAACGCCAACGCGTGCGGCCAGAGCAGAATGGGTCAGTCACAGTCACCTGTGCCTGTCGGCGTTGACGACGTTCATTCGCGTCTGAATGTTTCCGTCGGAGACGCTGAACCTGGAGCAGCTCTTGCCTTCGATAGTCGGGTAGTACGCTTCGTACATCTCGTGCGGCATGCGCTGTAATTGGCGGAGCGGTTGGGCAGAGGACCAATCAACAACCAGAAGATCATCACTACATATTATACATCGATACAGCATACGGTTGCAGTGGCACACGAGTGCACCACTGCAGCAGACCACTCTATACGTAGAGGCCTCTAACACAACAGATACGAGTACACAGCTGCAGCAGTAGATAATCATACGATGGTTACAGGGACCAAGATAAAGAGTAAGTACGCCAATACGAGAGCGAGCACATTAATTACATATCGGATCAAACATTAAAACCAAACATTACAAATTTAGTTCAACCCCACCCCCCCCACCCCTTCAAAAATACAAGACTAGCTGTCGTGGCTGTCGCAGCTGTCGCCAGGAAGTCGCGCAAGGAAGGGTTTTTGTAACTGTCGACAACTCGTGTGCGTTGGTAGAAGGTACCTGGTATTGACCAAGCCAACCCAAGCCAACCCAAGCCAAGCCAAGCCAACCCAACCAAATAAAATTGCTACCCCCTGGCGTTGGTGAGCGAGTGCCACAAGTATGTGGGGAGAGAGAAGAGCTAATAACACCACTACAGGCGATGGACACCGCCTGATAAAGAGAGAGGCACAATAGGCAGAAAGAGATGCACACCTCCGACAGCTCATATAGATCATATCTCTTTTTTTCTTTCCATCCCATTTATTATCTTCGCCCTTCCTTTCTCTCCTTGCTAGTCGTAACTCAGATCCGGGGTCACAAAGTGGGCTCTTCTCCATCCTCCCCCACTACGGTTCTTGCCTTGCATTTTTATCGCGAGGAGATATCAGCCCTTTCTTCCCTCGTCAACTCTCGTCGAATTGTGCTCACCCACGCTATAATATGCGCTCTCGACAGTTGGTGTCATTTGATAATAAAAATCTCCCTACAGAGACTCGAACCCTCGACTTCCAACCAAATAGGTGTCGTGGCTACCTGTTAGACTACCGGGGCGACCGGCATCAGATCATATAGATCACATGGATCATATAGATCATCCCCACTTTACGGATCTCGACGTTTCAGGGCAGATGTGTTCCTCATCCGTATGATATGATCTAGCTCATGATGCCGCGAGGAAGCCAAAAAAACCCTGCATGATCTACGTAGCACATGTCTCCGGGGTTGAATCTGAACTATACAGATCCTGCGCAACATATCAAAACGACAGGCTAGGATCTAGATGATCTACAGGTAGATAGTGATCTATCCAACGTGTGGATAAGATCGTGATAAGATGTAAGGCCAAGCCTACTACATATGTTCGGACCCATGTATCTTGATTATAGCATACCCCACCAAAACAAAAGCGACTATTACGGGGGAGCATGGTAGTAATAGTAATACATAGTAATACATAGTAATACATAGTAATAGTAATCAAAAGCAAATAAGGTGTGTACCCATTAGGGGGGGAGTATGATTTTTGGGTCCATCGTGGGTTCTGATTATGCTTTATATCATACTAGTATTACTATGGTCCCCCGTAAAAGGAGCAAATATTGTCATTACGGAGGACCATAGTAAAAAGGACCAAATATAGTTATTAATAGGAAAAATAGGGAAATATATATATCTAGGTCCTTGTGTATACCGTAGGTCCTATTTACTAGTATTTACCATGGTCCCCCGTAATCGTAAAAATAGGGAAAATATATAGTTTTTTGCGTTTACCCGTAGGTCCCATTTACTATGGTCCCCCGTACTACAGTAGTGAAAATAGGTAAATATATAGGTTTTTGTGTGTACCGTACATCCTATTTACTGTGGTCCCCCGTAAAAGGACAAAAGGCGGCCGGCGGCAACGCAAAACCACCAAGAGCTATACACAAACGCCACAGAAAAATATATATATATATAAACTACCAAAACTGCTACCTGTACCGTACACCTCGTACACACATCCGCACGAAAGCATGGAATACTTCAGCTTCGGCCCTTCTCCGAAAGAACGATGCACTTCCTTTCCCATCCTCCGTTTGCTTTCCGTAAGTCGCATTACATTTCATACATAAACAGGTGTCCGTGAAAGAAGCACGGGAAAAGCTTGCCTCCTGCTCCCAACTACCCAACGCAGGCACGCCTTGAGGGTCTCGAGGAAACCCTAAACGCTTCATACCCTGAGGCTTCCCGACGCAGCAAGGAGACAACCCCTTTCCGCGTCGCCCTTTGACTTCACCCCTTAGTCCCGACTCTAAACCGCCACCGAATCGTGGTGAAACCCAATTTCACTTCACTTCACACGTGATAATTACCGGGCGCGCCATATAGGAGACAGGCTCTTTCCGCGTCGTCATTTGACTGTATCCCTTAGTCCCGCCGTTAAACCGCCACCTAATGGTGCTGAAACCCTTCTCACCTGATAGTTGCCGGAAGGGCCAATGAGACAGGCCCTTTCCGCCTCGTCTTTCGACGGGAAGAGGCAGATTTTCTCCACCGAACTCTGATCCAACAGCGCGTTAAACACCTAAATTTTCAAAAACAGAAAGAAAATAAATTGTGGCGTGGAGTGAACCAGAAACAAAAACTAAAGCGGAATATTGAAACGGCTCAGCAGCAAAGGAGGCAAGAAGCGCGCCTATTCGCGACTTGTACACCGGGTGCGGCATGGCAATCTATCAGATCGTTAACGCCATGAGCGGGGGAAAAAAAAATGAAAAAACAAAAAATGGTCTGCACCAAAGACGTAAAAATCGGAACCTTTGGAGGCTCCGATAACAAAAAAACAAGCACCTAAAACGCCAAAATTGGAACATTGTAAAACCCCAGCAGCAGTACAGTAGCAGCACCAAAAACACGAGGTTTGGAGGCGGAGGCTGGGAGGTGTATACGTACGTAGCCATCAACAGACCAATAGGTCACTCGGCCGAGCCACTGCCGCTCCTCAAAAGTGTGAGGAAGAGGAAGCCCCTTCGTCCATTCTTGAACGGACCCGTGCTTGGTCCCCGGCCACAGAGGCTCCCACACCCCCGCATACACGACCCGGTTAAACCGAACAAACGAAAGAAAACCGTATACGGCAGTGGCGCCGACAACGGGCCAATAGGCCCGTGTTTACTTCCACGCCAACGCCTGTTACCCAAACCCTATAATCTACTCGTACGTTATAGTAGTTCACGTGGGCTCCCTTCCCCCTCCCCTGTCTTCGTGCTTTACTGTCGCGAAAACCACCGACACTGCTGTTCCGACACAGCCCAGGCTATCAACACGATCAACAGCACTCATGCCCATGACGCCGACAACATCACCACGTCAACACAACTAACGATAGCACCCGTGTCAACGCCATCAAAACCAGCACCACGAACAAAAAAAGCACAAACACCAACACCAACACCATCAACATAGGCACGAACATCATCAGCATAGGCACGAGCATAGACATCGACACCGGAAACACCATCACCACAAACGCTAACATCACCATTACCACCACCAACCTCCACCCCCCCCCACGACCAGCAATACCAACAACAACCCCTACAGCACCAACGTCTCCGACTGCACTCACCTGGGAGTTTGAACAACACCATCAACACCACCATCAACACCAGCACCAACACCAACACCATCATCTCCCCACAATCACCAATACCCCAACACCACCACCAACACCACCTCAACTCCCCCTCAACCGAACCGTAGCTCTGAGCCCCAAACCAGACAAAAAATATGTCTGACCTGTGGCAGCTTCCCACACGCTCGTGTCTACAAGTAGTCCCTGTCTTCCGACTGCACCCACCTGGTCGTCCGCCACGTTCAGGGCCTGCATAATCTGCAGGAAACCCCTAGGGTTTTGAGGAGGCGTGTACCTCGCTGCCACCGACTGCACAATGATAGCCGGTAACGCCCAGCTCCTGCCGCCTCTCGAGTTCTGCCTGAAGGACTTCATGATGTTCATGAGAGTGGTCTTGTCCCTTCCAAACAAATGGCGTGATGGCGCAGCGGAGGGAAAGGGGCAAGGGATGAGGCCACATAAGTCATGGACCCGAAAAAGTCGTGATGCTTGATTTTAGCGTACGTTTTTTCTCGAGGGTACCTTAAGGGGCGTTCTTATCAACCAGTTTCAATATTGCTATGTCCGGTTTTACGGAATATTGACTATTTTGTCGATGTTGTAGATTGTGTTTTTTTGCAAGGCACAGAGGATTCTTAATAATATTGTTCACTTTGGGATAACGAAGCCCCCCCCGTGTTGTTCGAGTGCCTGCTCAACGTCCGACACCTTACAAATGCATCCCTATTATGTAGGTATAGACTAGTACAGTATGTACGCAGAGCCTTTAGACGCACAAAGATCCCATGGCTGCAATATGTTGTACAACCAAACCAGTAGTTCTTTTGTCCAGCAACACAAAACAATTACTGAAAAACGGTTCCTCCAAAAAACAAATAGTTTCTTCACACGTACGGAAACGCCTGGCTGCTGCTGGCCTTTTTGAAGGCCTGTGCTTGGTCGGCGCACAATTTCGCCGATATATACCGCCAGCCCCAGACCCTTATAAAACAAACAGGCTATGCTACCCTCTCCCGCTTTCCATCACCGCACCTATGGTACCAAATGTGGCATTCGAGTATAGCTACTGCATGCGACAGTCGTGGCGGGCGCAAATTTTGGGCGTTTTTCTTGAAGCAGCCTGTTGGTGTTATCGCATGAACTCACCGCCAAAAGTCTCGTCCGTGGTCACAGACAGGACAGGCTCTGGCCACAGCAACTACCGGGTGGAACAATACGTCAGGCGCATACACGACGATTCGAATAATATTGACCAAAATAGTCGGATAGTCGGATTCCAATGACGTTGGGGTAGTTCCCCCGCTGAGGAACCTGTCCTGTGACCACGGACAGATCATCTAGATCATCTAGATCATCTACACCATCTACATAGATAAAACCTCGGACACATCATCTACAGATAGATCATCTAGATCAAACCTCGGACACATCATCTACAGATAGATAATCTCCCGATAGATCATCTAGATCAAGCCTGCCGTTATGAGGTGTTGTGTGTAGGATCTGTTTAGTACAGATCCAACCCACGAAACACGTCCTACGTGTATCATCCTAGACAATACGGCTCCCACCCAGCAACGCGAGCTAGATCATACAGATCATACAGATCGTACAGATCATACAGATCATACAGATCATACATATCGTACAAATCATACAGATCATACAGATCATTCAGACCATACGGATCAATCAGATCATACAGATCATGCAGATCATACAGATCAGGGATATGTCCGCCCTGAAATATCTAGCTCCTCGAGTGTAAAAGCATCAAGCTGTGAGAAGTCCGTCAGTGCTAAACAAATGCTTGTGCTCAATGATGCAACCAACCACTATCGTAGCACGGCCTTACACCACCACCATCACCATCAACACCACCACCACCGTCAAGCCTTCCGGTCCAAAGGCAGGGTGCACTCACTGCTGGCAAGACACGATGAAGCTGTTCACGGAGTTCTTCAGGTGCGCCTCGATGCAGACACGGTACCTCTTCCACTCCTCCTTCAGCTGAATCGACGCCCCGATTGGTCCCACGGGAGGGGTCCGGAACTGTGTGGGCCAATGAAAAACAGGGTGCGGGTTACAGGAGAAGAGCCAAGTACGTGGGCCAATCAAAACAGGTGCTACACATGTACCGGCTAGTGCTGGATATCGAACGAGGTTCAAGTTCGATATAAAACCCACAGTAAACAAAAACAAAAAACTCGTTACGTACGATTTCGATATTTGATATATCGAAGCTTTCGGTTCACTTATCTGCAAGCACAATCGATATTCCGACATATCGAAACTTTGATAGTTCGATATATCGAAAGTTCGATATTTCAATATTTCGATATATCGATATTTCGGTATATCGAAACTTTCGATACGCTATTTAACACTACGTAGATGCCGGCAATCTAAACAGGTGCTATAGACCGGGGAACGAAGGTGTTGGGCCAATAAAAAACAAAAACAGGTGCGGGCTGAAAGAGAAAAACCCCTTAGGCCAAAACAAACGGGTGCAGTTTGCAGGAGACGAACCCTCAGCCAATCCAAACGGGCGAGAAAATGCACACACCCCTCCAAACAAAAACAGGTGCGACATGCGGGAGAATTAAGACCACGGCCAATCAAAACAGGTGCGCGGCCGTAAACCCCCGGTCTGTTTTGACGGTTTTGACGAAACCCCAGCCCCGAGGGTGTATTTACATGACGGAGCGGTTGAGGTCGGAGTACCGTTGGGCCTTAACTTTTCCGACTTTGGGGGGGAGGGGGGGGAAGGGCCTACTTTGTGACCCCGGATCTGACGTACGACAATTAATAGGAAGAAGCGAGAAAGGAAGGGCGAAGATAATGAAGGGAGTGACGCACGAGAAACGCCACCATAATGTTCTAGCTCTATAAACCCATTTGTTTCACACCGACAGAAGAAAACGCCTCCGAATCCCTTTTAGCACTGCACTGTACATATATATATATATGCATATATATATATATGTATTGGAGACAAATCCCAAGTGATATATCCTCAAACCGGGAAAGCAGTGCTAAAGGGGTACAGTAGGTATCCTGGCCTCTTCTAAGGGATATACGGGATAAGGAAAAGCGATACGTATACGTATAAGGTACCTTAAATCGATGCCCACAATGTTTTGCCCACTACTAGTGATTGTAAGGGGCCGGTACCAACTCTCGATAGGGGACGTTGGTATATAAGGGACCTCCAATGCCGAACGCACTGTGTAGGGTTAAAAGGTCCTTTAAAAGGTATTTTAAAAGGTCCATTAAAAGGTCCTTTAAAATGTCCTTTAAAAGGTCCCTTAAAAGGACCCTTAAAAGGTCCCTTAAAAGGTCCCTTAAAAGGTCCCTTACAAGGTCCCTTAAAGGGCCCCTTAAAAGGTCCCTTACAAGGGGCCTCTGCCTACTGCAATAAACCTGTTGGGACTATCATACTTGATATAGAAACAATGGCGATAAACAGTGATGACGTACGAAGTATTATTAATACGGCCACTGCGTGATTGGGGGGTGACATGATACCATGGTTGGTGCCCCGAGTTACAATGGTTGATGCAATGCAACGAGTCAGTCGCACGGCACGTACTTGGTAACATTATCCTACCCGTAGTGCTATATAGGCCGTCATTATCTCATTATACTGTATAGAGTACACGGCTGACAACACCAAAGTTACCCTCGTTATTTTGGCCGCTGTCCGTTCTATCCCTAATATCCCTTAAAAGGGGTCCCCTATATCCCGTAAAGGGTCCGTCCCAAAGGGGGTTAACGCAGCAAACAAGCAAACAAGCAAAAACCCAAATACCCCAACACACAAGCAGCAGACGCACAAAATGCTAAAAAAGAGCACACAAATAAACAAGTGAATCGAGCTATTAATAGTGCGGACTCAATAATTTTTCCAAAAGAAGGGAAGGATGTAATCAAAAGAAAACACAAACTATTCCAAACGCTTGAAACAAAAATCAATGCCTGTCACATGGCCGAAAAATGTTTAAACCGAAACAATTTCGCCTGTGAAAAAGGCACAAACCTCGAAAAGATAAATCGACTCGTGCTACGTACGTGATCTAGATATTTCCGGGCAGATGGATTTTGTTATATTGTATGATCTGTATGATCTGTATGATCTAGCTCATGCTACCGGGTGGGGGCCGTATAACCTGCACGATCTAGGACATGTTTGCTGGATTCAAGCTGTGCTACACAGATCCTGTGCAGTAGATCATAACGGCAGGTTAGGTTCGAGATTGTCTATATCATGTATATGTAGAGGATCTATCTATAGATGATCTGTCTGACGGGTGAAAAGGTAACAATGACGCAAACAGCTTTGCCTACAGCTACCTACAGGCGACATGAAAAAATAGACTATTAGTCCTATTCATACTATTACTAATACTTATGCCTGAATATGTAAGCGTGTTCACACCTTGGCAATTCAAATTCACGCTTTTTTTGTGTTTGGCGCTTAAGCTTACCCTCCGACTCGAATCCTAAACATAGCCCGAACCCTATGCGAGTGATCCGTGCTTGAATGCTAAGCTTGGTAAGACTCTAGATAGATCCGGCCGGCTTGGATGATGTGCTTGGAAAGACTCTACTTAGACTCTACTGTAGATTGATTCGGCTGGCTCGGGATGCTGTGGCTTCGGAAGACTCTATTAATAGGTTGATTGAGACGCTTATAATATACCGGTACCCCTTGGCCAATCAGAGTGCGTTAACAGCTACAATCACCTTAGGAAGATTCAAGGTTTACTATCAACACGTGACTACTGCTGTGAATATGGCCGTCTACTGGAACGAAAGTAGCCTGGACCAGAACCAAACCATCGTGATGTGTCCAACAAAAGCCATCGTGACGTGTCCAACAAATAAACCCAAATACCCATCTACCCGGCTCTTGACCTTGTGGGCGTTCTGGGCGATCGTCTGGACCAGGGCGGGCATGTAGCGTGCTAGCGCCGTCAAGGGGTCGAAAGCCTTCGTGCTGAGGTTTCGGAGGTCCGCCTGGCGCGCGTTCAGCTCCTGCCAAGAGCAAAAAAGTAAGAAGAAGAAAAAAATGTGGTGAGAAACAAGAAACAAGAAGTACCGGGGGAAATAAAATAACTGCCAACAGATACGATATACCAATAAATAAAAAATGCCGAAAGAGGTAGGACATATATACTGTACTTGGTACCTGTAATAACATAAGAACGTGATCATTACAGTTCAAAAATAAGAAATACCAATACATGGCAAGACATAAGTAAAAAATATAATTATAATAAGAAGACGTCATGAATTATAAATGCCTCGTGAGAACTGAGACACAACAAGGCCAGGAGAATAAATAAGCCAAACCGGGTAAGAACAATAAATAAGAACTCAAATGGAAATAAATCGTACCGGGTAATTACCAATAAACAAGAAATACCGACAAGAAACAAGAACACGTCAGTAAGAAAAAAGAAACGGGGGGGAAACCGTAGCTCGGCTGTACGACGTAAACACCCGACTATATGGCAGGTACAATATACACTGCGAGTATATACAATGGTGCAGTAGCACAGAGGCGGGTGAGCTGGATGTCGATAAATAGTAGCAACCCGTTCCGTCCGAAGACAAAACCAACAGCAACCCCAACAATAAACAGGTGGCCCGGCGGACCCCACCCCTGCAAAATGTGGGCGTAAAACAATCCTCGTGGAGCCGTTGAACAATGCATATACAGTAGCAAACCCTACAAGGTGTCGACAATATTTTATTCGGTACGCCTATTCCGGGGGGCCATAGTAAATAAGACCTATCATACGGTGCACACAAAAACCTATATATATTAATAATACCTATTTGTACTAACAATATTTGTCCCTATTTACCATGGTCCCTCGGGATAGGTAAAGGGGTTAAGTCGTTGAATTTAAGGTACTGTTTAGTATGTTCAAGGGGACTATTACGGGAGAGCATAGTAAATACTACCAGGTAGTAAATAAGACCTACGGTGCACACAAAAACCAACATGTTTTCCTATTTTTGCTAACAATATTTGGTCCTGTTTACTATGGTCCTCCGAAATAATGGTGTGCCACATTGCTCAATGTCTCCACAAAGATTGCTTCACCCCCACATTGTGCAAGGGGGGGGGGGGGGGGTACTTCATTTTCATGCATGGCCGTAGTCGTATGACCATAGACCCTCGCATCCCTACAATGCCGGGACGGAGCATGTCGGGTTTTCACCGACCAGGCAGACATTGCTAGCAAATTGTGCAAGGGGGGGGGGGTACCGTCACCTGTGCCGCAGCCGTCTCCAAATGTATTATACAGTACTCGTAGTAGGTGTCCCCCGTCAATAGTTGGTTGGCATTAGTTGGTTAGGTATTACAGTTAGTGGCGTCCGGACATTTTGCGGAGCTCTTGCGTCTTCGTATTTGAGTTGGCGTGTTTATGGCTCCGAACGTGTGCTTTCATTTTTGACAAATACACAATTCAGCTACAGATAGTTGGTTTCCTTGGCCGCTAAACTACTGTAACAACTAACAAGTGTAGTAGCCGTCAAGTCCAGCTAACTCACAGCAAAAATCCTGCTATAGACAGCAGCATATCAACGTCGAACTATCAGTGGACGGTAAAAAAAAGACCGTTGCATCTCCCCAGACTCACCATTCATGTATCACTCCGGGCGGAAAAATGAGGACCGTTGATCTCTCCATATTCACCACAGGTACTGCGAGTATATATAGCAAGCGGCAAACAACTACGACCGATGCTCGCGGCGATTTTTCTTCATTTCTCGATCTCCCTTTCCTATGTATGTACAACAACTACGACCGACGCTCGTGACGCCTTTTCTTCCTTTCTCGATTTCCCTGCCTTCCGATGTATGTACGTAGGGCAAGCCGGCAGTAAGCTGATAAAACTCTGCGCACACCCTGCCAACGTTTTGCCCCGCTAAAAGCAGCCGTCAAGTCCAGATAACTGACAGCCCCAGCCATGCAAGAAAGGGATTACCTTCTGTACGGCTTTGTATTCCTCCCTGGCCGCGTCGGCGCCTTCCTGGCCAGCCGCCGCTGTCTGACGGAGAGCGTAAAGGTGCTCCTCTCCACCCAAGGCTTGCCTTTGCCTTTCGGCACCAGCCAGCTTGTCGGCCACCTAAACGCGGAAACAGCGGCAACTACAGTTGTATCACATCGTTGTTGTTGTTGATGTTGATATTGTCACAGTAGGTCATCTCGCCAAACTCTGGTGCGTGGTCACAAGATAGGCTCCAATAGCACTCCAATAACACTCGAGTAACAGGTACGAGCTCTACAGGTATACACATACACGAAGTAAACCTGTCAACAAATAGACAATAACTCCCCGTCCTGAACACATGAAACAGCGACAAAACATAATACGAACACACCATACACAGGTCCAAATACACATATATATATACAACCATGCACCAGGTACACCGGTGACCTCGGCCGACAGCAGACAACAACGTATCATCCACCTAGACAGACACAACGACAAAAAAACTTACAGTCAGCGCGTACACCGAAACTAGGGGGGGGGGGGCACAAACAACGACAAAAACTTACAGTCAGCGCATACACCGAAACTAGGCGGGGGGGCACAAACGACGAAAAAAGCCGGCGTTGGGGAGAACTTGCCGAGTACGCATCCTACGGTAGAGGTGCACCATGTTACAGTTTGGCCTTCTGAGGGTGGTGACTAAAACAGCTCTGTACTACTAGTAAGTCAAAAACAGATTTTTGGAGGAAAATGAAAGGACATTAGCCAAAAGTAGGTACGAGTATACCTACGCACTTTGAGCCATTTATAGGTACACTGCGTAATGTACACCGGAAACGGCTTCCGTGCCCGCCTGTTATTGGGCCTGCGCTGCATTGTACCTACAAATGGCTTAAGTGCGTAGGTACACCTATTCTCGGCTACTCAATCTACGCATCACCTATTTATGGCTTCACCTGTACCTATAAATGGCTCGAACGATCACTTTTTGGCAACTGAAGTATAGACAGAAGGCCACACCAGATAACGTGACTGTCAACCAGCCGACCGTACCAGTACAACCACTGACACTGCGGAGTTATCACGCATTACCTACAAGCGAGAAACCGTATCACGATTAATACATACGTATTCAGTACGACACCCCTCCTACGCACACACACATATATACGATGCGGAGAAACAACAATGACGAGTGTTTCCATGCCGTTATGCTGAAAGTACAATACACATACTGTAGTGCAGTATATAGTAGGAGAAACTTTTGTATATAATACGTGTACAGAGTAGTACCACACGGTCAAGGGGGTCTAAGTTACACAGCCGTTGGCGCGGTACGGAACAACATTCCATAGCAAACGTTGGTGAATGTGTGGCCGTTTGTCTACATTTCAGTTGCCAAAAAGTGATCGTTTGAGCCATTTATAGGTACAGTTGAAGCCAAAAATAGGTGATGCGCACATTGAGTAGCCGATAATAGGTGTGCCTACGCACTTTGAGCCATTTGTAGGTACAATGGAGCGCAGGCCAAATATCAGGCGGGCACGGAAGCCTGTTTCCGGTGTACATTACGCAGTGTACCTATAAATGGCTCAAAGTGCGTAGGTATACCTATTTTTGGCTAATACCCAAACTAAAAGTGTTATTAATACCCGATGAACAATTCCATGGTCTACTAATAGCTATACAATAAAAAACAATGCAACACAAGAACGAAAGTCCCACGATTTTGGGTAAGGAGCCTTTACTAGCCCTTAATAGCCTTTAACCCTTTTAGAACTGCAGTCCCGTTTTGGGGACAAATTACTTAGAATTAGAGTGGTTTGTCCCCAAAACGGGACTGCAGTTCTAAAAGGGTTAATAGCCTTTAATAGATCATTCGGGAAAACGTTTCCGTGGACACATCGCTCGGATAAGTCAGCGTGGGGATTGATAGTCCGACGAGGGGTACTGGCTTGTCACACGTGTGAGACAGCACTGGGGTGGCGAGTCCTTTTTTTTGTCTGGTGTAACCCCCTGGCTTGCCTGCTCTAGCTTGTGGTGCAGCTTCTTCTCCTCGTGGTCGGATGCGTCCCGCCTTGCCTTCTGCCTCGCCACCTTGACGGCCTCCACTGCCTTCTTCTTCTTCGCTGCAAAATACGAAAAAGACAAAAAGGCAATCAAATAAAAAAATAAAAACCGAAAAATGCCCGGCCCCTTCACGGATCATGACGCCCACACGCGGGCCGGTTCAGGAATGTCTCGAAATCTCACGGGTCGGGCATGCGTCCGGTCCGGTCGGGTCCGGTCAAACTACCGCGCGAAAACAATAAATAAATATAAAGGACAATATTATTAGGGATCGGAAACCGATATAATAATAATCTGCAGTGTGTTGTTCTCGAGAGAATTCGGCGTTGAGGTTCATACTCTTTGGCCGAGTACGTGAGTAGCTCACTTTGACAGCAGCAACTGGCATTGTTTGGTTGATCGCGCTTGTGGGAATACCAACTGGGAATACCGCACGGAACGGTGCTGGTAGACTGGTAGAACACGCAAACAGACAGGGCTGTTGCTTGCAACTGGGCAGCGGTCGCACGCTGGGCCAGGTATTTCGCGATTTCTCGTGATTCTTGTAATTCATCATTACTGGGCCAGACATATCGTGACTACTCGTGATTTTTTAGTTTCATGGGGCCGGGAAACAATACCAGGGCTCTTCACGGATCATGACGCCAAACCGCGGGCCGGGTCAGGAAGGTCTCGAAATCTCACGGGTCGGGTATGCGTCCGGTCGGGCCGGGTCCGGTCAAACTACCACGGAGAGGGTCCGGTCACCCTTACCCGACCCGACCCGACCTGACCTGCGAGTCTAAAGCTGATCCGTGAACATTCCTGAAAAATGTCATGCACTGCCCAACAACAGAACGAAAGGAATATTCTCTACGGTACGTTTTGTGAACAATACAGCCAAGATATATACACTGCTGTGATTAGTGAGTATGGGTAAGTTTGTCGGTGGATGCAGATATTATTAAATAATGAAGGACGGATTATTTCATTGTGAGTTTTTAAGAAGACACTATCGGTGGATGCAGCTATTATTATTAAATACTGCGCAATTCGACGAGGGTTGGCGGGGGAAGAAAATGCTGACATCTTCTCGCGATAAAAGTGCAAGCCAAGAACCGTAGTGGGGGAGGAGGAAGAAGAGCCTACTTTGTGACCCCGGATCTGAGTTGTGACCAGGAAGGAGAGAGAAAGGAAGGGCGAAGATAATAAATGGGATGGAAACAATAAAATTAAATAAACTGAATGACGAATCATTTCATTGCGAGTTTTCAAGAAGACGATATCGACAAACCTCCAACGCGGCAAACTGCTTCCTCTCCTAATCAACTCCTTTTCAAGCGCGCCTATAATTATGGGCAATAGGGGTATACGTGTCGGTGGACGACGTGAGGTATTACGAGGGGGCATAGTAATACCTAGTAATTAGAGCCCGGTATTGGCCTGTATGCTTACACCTTATATTATACTCAAGTATAGTATGGGTCTGATGACTATGTTCCCCCCCGTAATCATATATAGTTGCGGGGGAAGGGCACAGTAATCAGATTCCATGTACGTTTAGGCACCACATTTGGTATGCATAAATAAACTGGTTGTTGTGTTTTTTAAGAAGACGATATCGACAACACCAACGCACCAGATTGCCTCCGCGCCTCCTGTTCAAGCCCCTCGCGCTGTCCGTTGAGGAAGCCAAGCGGTATTTTGGCGTCCTCTAGGGCCGAGTGGGCCTTGGCAACCAGTTCCTTCAGCCTGGTCAACTCCGCCTGCCCCACAACAAAAAAAAACACGAACCGAACCGAGACGAACCGAACCGAACAGGGCCGAGCCGAACCGGACCGAACCGAACCGGACCGAACCGGACCGAACCGGACCGAACCGGACCGAACCGAACAGAACCGAACCGAACAGAACCGAACCGAACAGAACCGAACAGAACCGAACAGAACCGAAAAAAACGAATCGAACCGAACCGAACCGAACCGAACCGAACCGAACCGAACCGAACCGTAGGCATGGGGTAAGCAGCAGGAGGTATCGTTTCTTAGCATGAATCGTGAAATAAGCATGTACTTCTGCTGTACACATGTAGTAATCGTCGATATACCCGGCAATCCGTCTGGCATTTCAGACTTTCAAACGAACTATCATGTATACCGAGGCAAATCGAAAATCCAAAATAGGACATTTTAAAGATTGGCCATCATTCGCAGACACGGGGGATGCGGTAGGGCTGTGAGTTGGCTCAACATAATTCGAGTGGCGTGGGGAAAGAGGTGGGGCAATGGGTTGAGGCTGACTTCAAGTCGCAGGGGTGGGGAAAGCGGTAAGGCTGTGGGTTGTCTGTCAATATATCGCAGGTGTGTTCAATAAGCTGCAGGCATGTGGTAAGCTTTGGGGCTATATAGGTTGGCTCACTATAACTCACAGGCATGGGGCAAGCGGCAGGGCTGTGAGTCGGGTCACTACACCAGGTAAGTCGCGGGCATGGGGTAAGCGATAGGGCTGTGGTTTGGCTGACAATTAAGCTGCAGGCATGTGGAAAGCGGCAGGGCAGCGTGTTGGCTGACAATCAGCAGCAGGCATGTACAATAACTTGCAGGCATGGGGTAAGCGGCAGGGCTGTGAGTCGGCTCACTATTAAGTCGCCGAGCGAAAAAAAAAGGCTGTTTCCAAAATGGCGTAAAAGCAAACACCAACAAAAACTAGTCGTTCAGCTGGCTAGGTATTACACTCACTGTGTAGTTGCGCGGATATTTGCGGCGTTCTGCGTCCTTCATTGTATCCGACTTGGCGCGTTGGTGGCTCGACGTGCGTTTTAGATTGCCAAATGCTAAGTCAGGTAGTCGCCTTACTTCTCCTGCATGCCTAGATATCAGTAGTAAACCCGCTATTAGTAGGATATTTCCCAGGGTAGTCCAGATACCACATCCACCCAACTAATACTTACGAAGCATCAAACCCAACCAAACCACGGCCCTAGTAAACGGGTAGTTTCTCGAGTACATAAAAGGAAAGGATCATTGTCAGAAAAGGAAGGGATCGGTGTTAGAACCACGAGGATAGCAACGCAGGTGTTGGCTAAAAAAGTTACCCTACCGGCCTATTCAGCAGGTAGTGCTAAATAACCACCAAGTTTTGGACCGTGAGTTCGATTCTCGCAGAGTTTCGTATATGCTATTTTGGAGAGTGCGCGCTGGAGACGTTAGTTATGAATGCTATGGCACAGCAGTAAAGGCTGGCACACAATAAATCACACCTACGATTAAAACAACAAATAACACCGTCAAAAAGACGAAACGGGCAAACCTCGAAACCGTCAACAGATGAAGCCGTCAACAGGCGAAACCGTCAACAGACGAAACCGTCAATGGACGAAACCGTCAACAGGCGGAACGGCGAAAAAAAGTAGACCGTAAGCACATGAAACAATAAACCCCGACAGAACACATAGATGAAACCATCAACTGGCCAGCTGCAAATTACACCAAACGACCACCTAACACGGTCAGAATATAAAACCGCCAAAACACGACACCGCCAACATGTGCAAATATCAAAATATGAAACCCATGAGAAACGGTCAAAATACGAAACCGTCAAGAAATTAAAAAAAATGAACCCGTCAAGAGAATGAAAACGCAAAAAACTAAAACCGTCAAGAAATGAAACCGCAAAAAAATAAAACCGTCAAGAAATGAAACCGTCGAGAAATGAAATCGTCGAGAAGTGAAACCGTTAAAAAAAAAGAGAAATGTCAGTCGAAAAGCTCTCTCACTCACCACCCCCTTGTCCATGCGGGCCCCTGTTTCCTCCTTCTTGCTGGTGAGGTCGGCAAGCCTTTCATCAATTTTGGCGACGACCGCCTTAAGCCTGAACCACGGGCATATCAACAAGACGAGAGAGCAGCACGACATCGACGCCACAAAAAATACACACACAAGAGGTCACACCTTAGCCAGGGGGGGCACGGTCGACAACACACACGGGGCTGGTAATATAGCCCTTTTCTACTATTACGGAGGACTATAGTAAATAGGACCAAACATTGTTAGTAAAACTAGGTATATAGGTATAAAGGTTTTGTGTGTACCGTAGGTCCTATTTACTAGTATTACTAGTATTACTAGTATTGTATGATATTTACTATGATCCCCCGTAATAGATCGTATTGTAGCTATTACGGGGGACCATAGCAAGCAAAGCAAGCAAAGCAAGCAAAGCAAGCAAAGCAAGCAAAGCAAGCAAAGCAAGCAAAGCAAGCAAAGCAAGCAAAGCAAGCAAAGCAAGCAAAGCAAGCAAAGCAAGCAAAGCAAGCAAAGCAAGCAAAGCAAGCAAAGCAAGCAAAGCAAGCAAAGCAAGCAAAGCAAGCAAAGCAAGCAAAGCAAGCAAAGCAAGCAAAGCAAGCAAAGCAAGCAAAGCAAGCAAAGCAAGCAAAGCAAGCAAAGCAAGCAAAGCAAGCAAAGCAAGCAAAGCAAGCAAAGCAAGCAAAGCAAGCAAAGCAAGCAAAGCAAGCAAAGCAAGCAAAGCAAGCAAAGCAAGCAAAGCAAGCAAAGCAAGCAAAGCAAGCAAAGCAAGCAAAGCAAGCAAAGCAAGCAAAGCAAGCAAAGCAAGCAAAGCAAGCAAAGCAAGCAAAGCAAGCAAAGCAAGCAAAGCAAGCAAAGCAAGCAAAGCAAGCAAAGCAAGCAAAGCAAGCAAAGCAAGCAAAGCAAGCAAAGCAAGCAAAGCAAGCAAAGCAAGCAAAGCAAGCAAAGCAAGCAAAGCAAGCAAAGCAAGCAAAGCAAGCAAAGCAAGCAAAGCAAGCAAAGCAAGCAAAGCAAGCAAAGCAAGCAAAGCAAGCAAAGCAAGCAAAGCAAGCAAAGCAAGCAAAGCAAGCAAAGCAAGCAAAGCAAGCAAAGCAAGCAAAGCAAGCAAAGCAAGCAAAGCAAGCAAAGCAAGCAAAGCAAGCAAAGCAAGCAAAGCAAGCAAAGCAAGCAAAGCAAGCAAAGCAAGCAAAGCAAGCAAAGCAAGCAAAGCAAGCAAAGCAAGCAAAGCAAGCAAAGCAAGCAAAGCAAGCAAAGCAAGCAAAGCAAGCAAAGCAAGCAAAGCAAGCAAAGCAAGCAAAGCAAGCAAAGCAAGCAAAGCAAGCAAAGCAAGCAAAGCAAGCAAAGCAAGCAAAGCAAGCAAAGCAAGCAAAGCAAGCAAAGCAAGCAAAGCAAGCAAAGCAAGCAAAGCAAGCAAAGCAAGCAAAGCAAGCAAAGCAAGCAAAGCAAGCAAAGCAAGCAAAGCAAGCAAAGCAAGCAAAGCAAGCAAAGCAAGCAAAGCAAGCAAGGCAAGCAAGGCAAGCAAGGCAAAGCAAGCAAAGCACGCAAAGCAAGCAAAGCAAGCAAAGCAAGCAAAGCAAGCAAAGCAAGCCAAGCAAGCCAAGCAAGCCAAGCAAGCCAAGCAAGCAAAGCAAGCAAAGCAAGCAAAGCAAGCAAAGCAAGCAAAGCAAGCAAAGCAAGCAAAGCAAGCAAAGCAAGCCAAGCAAGCCAAGCAAGCCAAGCAAGCCAAGCAAGCAAAGCAAGCAAAGCACCCAAACAAGCAAAGCACCCAAACAAGCAAAGCAACCAAACAAGCACAGCAACCAAACAAGCAAGCAAGGCATACCAATTCGCCCTTGGGGGGGTTATCATATCACCTCTTGACCGCGCTGTTCCTGACAGCAACGCCCTCGGCATGGTCTGCCACGTTCTTCTCCGCATTCTCCACGAACAACCATGCCAGTTCCTCCTGAAAACAGCCAAAACCAGGAGGGGGGGGGGGGGCGTACTCAATTTGGTTGCTTGCGTAGTCATTTGACCATTGACCACGCATCCCTTTCGAGAAAGAGGGGGGGGGGGGCGTACTCATTTGTTGCCTGCCTTAGTCATTTGACCATTGACACGCATCCCTCTTCGAGACGGAGCACCGTTCCTACTCCTAATAAGAGACACCTCCAACATTTGTGCGCTCATTACGTTGTTTCCATATACTACAAAGAAACCTGTTTGCTAATCCTATCCCCTTCCTGTTTCGCCTCCTTTGGCCGCCATCTATCTCCTAAGATAGCGATCGTTTTCTCGTCACTAGGACGGGGGGGGGAGTTGATACAGCATACAGAACTGAAGTGGCGTGGCGTTCGGAGTGGTTACTCTGCACGCGGATCCCAGTGACACTTATATTACATACCAATCTGTCCCGAAATATAAGGACTTCTTGCACATTAATATTGAATAAAAACGGTTTTATATTTAGGGACATATTGGTATTCGAGACGCATGCTACGGTAGAGGTGCAACACTTTTCTTGTGAGGGTGGTGACTTGAGGAGCTTTAGGCCTCACCTCACCTTAAGGCTGACTTTGGAGGGGAGGGGGGGGAAGTGCGACCCGACGAACAATTCTATGGCCCAAGCTACACTACGAAACACATTGCAACCCAATAATAATGAAATTCCGACGATATAGGGTTAAGGGCCCATATTAGGGCCCATATTAACGAGTATAAAATAAATTCAATTTGGGAAAAATAAAATTCAAATTCGCTTTTCATTGGTCAACACACGCACCAG
Source organism: Saccharina japonica (assembly GCA_008828725.1). Lineage (NCBI taxonomy): Eukaryota > Phaeophyceae > Laminariales > Laminariaceae > Saccharina > Saccharina japonica. The sequence goes on along the minus strand of MEHQ01002904.1, from coordinate 472,489 downwards.
CACACCCCCAATATCCTAATCTTTGGTGCTGGTGTGCGTGTTGACCAATTAAAAGCGGATTTGATTTTTGTTTTTTTCAATTGAATTTTTTTTTTCTTCGTTAAAACGGGCCCTAAGGCGGCCGATCATTCAGAAAAAAAACTACGTCGAAAATTGCACAGATACTCCGAGTACTTTGGAGTAAAGTAAGGAGCATTGGCAGTATTTCGGTAGTATTGGCAGTATTTCGGTGTCCAATACTCTCGATACTCGGAGTACTCCGAGTAATTTAGATGTTTTTACTCCGAGTACTGCTTGTACTCGAGTATAAGTACTGCTCATACTCCCAGTACTCGGAGTATTTGGGCCTTCAGTACTGCTCATACTGCTCATACTCATACTCCCAGTACTCGGAGTATTTGGGCCTTCAGTACTGCTCATACTCCAAGTACTCCGAGTATTTAGGCCACCAGTACTCTTAATACTCTCAGTACTCGGAGTACGAAAAATGCTCGATACTCCGAGTATACTCGGGAGTATCGAGTATACTTGGAGCATCTGCGGAAAATTGTTACCTCTATCGCTGTCATCCGCACCGAGGACGGGTAGGAGGAGGAGGAGTCGATGAGGCGTGCTACGATAGAGGTATACATAGGGTATACCTTTTTTTGGCTCAAACGTTTTCGGAAGGACGGTGCTATTAGTATGCTCCTTAACCCAAAATTGTCGGAATTTCACTATTCTTGTCATGCAAATATGTTTCGTTGTATTGCTATATACCCCATAGGATTGTTCATCGCGTATGTACCACTAAATCCCGAAGCGTTGTGTATACGTATAATAAAATAACTGTTGACCTACGACGGCTGGAGTGTGTGACAACTCGGGCTGAGACAGCAGGCTGAGACAGCAGTCCCAAGGACAGGGGGAGCAAAGACAACGAACAGCTAAGGGCGAGCACTTGCCCTTGCTGTCGCGGCGCTCGGGTCAAAGGGCAATTCAGCGAGGCCTTCCTAAGTCCCGCGACGAGGAACCTGCCAGGCAGAATAGCCGCCGCGGAGGATCCGTCGGCGGAACGTGGAGGAGAAGGTTCCGTGGCGAGGTCTAGACATGACAATCTCCCGAGCTCCCGAGAAGAGCTTCGAAAACGACTTTGTCGAGGATGCGAGGGGTTTCGACTTATGTAAGTAGGCGTGTTGGTTCCGGGGACATGGTATCCACAGGGGCGTCAGATGTGAGTTCGATCGAAGGAGAAGTACGTCAACCGAGAGTGTGCAGCAGTGCAGGTGGACTATAACATGCGAATAGCTACAAAACAAAACGTGTTCGTGGGAGTGTTTTTTTGTTCCATCCCATGTATTACCTTTTACTCTTCTGTTCTCTCTCCCTCTTTAGTCGTAACTCAGATCCGGGGTCACTAAGTAGACTCTTCTCTTCCCTCCCCATTACGGTTCTTGCCTTGCATTTTTATCGCTAGAATATTTCAGCACTTTCTTCCCTCGTCGACTCTCGTCGAATTGTGCCCACCCACGCTATAATAGGCGCTCTCGACAGTTTTGTTGTCATTTGAGAATAAAAATCTCCATACGGAGACTCGGACCCTCGACCCCAAGCTTAACACGCTTCGTGGTTACCTGGTAAACCACCGGGGCGACCGGGTAACATACGCCTAATCGTCACGCGGGTCTCCAGTAACACAGGATACGAGGCGCGCGCGAGCAGACCGGTCTGCTAACTGCCCGTTCGACCCGAAAGAGCCCAATAAACAAAATGCAGACGAACACAAAATTTTACATGTGCCGGTTGTAGCCTCATCTAGACAAATTCTTCGCGTCAGATCGAATATCGAATATCGATGATTATTTGGCGACAAGAGCCATATTTTGCGGGGGTTTGCACTGAGCAAGTAGAGATTTTACAGTAGAGAGGAGATGGCTTAAAACTCGATGGAATCGGGCGTCAAAACATAGTTGAAAATCACGGGGTTTGGGAAACAAAAATTAACTTTCTTCACAGAGCCCTGTAGTTAAAACGTCACTAAGTTCGATGTCACGGTCCAGACAGCTAGATGCCGTGCTGTCTCTTAAGGTCAATTTCACGCGTTTGACCCCCCCCCTCGGGAGGGGGGGCGTTCTTTTCGTGTAAAATATGACTGCAGGAACCCGGCAATCATACCGTGTGTACGCACATTAATGACGACGCATACGATAGAGGTGCACCATGTTCTTTCTGGGGGGTGGTCACTTGAGGGGCTCTTCTAGCTCTCACCCAAAACCGGACTTTGGACGGAAACAAAAGTGCTATATATGCTATATATGCTATATATAGGATATACTATATGCTATATGATATATGCTATATATGCTATATATGGTATACCAGGTATATGGTATATATGGTATACCAGGTATATGGTATATTAAAAAAATAAAAAAACAACAGCTGTGAGCTCGAGGATTTCGTCGAAGCTCATCTTTGCTAGGTATATATGGTATATATGCTACATATGCTATATACCCGATGAACAATCCCTTGGCCTTCAGTAGAAAAAGAAAAACGCTGCAACACAAAAATGGGATTTGACGCGTGCTACGATAGAGGCAGCACTTTTGTCGGAAAACGTTTCTGAATGAAGGGATTCCTTAACCCAAAATCGTCAGAATTTCATTCTCGTGTTGCAATCTTTTTGTTGGATGGTTAGGACATGGGGGTTGAACTTCGGGTAGCACTTTTGCTTCATCCAAAAAAAAACAGTTTTTGGGGTGCGGTATATAGCTCCTGATGCGAGGAGCCTCCGAAAAAACAGGCTGCACCTCTATCGTAGCATGCGTCATTTCGATCATTTCCACGATTTTGGGTTAAGGAGCCTTCAATACTTTAATCCGTTATTCAGAAAATATCTCAGCCAAAAAAAGGTATACCTCCACCGCTATCATAGCACACGTCTGACTCGAGTTGACAAGGCAAGAAAGTGCAAAACTCTTTCGTAGCGTAAACAACAAAATTAAGGCATGCGCCGTAGTGGGGAGGGGTGCGGGGTGCCCGCTCTGTGACCCCGGGCCTGAGGTACGAAAGGCGGGGAGCTCAAGAAGCAGCGCAAAAATACTTGATGGAATGGGAGAACACATACACGCCGCATAAAACGCCACAATTTGGCGACCTGTGGCAGATCAAAGCGTACACTACGTCGGGCTATACTTCGCTGTTTACGCGTGTTTTCGAGTCAACGCGCGCTCGTTGATTTCATTTATATTTCCAAGCCAAGCAACGCATCTGATAGGTATGATATTGTATGTACTGTTGTTTTTGTTGCGTGTGCGTTTGTTCGTTTTTTTTGCTCGCTGTTAATTATGTTTGTTTGTGTTAGCTGGTTTTCTTTACAACAACTAGCTGGTTTTCTTTACAACAACAACAACAACGACAACAACAACAACAACAACAACAACAACAACAACAACAACAACAACAACAACAACAACAACATTGACCACAAGCTGTAACAAGGCTGGTACCAATTGTTCTCGCTGCTGCTTTTCTCACATTAACGCATCGCCAAAATCGAAGTCTGTGGTCACAGGACAGGCTGCAACAACTCTGGAGTGCAGCAATAACTCAGGAGAAAACACACACATAATAATAACTGAAGCAAGTCGTACACCTGAGATAAAAAAACAAAAACAAAAACAATGCACAGATCAACGCATAACGGTACCTTCATAGCAAAGATCTTCTGCTCTAGCTCGTCCTGGGATTCGAACTGCTTAAACTCTTTTCGAAGCTCCTTCAAATGTTGCTTATGCCTTCAGAAGAAGTTGAAGAATAAGGGAGGGGAGAGGAGTCCTAGTTAGTCCGCGAGCTTGTCAATACGTTAAATAGCCCATGAACAAACCCGATGCAGTACGTACAGATCACTCAGCTTCAAAGCTGTCCAGCAAAAACAACCGGCCAATGAACCGACCAGCTGTGAATAAGCAGTAAAACCCATAATTTATTTTCGGTTACTTCCGGGCCTACGATACATTAAACGCATACACCTGCGCCTATCGGTTATAGCCAACTACATGCACATCACGATGACCCATTGACTTCTGAGTACCGAAAACCCTAACCCTCTGCCATTGGAGTGGAGAGGCGGGCCCTACTCCCTACCAAGTAGTTAAAACTTTATAGTTACCCCCTTTAGGACGGACCCCTTTTAAGGTACCCTTTATAGAGATATAAAGGATATAAGAGGTGTAAGGGCTATAAGGGATATAAGGGATATCGGCCTAAACAATGACAACTTTGGTGTTGTCAGCCGTCTAGGAGCAGTATAATGAGGGTCTATATAGCACCACGGGTAGGACCATGTTACTACGCCCGTACAGTACGACTCATTGCATTGCATCAACCATTGCACCTCGGAGACGCTGTTGCAGAAGGGGTAACCCCTACTGTATACATTTCCTGAGGCTTTTTAATTGGGCTCATCAGGAGGAGCATACTAATAATCAGTCAGAAAATAAGTTGGTCAAAAAGTGTCACTGGGACCACTACCAATGTGTATCACCTTAGAGGCCCCAATGACGCAGTGGCCGTTACTGAAACCGTCACTTTATATAGGCAACTATCCCTCTCAAGACCAAACAGGGTTTAGCAGCCAGACAGCCAGCCAGCCAACCAACCGAACCACCAACTACCGACCCTCAACCAGCCCGCTTTAAAAGTAAACCGACTCATTACTACTAGTCAACAAACGAACCAGCCCATCATCAGCCAAGTAGGTCAACTAGTTAAGGCCACAAGCGATCTTATTCACCCCCAATCCCCGGGTTTCTGGGTGCCTCTGATCTCTAGATATTGTTTCGGGGAAGTCACTCGCGCCCCGCTATTTTGACGCGCTGGGTTTACTATGGTACTTCGTTTACTGCTGTACTCCTGGGGGGCACGACAAAAAAAAAACTAAACGATACCACACTCCCATGCAAATCAGAACCTTTTTCACTTCGTACACTATTTCGAAGGATCCTAGTACATAGGACCAACTATTGTCAGTAAAAATGCATACCACTCTGTCCCGATATATACAAGTACATATTGAACTTGATATTAATGTAAAAACGGTTCTTATATTCAAGGACAGAGTGGTATTAAAATACCAGGTTTTTGTGTGTACCGTAGGTCCTATTTACTAGTATTACTAGTATTAAGTATTACTGGTATTACTAGTATTACTAGTATTACTAGTATTTACTATGGTCCCGCGTAATAGCAGGCAGCGGGTGCATCAGGTTAGTGTTTCATGCGCAGCAGCTTGAAATTACCTCCAGATTGGTCGCCTAGTGCGTTTTCACCAAAGGGCTACGCTTCGACTTTGGGGATATGCTGCAGTGGTCGAAATCGGTTGAAATCCTGGAAAAAACAAAACAAAAAAAACACCAAAACGAGACAGAAAACAACCCCGAAACGAGCGTCTGCACTTCACTTGCTGACAGCTACGTACACCTCCTCCCAAGCAACCACAGCCCGCGAAATTTTAGGCACGCTACTTATGGGCACCGACTTGGGGCTCATGCCCTATATAATTCGAGCCCGTGATTTTAGCTCATACGCGGAACTTGATATCTTGCGGGCCCCACGCTAAAGCCATCCCTGAAAATAGCGGTATAATACCAATGCTGTGCACGGGTCGGGTTACACCTCGCGGGCCAGGTCGACTTGGGTCGCGTAGGAGTGACCCGGCCCGACCCGTAAGAGCGTGAAGACCTAATGACCCGACCCGAACCGACTCGGCCCGGCCCGTCAGATTTCGAAAACTACCCGACCCGTAGAGAGCCATGGAAAATACCCGGACTGACTATAGACTAACCATAACCCTTAACATCGCGGTGGCCTGCGTACGTGGGTTCCCGTCTTTGATGGCAGGCGCCCCCGGTGGTCTAGCGATCAGTCATAAACTTTATTTTGCACCTAGGACAGACCAAATACAGATCATCTACAGATAGATAATCGATTCCCACTTCCATGATTTAGATCTCCCAGGGCAAATACACATTCCTGAATCTATAGGATCTAGCTCATGTGGCCGGGTGGGAGCCGCATAATCTGCATGGTCTAGGACGTGGTTTTTGGGTTTCGATCTGCAATGCACAGATCCTGCAAAAAAAATAACACAACGGCAGGTTAGGATCTACTCTAGATCGTGATCTATCCGAGGTGTGAAAAAAAATTGGGACAAAAAAACGCTACCTATCCCTACAATACAGAATACCTAATAACAAAAACAGGCCAACAATAAAACCAGGCTGAGATTTAGAGGAGAATATGAAATTCGACAGGCTAACAATAAACCCAGGCTGAGATTAAGAGGAGAATAAGAAATTCGGGAGTCATTATCTTGAAAAGAGTGTACAAAGCACGCTATTTCGAATAAGAAATCCAGCCTGGGCCAGCTTTCCTGTTTCTTGTTAGGGTGTCCTGTACTGTATGGTAGCACGCGTCATTTTCAAGGGGTACGGTCAAGGATACGCTTTCCCCTGGCTGGGGGCACACCTGGGCAGCTGATCGGCGCCTTTGTGGTGTCCGGTCTTCATCCTTGTAATCTCGACGCCGGTGGCTTCGCAGGCCTGTCCACGAGAGTAGCATGCGGGGTCAATACGTTAGACAATGGTTCACGCATGAAGTTTGACGCCCGGCGTTTGACACACCTGACACTTTTGAGGCTGTGCGACCTCAAGAGTACCTTGGTACTGTACATACCTGGCAACAGTCACTTACGGGGGGGGCGTAGTAACTGGAACTCATGACGGGCCCAAAAACCAGGTAGTTCCCGATGGTTGCACACCACATTTGGCTCTGAAACCTAATACGGGGACTATAGTGAATAGGACCAAATATTGTAGGTAAAACCAGGGTATTATTTAGGTTTTTGTGTATAGCGTAGGCCCTATTTACTAGTATTTACTATGGTCCCCCGTAATATGAAATACTATGTTCCCCTGTAGTACGTGCCTGGTACCAGATACGGTAGCACAACAGCCTGGACACGCAAACAAAAAAAAAACGGCAGACGGGATATTAGTGTATTGCCTGCCGGGCGGGACTTTTTACTCACAGCAAGAACGCGGTCGAGATCGGTCGCCTTCATGAAGAAGGCGAACTTGTCGCTGTTGTTGCCCTGCAGAAACTTCTTGGAGTTTTCCTGGTCGAGCACCGCGCAGGGGTTGTCCACCTGCACTCCCACCAAACGCACGTGCACGCAATTTAGACCAGAATAATAGCAGTGCCGTCACCAAGCCTACACCAAATACCAACACCCACACCAACAAACGCCACCAACACCAACCCAGAGACAAAGACAAGCAAAACACCGCCAACACAAATACCTACAGCACCATCAACACCAACAGCATCAGCAATACCAACAGCACCAACACCAACACAAGGAACACGCCATACAAGTACGCCTTCCGAATATGGAACACCCCACATGATACCACCATATCATATCACATCGTATTACTCAAAAACAGGACGCATGCTACCTTAAGGTAGGGGTGCACCACGTTACAGAAATCCCTGAGGTATTGATACTCACTTGATTATAGTATAGGGGTGCACCATTTTACAGAATTTTCTGGGGTTCCTCGCTTGAGCTCTATATTATTCGCAAGTCACCGAAAAACTGACTTTACGAAAAAAATAAACGCCCATCATAATAATAGCAATCCCATGGCCTAGGTGTATAGCGTGTAAACCTAAAAAAACGATAAGGCATTCCTTATAGGGCATACGCCTTATAGGGCATATGGCTTATAGGGCATACAAGGGACCGGCAAGTAAGGCGGTGGTGTGCCTAGTAGAGCAATATGACCGCCTTATAGAGGGAAGCCGCCTTATCATTCCAGGTTATGAGTGCAACTCCCCAGTCGCGCCAAGCGATTTTGACCGCCTTATGTCGGGATACCGCCTTACTCAGACCGCCCTATGGGGGGAGCCCTACTGTATGCCTTACTGTATGCCTTACTGTATGCCTTACAGGGCATAGGGCTTATTGGGCAGTTCTTCAGTTTAGAGTTAAGCCGAATAAGCAGTCACAAATATTGTCTCAGAACGCAAAAAACGCTATAATACGTACCCCTATCGTAGCAGCCGTCTAAAAAACACCATCACAATACCATCGACTGCTAAAAAAAAGGAGCATGCCATCGGGAGTTCCAAATAAAGGTGGCTGTAATTCTTAGTTGGTTGGCGAACTAAGCCAGCTGACTGACTTAGTCTTCGTCAACAAAAGACGCACGTCCAACAACAAAACGCGGCAGTCGGGTACAATGACGCAGACTCCGCAATTTTGCTCACGCAACTAACCGTAGTACCTACAGTAGCCAACAAAACAACTAGTCAGCCACTTAGAGTAAGCCAGCCTAACTGATTTAGTTACCATGAAGAAAAAAACGCATGTCCAAGAACAAATACGCCAATCAGAGCTGACGACGCAGAACTCCGCAAAATTTCGGCACGCAACTAACTGCAATACCTAGCCAACGTAGAGCAAGCCGACACACAGCCCCTACCAATCACCTGTATTTTCAGCACGTCCAGCATTCTTCCGCACGCAGCCAAGTCGTAATACCTACAGTAGGCAACTGATAACTTAGTCGGCGGCACAAAAAAAAAAAAACGCACAGCACTACCAAGCACCTGTATGTTGAGCATGTCCAGCATGTCCACCAGCTCCTGCTTGTGGTTCGAGATTTCCTGTCCAACACAGACAGGCATTGAGGCAAGTCGGATAAAAAAATCAGGTCATATCGTCACTGGAACTTTCCACACGCCTGACAGATCTGACAGATGAACAGATCATACAGATCATTCCCACTTGATGATCTAGATATTTCCGGGAAGATATGTTATTGATCTGTATGATCTGTAGGTCTAGCTCGTGTTGCCGGGTGGGAGTCGTATGATCTACATGATCTAGCACATTGTTTTTGTGTTGGACCTGTGCTGTACAGATCTTGCACAACGTATGACAACGGCAGGTTAGGATCTAGATGATCTGGATGATCTATACCAGGTATCTGATACATATAAGTATATATGTAGACGATACTTACGAGTTGTGGAACCTTCACACAAAACGCGCAACACAGTTAAAGGACAAGCGACACACAAAAACAAGAGACCAGAGACAAACACCAAAAGACAAAAGACACACACACAAAATATCATATATAGACTCACAAACAAAAAAAAAACGTTATGGTAGGGAAGCACTGTTCTGACACTCGAATGTATATACAAGTATCATACATAAAATACGTAGCCTGAGGATATTTCTACCCCACACCAAAAAAGCGACTTTGAGAAAAGTGGCGCGCTTACCTTATCACCCGGGTGATACTATTAGTACTACGAGTACTAGTATGATATTATTAATAGTAAGATAACACACCCCCTCAGACGAATTTCCCAAAGCCGAGATTTTCGTTGTGTGTATATACTATATACCCCCTGGTTTTGGAGAAGAAAACGGCCCCGAAATTCACCCCGGGGGGCGTGCTATCTTGACTGATACCACTTTGTCCCGAAATACAAACACCGATTTGATTGGATATTGATGTGCAAATGATAATACGGTATATACGACCAGACGTACCGGTACTATAATACGGTATTATGTTGCCCTGTTTACTATTACGGGGGACCATAGTAAATATCATACAATACTAGTAATACTACTAATACTACTAATACTACTAATACTAGTAAATAGACCTACGGTGCACACAAAAACCTATATATTTACCTTTTTTTGTTACAATATTAGGTCCCATTTATTATGGCCCCCATAGTAGGGCTGTGAGTCGGTACGACGTAAGTCGCCAACTAGTTATTAGTCGGATTACAGTAAGAGTTAGTCGTTCCCCGGAGGTGCCGACTATCCGACTTACTGGGTTTTCATCCTTGTAGGAAGGCTTGTTGAATGCGGGATACGTTTTTTGTATTTTTGGGCGGGGTCCCCCGGGCCGGGGAGGGCTGATAAGGCGCTCGCCTGACTCAAGTCTGAAAGCCGGCTGGCCATAAGCTGGCTCCGTCAGACTACTTGCCAACTATAGTAAGTTAGTTGGCTAACGGCGCCAACCAATTAGTTGGTAGCCGAGAGATCCTGCCGAATCACAGCTCTACTGAACACTCCCAAAGTTGACGGGGTTGACGGTGCCCAGACAAGTAAACACCAGATAAGAAACAAGGTACAAAACTAGGGCTGGGCACTGGTGCAGTATGTACTGGCAGTAGTAATCCACTGGTTGACCTGGCCAGTATATTCGCCCGTAATTGTTTTATCGCACGTACGCCCAACAAACACGCCATATCGTAGTTACGGAAACCCACCAGTTGCATTTCGGGGGGAGAGAGGAGAGACGGTATACTGTTGCAACCTAGTGCACCGCTTGATTTTGACCACCGCATAATCGCCACTGACAGAGTCAGCCAGTGCCCAGCCCTATTACAAAAAAAAAGGCGAGCAACAAAAGTAGATGCAGTATAGAGGCCCACGAAAAACAAATAACCTTAGAAGGCTAATAAGAACATGAGTTTCCCTTTTGAGGGGGGTCGTCAAGAAAATTGAATTAAGAAATCGTGCTTAGCAGCGAGCATTGCACTTAATCCTACCCGGTTCCGTGATCTAAAGACTGTTTGTATATTCATATTTAATCCAAACCGTCGTATATTCGGGGACAGACGGGTATATCATAGCCTATGCTCAAGGTTGTTTAAGGACAGTGTTCACGATAGTATTGCAAGGTTTGCTCACAACACGGAGGCGTTTCTTGTTGGAGTGCCCATACTGTAATACTTGGAAATAGGCAAGGTACACGAAATAAAAAAGACGATAGAACAAAAGACGAGGTACGACAGCAATTGTGGGGCCTAGATAAGGCGGTATAGTGCACCGATATTATGACCGCCCTATATCGGGCGGCCGCCTTATTCATTCTAGCATGTGAGTGCAGTTGGCTGGTCATCCGATTTTGACCGCCTTATATCGGGCGGCCGCACTATTCGTGTTGCCTCAGGTATACAGGCCCCAACTACTGTACTGCAAAAAAAGACGATACACAAAACGCGAGATGCAAAAGACGAGATACACAAAAGACGACGATAAAAATAAGGCAGGCATGCCCCGACCCCCCTGTGCACTGACCTTTCCCGCGTGCGAAATAAGGCTGAATTTGCCTCCGCTGGGCTTCTTGATGGTCCTCTGCACGGTGATAGACTCCCCGTACTTGTCGAACTTGAACCCGTCGGGCGTGTTGAGGACGGTCACCTGCACCACCGCATCCCTCTCCGACCCGTGCCTGTCGTCCAACATAAGAGTTACTACAGTCTTTAGGGTGCTTACGATAATCCAATTTGGTTGGGTTATAAAAGAGTTTGAAAGCGACAAACATGAGGAGCTGGTCGGCTAAATCGGTGACTCCGAAGGCCCACAGAGCTAACCCCAACCCACGGGGCTAACCCAATCCAAGCATGATTACAACTGCAGTAGGTTAAAAACGTCATTTTGGCAATTGCAGTAGGTTGAAAGCGTCATTTCAGCAATTGCAGTAGGTTAAAAAGCGTCATTTTGGCACTTCCAGTAGGTTTAAAGCGTCATTTTGGTCACTTTTTCCCACAGCCTTTTAGGATGATTCCGATTTCGTGTGGGTCGGAGTTGCTATTATATAGGGAACAGGCTACAAAATACCCAACCGAATTGGTTGTAACCCTATTCTCCAACCCCCTATTACAGGGGACCATAGTAAATATCATACAATACTAGTAATACTAGTAATACTAGTAATACTAGTAAATAGGACCTACGGTACACACAAATCCTATCTATTTACCTAGTTACCTAGTTTTACTAACAATACTTGGTCCTATTTACTAGTGTTTACTATGGTCCCCCGAAATAGTGTGAGCTGGCTGGCCATAACCCGCCATCCAAAATAGGTGTAACATTAGATGTGCTACTGCTGTAGATGTTGTGTGTCGGTGAGATAGTGAGTGTGGCACCACAGAGCCAACCACATTGTCCGCAAGGTCGCATTCATAATACGCTGTGGCATCACAGATCCAACCATTGTCAGAAAGATCGTACGCGTGCAGTAGCCTTCACCGCATCACTTAATTATTATATAGTAGGAGAAAGTATAGAAATCGGGGATAGTTTATTATACGCCTTTTAGTGTGGTCGACCATTTTTCCAAAAAGAAAATTATGTCGGGGTAGGGTCGGGGTCGGGGTTAGGGTCAGGATTAGTGTCTAAAGTAGTGTGTTCGGCCTTTTTCGAAATAATCCTTCGCGTAACACTGAAACCACACGCGGGCCACAACCAATTCCCCGATTTCTATACTTTATCCTAGATAATAATTCAGAATTGCGGTAAAGGCGGCTCTACGCGGGGCACCATACATCCACCCATTGTCGATAATATCGTAATTGTGGCATCACAAAGCCAACCATTGTCAGTAAGATCGTATTGTATTACGTGTGGCATCATAGATCCAAACCATTGCCAAGAAGACCGTACGTGTGGCACCAGAGCCAAACATTGCCATTACGACCGTACAAATTGCGAGGCTCCGCATGTGTGCCAGCATTCGCCGACTAGTTGGCATTAGTTGGCCAGGTATTACAGCTATTTTTTTAGTAGTCGCGTACGGAAATTTTGCGCGTTCTGCGTCTTGGGGCTCATACCTGACTCGGCGTGTTTGCCGGCGGACGTGCGTTTTGTTCTAACCCTTTCACCACTGCAGTGTACACACCTAAACCTGACCTCTTATTCCCCAAGTGCTTTGTCCCCACATTGGGAGTACAGTCCTAATAAGCTAATAAGCCGCATGCCCTAGAGAGGTTAGTTAACCCTCCTAGAACCGCACCCACGTTTTTGAGGACAAACTACTGGGATTTAGTGTGGTATACTATATCCAGTAGTAAAAGGGTTAAGAAGACAAAGTCAGCTAGTTGGCTCACTTCGGCACTCGAACAAATAAATAATAAGCCGTCAAGTCCAATCCAAGCCCTAGCCATTTCTAATTAGCGCAGTACGTCCAGGTAGAAAGAACTTGTAAGTAACACCGACCAGCTCGAAGTACTTTATATGGTCAGTTCTACAAGTAACACCAACGAGCCCAAAATAGTTTATAGTTAGTTATGTAACCCTAACCCTAACCCTAAGTTAAGGAACGTTTGTATATTAACATGTGATCGGAATGGGCCTATACTGCAGGCCAGACTGGTATATGGTCAAACAACTCACAACTCACAAACCTTTCCCTTTACACACCGACCTGATAAAGTCCGACAGCTTCTTCGCGCGGTTCGTGAGGTTCGCCTTTGTCCCGAGGCAGATCTGAAGGGCAGCCAGGATGGCCGACTTGCCCGACCCGTTCCGCCCGCTGATGAAGTTGATCTGCCTGCTCGCGTGTCATCAGGAAATACACAAGCAGCCAGTCAGTAGGTTTTTCACATGGAAGAGGCGTACAGTACAGGAAACCTAACAAGAAACAGGCTAATAAGAAAGCCAGGCTCACATTTAAAGGAACATAAGAAATTCGAAAGTCGTTATCTCGAAATTCGTGTAGAAAGCACCCTCTCTTCCAATAAGAAATCCAGCCTGGGCCAGATTTCCTTTCTCTTATTAGGTGTCCTGTGCTGTACCCCTGCTGGGGGCCGGCCTGAGTTTCATACACGACTGGTGTCTTATCTCCCCCGCAGACCTATGATGCACGCCTACTGCCGGTGGACCTGGCGTTTGCAGTGGCTACCTACCGGTATATACGCCTGCCACTTTCAACGGTACTTTGCTTTTCATGCCAGAGGTTATTTTGGCTTTATTTCAACCGCTTTTGTTTCGCTCCAACTCCCGTTATTTCGTTTTGACTCAAGCTGTGGATGCCAGGTGTTGTCTCCTATTTCGGCGGACCATAGTAATAGACCGTATCGCCTCATTATCACTAGGTACAATCAATCCTTCAAGGCCATCCTCCATCCTGGCTCCTCGGGGGCACTCTGCTGAGATGACCTCGTGTTGTTGCTTGCTGACCCCCGAGAGTGTGGTAACGCCACATAACACATAACTCACCTCGGCGTGTCTCCCCAACAAACACAAAATAAAGAGATGACCTGCTGCGGAACTACCGTCCCACAAAGCGGTTACTTCGTTTCATTTTCAACGGCTGTTTTTTTAACCGTTATTTTTTTGTGTTTTAACGTTTTTTGTTTATTGTTTTAACCGTTATTTAATTTTAAAGTTTTTTGTTTTGTTTTTAACCGTTATTTTTTTTAATTTTAACGTTTTGTTTTTAATTTCAACGGTTATGTCGTTTCAACTCAACGTGTTTTTTTTTTTCGCTCACGCCAACAACGCTTCCTTGCGTCTGTTCATTGTTCGTGACGACGCGCTAGACTTCGGCAACGAAACGATAACGGGGGGCCACAGTAAATAAAGGACCTACGGTCAACACAAAAACCTATATATTTCCTTATTTTTACTACGAAACAACATTTGGTCCTATCTAATATGGTCCTCGTAATCTAAACAACATTACACCTCGGACAGATCACTAACAGATCACTGACATATCACTATTAATAACAGATCACTGACATATCACTAACAGATCACTAACAGAGTACTAGCAGATCATTCCCACTTCGTGATATACCGTAGATATTTCAAGGCCGATAGATATGTTCCAGATCTTGTATTATCTAGCTCACGTTGCCGGGGGGGATCTAGCACATGTTTCCTGCGTTGGGCCTGTACTGTGCAGATCATGATCAGATCCTGCACAACCTCTCACAACGACAGGCGAGAAACTAAATCAACTAAATCAACTACAGTAGATAGATAGATATATGAAGTATATAGATAGATAAGTCCTGATCTGTAGATGATTTGAATGATCTGTAGATCATATTTATGATATGAATGATCTGCGGATGATCTGTATGATATGTAGATGGTATGTATGGTATGTAGGTGATCTGTATGATATATAGATGATCAGTATGATCTGTAGATAATCTGTCCGAGGCGTGAAAACCATGCGATATATACAGTAGAGCGTATATACCACCTATTATAGATATGGTCTGACTGCCTTCGGGCCAGGGCTAGGGTTGGGTCTGATTGCCTTAGGGTTAATATTTAGGGGTTAGTTATATTTGTCTCGTACCCAGTGTGTGGTAAAACCATTGTCCCTTTCTCAGATAAGTGGTGACCTACCCTCGATATACCACCATCAACATCAACAACAACAGCAACAGGATGGAGGGCACATGGGCCTGCCTGCTGACGGAGTTTTTTGTTGCTGGCTTGTGGCAACTCACTTGCATAAATTTATCTCGAAACGGCGGTGGCACATGAAATCCCGTAGGTTAATCTTGAGGATGACGCCTGCCTCCGACTGAGACGACCCGCCCGCCCCCGCCCCCGCACCTGCCGCAGGCAAACATAAAAACAAGAAGATCATTAGAGATCGGGAACCGTGTCGACAATAATCTGTTGTTCGTTATTCCAGAAATAATCAGGCGTTTCGGCTAATATTCTTAGGCGAAAATAACCCACTCTGACTGCAGCAGCACGACACTGTTTGCTTGATCCTGTGAGTGGGAAATACCAAGTGGACACAGCACGGAACGGTGATGGCAGAGTGTTTAAAAAGCCACAGCACAGCAGTATCAGGTAACCCCGGCTAAGAGACCTGTCGTAGTGCGATCGGGATTGGAGGTTCCTTACATGCCAACGTCCCTTATCAAGAGTTGATACCGGCCCCTTACAATAGTGGGCAAAAACGGTGCGCAGGAAACTGAGGTCCCTTGTATTCCGGTTTCCCTTATCGCCGGGTCCCTTAAAAAGGGACCATACCTACTGTTTCGGGATGGACACATCAATGCAACGCCTCCGCACAACTGGAAACACTTGTCTGAAATCTCCTGCCCCCGTCACCACAGCGTTTCCGCCCCGTGCTATTATTAGTGGTAGCTTGTTGCTTCGCGCTTGGTGCGGGCAATGTCTGCCTGGTCGGTGAAAGCACGACGTGCTCCGTCCCGGTATTGTAGGGATGCGAGGGTCTATGGTCAACACGACTACGGCCATGCATGGCATGAGGACTCCACCCCCCCATGGCAGCTTGCCGTCCGTGATATCTCTCTGAGACAGAGCTCTACGGCCTCGTGGCAGTGCCGGCTCGCTAGTGTTGGCTATCGAAATATCGAAGGTTCGATATATTGAAATATCGAAGTTTCGATATATCGAAATATCGAGTTTTCGATATATCGAAATATATATCGAAATATTGAAGTTTCGACATATCGATATATCGAAAAATTCGATAGATCGAACAATGGAAGTTTCGATATATCGAACTATCGAAGTTTCGATATATCATATTATCGAACGTGTTTTTTCCCTCC
This sequence comes from Saccharina japonica, assembly GCA_008828725.1. Lineage (NCBI taxonomy): Eukaryota > Phaeophyceae > Laminariales > Laminariaceae > Saccharina > Saccharina japonica. The sequence continues at coordinate 456,061 of MEHQ01002904.1, read as the reverse complement.
ATCCCCTGGCATCCCCGTGTTTTTATGCAGATCCTGAACGAACGCAACGATATATAAAATATCGAAGTCGTACCGAATAGTTTTTTTGTTCGTCGGTATCGGATCGTATCGTATCGTATCGTTTTCGAAATCGATTATCGTATATCGATATATATCACTACGGTGGGCCATCGGAGTCTCGTCCCAGCAGATTGCATCTGCCTTGGACAAACAGCTACGTACATACGTATGTTTACGGGATCAGCACGCAACCAAAAGCTAGCACGGGGATAAGACACACCATTACAACAGTTACGGGGTGGGTGCACACGAGTACAAGAATACTGCTGTATATATATACGTACCACACACTCCTTGGGGCCAAATTTCGGAGCCGATACTCTACCACAACATGTCTTAAGCCCTTAAGAACTGGTCCCATGTATTTGGGGACAAACTACTTGGAATTAGTGTGGGGATATTTTTTCAGTTCTGAATGGGTTAACTTAAGGGGGGGACACAACGAAAAATGGCTTTTAAAATATCATTGCACTCTCCTCGGTGTCGAGAAAACCGGCTTTGACGTGCGTCTTATTAATAGGGGGTGTGCTATCTTGCGTGTTATACGGTATCATAGTCTGGCATCGTGAGATGTTGTGCGGGATCTGAATAGCATAGGACATATCCAACCCGTGAAACATGTCCTGGATCAAGCAGGTTTTACACGGTTACCACCCGTCAACATGAGCTAGATCATAGAGATCATACAGATCATACAGTTCAGGAATATATCTGCCCAGAAATAGCTAGATGAAGTAGGAATCAATGATATGTCCGAGGTGTGCAAGGATTGACGAGAAAAACTAACAAATCAGTTACGGATGCGAAATCCAGATCGCACAGTCACGGAGGTTTCAGTACTTGGCACGAACATATAACAGTCCGAATGACACGCCAACCAAATAGGCACAAGGAATAGGCACAGGATTACTGTCAGTATACTGGATGCTGTGACTGTCAGTATACTGGATACTGTGACTGGACTTATACTGGATACTGTGACTGCCAGTACACTGGATATTGTGACTGGCAGAATACTGGATACTGTGACTGGCAGTATACCGGATACTACTAACAGTGACGACCTTCGGAATTAACGAACATTTCCAATGCAGGAAACCTCACGCTCAACGATTCCACTCACCCGTGCCCCTGCCCTTTCCCTTGGATGATGATGATGTTCTCTCGGTCCCTTGTCCGTCGGCACCGCCTCCCTCCTCTCCTCCAGCTCCATCACTTCCGCCGCCTCCATCCCTATTCGAGGCACGCCCAAGACACATAGTTAGGGCCACCCACGAATAAGAAACGACCTTGTAAGGCTAACAAGAACATAAGAGTCACTCTTGGCAGCACGCTGAAACGAGTGGATTAAGAACCCGTGCTCAGCGGCGAAGCGCTACACAATTTTGCATATATAGCCTATGCTCAAGGTCGTTCAAAGATGGTGTCACGTAACCTTCCAAACTTCGGACAGATCGTACAGATCATACAGATCATATAGATCATACGCATCATACGCATCATACAGACCATACAGATCATACATATCATACATATCACACAGTTTATAAAGATCATACAGATCATACAAACCATACAGATCATTCCAAGTTCATGATCTAGATATTTCAAGGCAGATCTATTTCCGGTCTTGCACGTACCAATATGACCTGCGTACTGTAGCTCATGTTGCCCAGTGGGAGCCGTATCATCTGCACCATCTACAGTGACAGCAGTAGCACATGCTTTATGATGGGTTGGATCTGTACTACAGTATGCAGGTCCTGCACAAACCTCTCACAACGGCAAGAAAGGAACTACATGATCTACATGATCTACATGATCTACATGATCTATCTGTAGACAGATAGGTCATGATCTGTCCGAGGTGTGTAAGGTTTGAAGTCTTACCCGCGGTAAGTGCTGCTTGTTGGCGGGCCCATAGTGTAATATTGGACATAGGGCAGTGAGTTGGCTTGACTTGCTGTATGCCACTCTCTCCCAAAATACAAGGAACGTTTGTATACTATTAAAAATATGAAGAAAAAAAATCTCCTTATGTTGAGGTGCAAGAGTGGTAGCTATTGGCTGGGTGGCGCAGCGAGCCAACTACAGTTAATGGTGCGGTTTAGCGTTCATTGCACAGGGAGGAGTGCGATCGTTTTTCATGATCATAGCGCTCGATTTACACTGTACCTACACTGGTAAGGGTGTTAATGTCGAACATTCACATTACCCTAACATTTTCGGAAAGGCCTCGAGTCGAGAGCCATCCGACTTGAGGTAGCGCCCTTAGTGCTGTTGTCGAAAAAACGAGCACTGACAAAAACGATCGCACCCCTCCCTGTACGACAACCCACATCCCTACGATACGGCGTACCAGTAACTGACCTTGGTGTTTAATAATTAAACACCTCATTCGAGCCACAGGCACACCAGGCCCTGGTGTGCCTGTGGCACCAGGCAGACACAAAAACGCAACCCCACATCCCTGTGCGATAACGCACATCCCTATGATACGATACGGCATATCAGTAACTGACCTTAGTCTTTAATAATTAAACACCTTATACGAGCCACAGACACGCCAGTCAGACACAAAAACGCAGAAATGTTATAGGACTCCGCAAACTACTACCTCGTATTATATTAATACTACCTAGCCAACGAATGACTAGCCGCCGACTTTTAGTGGGCCAATTCACAGCCCTGCTATAAATAAGATACGTACAATCAGCAGAGACGCGTCGAGGAAAAGGCCGGCAAATGAGCCTTCGTTGTTAAAATCGAACTTTCGGCGAAAAGCGCGTTTCCTTTTTTTTGCTCTCCCATGTTTCCACTAAAACAAACAGTACAGCAGGGACGGCAGCAGTCTACCAGCCATATGAAGAAGAATAAAACAAAGAGCGAAGCTGTGAGATCGATCATTTCCTCAAAACTCGTATCATGTCATACATCTTTGCAAGCTTGGTGTGGCAATTCGATCGCGCGTGCTATATATAATACGGGCTGTGTAAGTTTTTAGAGTTGTCTAGAAATGATTACATATAAACCACCATACCGAGTGAAATGCCGGCACCACACATTTTTTCTGCCACCCCCTTCAGCTTGAACCCTCACAACATCGGCATCATTACGGTATACTGGTATATATTAGGGCTGGGCACTAGCACAGTATGTACTGGCAGTAGTAATCTACTGGCAGTAGGAATATACTGGGAGTAGTAATCTACTGATTGATCAGGCCAGTATGTTCGCCAGTAAGTTTGTTCTTACGTATGTCCAAGAAACACGCCATGTTATAGTACGGAAACCCACCAAATGCGTTTCGGAAGGAGAGAGGAGAACGGAGAGACAGTATACTGATGCAATCCAGTATTCTGACTGGTTTTGACGACAGTATAATCGCTACTGACTGTCGCCCCGGTAAACTAGTGGTCAGCTTCACAGGCTACTAGCATTGGTACCCGAGTTCAAATCCCACCGTGGTGAGATTTTGAGTTTATTTGAAAGTGCTCATTTTTTCTCGCGATAAAAATGCAAGGCACGTACCGTAGTGGGGAGGGGGGAGGAAGAGACCACTACTTAGTGACCCCGGATCTGAGTTACGCCTAACGAGGGAAAGAGAAAAGAAGGGCGAAGATAATAAATGGGATGGACAAAAACAAAGAAGAAAAAAGAAGAGTCAGCCAGTGCCCAGCCCTACTACATATTGAACATGTGGCCACTCAGATACCCATCGCCAGCTTCCTATCCTCTGGTGCCGTACAGTACATGCTTTGCTTGTCTACTGCCCCACCGTGACCTTGGCTCTCTCTCCTCAGTAGGATTTCACTCTCAACCAGACTCGTTCTCTCTCGTACTCGTATATGTATGTATCTAATAACCAAACACGCCTTCCATATATAAGACTAAATCCCGCTGGACTAGCCCCAAGTGTCCTACAGTAGGTTCAATCTTACACACCATTGGAAAATACCCCCGCTAAACTCAAATTCACAAATAGAGTCTCGCCAAAACGCGAGTCGCTGCAAATAGGGTAACACTTCTTCCGACCTATAGCAGTAGAGGTACTTCGAGGTATACTGGTACACTGCACGAGCAAAAAAAGCGATATACACTCCTATGTCCACACAACGAACAACTCCCGATCTACTGCAGCCTGTTTAGAGCCTAGCCTGCCAGTATGAGGCCACCTAGATGTTGTGCAGGACCTGCTGTACAGCAGTAGCTACAAATTAAACCATGGAAACATGTGGCAGATCATGCCGAACATTCGGCTTCCACTCGGCAACAGGAGCTAGAGCATACAAGACCAGGGAGGGACCCATCTGCGCTGCACGATCTACAGTAGATTATATTAGCAAGTAAGGATAGATGACACAGATCATGGTCTGTCCGATGTGTCAAGTCTTACCCTTCCTCGTCCTCCTCCTCCTCTCCTGCCTCCCTGCAAATACCGGCCATCGTTCTCATCTTCTCGGCCATGTCTCGTTCATCCTCCTCCTCCTCCTCCTCCTCCTCTTCCTCCCCTCCCCCTCCCACACACCCCGCTTCCTCGCTTTTCCGCCCCTCCCCCCCCCGCTCCCTACTCACCCTCCGCCCCCCGCGCCCCACCGTCTCCTCCTTCCTCTCCTTCCTCCTCTCCCCTCCCCCCGCCTCCTCCTCCTCCTCCTCCTCCTCCTCCTCTCCTCCTCCTCCCTTTCTCCTCCCTTTCTCCTCCTCCTGCTCTCCTTCTTTTTTCTCCCCCTCCCCCTCCCCCTTCTCCTTTTCTCCCCTCCTCCTTTTCTCCTCCCCTTCTTCCTTCCTTCCTCCTTCTCCTCCTCTCTCCTCCTCTCCTCTTCTCCTTCCTCCTCTCCTCCTCCTCCTTCTCCTCCTCCCCTTCTTCTCCTCCTCCTTCCCTCCTCCTTCTCCTCCTCCTGCTCCTCCTCCTCCTCCTCCTCCACCCCACCTCTCCCCACCCCCCACCCCCCAGCCTCCTCCCTGTCCGTCTCCGTGTCCTCGTCGTCGACCTCCTCCTTCTTCACCTTCTTCACCTCCTCCTCTTCCTCTTCCTCCTCCCAAATGGTGCTGCTGGTGGCTTTGCGCTTACCCTTGCTCCTGCCCCCTGTTGGAATCACGCGCCACGACCACAATGAAGCGGGTGAGATGACTATCTACACATTTAATGCCGCTGACGACCCGCGCGGCAGCGAACACAACTACGAGTACGCATTTATTTACCCGGAGGGGGGGACTGACATGTCGTACGGTAGAGATATAATATTACGGAGGGCCGTAGTGAATAGTACCAAATATTGCAGGTAAAAATAGTTAAATATATACGTATGTGTTTGTGTGTACCGTAGGTTCTATTTACTATGGTCCCCCGTATTAGTGCCTGTTTGCCTTCGGAGGGTGGTGACTTGAATACGAGTTTATTGATTATAGTGTAGGAGCTCTATACATCTCCCGAAAAACTGCTTCAACAGAAAAAAGCTAAGAGCACAACCCCGATGAACATCAACCCCAAGGTCTACGGGTATACCACAAACCACATTGTAAACACTACGAGCTGGTTCGAGTTAAAAGGCGGACATTCTCTCCCCAACGAATGCCGGTAGAGGCATCTATGTAATACTCGAATGGGACATATTTGGTAACATACTGACCGCCATGAACAGCAGAAGAGAGTGACATGGCCGTTTTTTTGTTGAGGTCCTCGGGCTGGCGCTAGTGAAAGTCAAAATGTGTCCCGACCAACCACGGGCCTTAAACACGGTCAGTAGTAGGAAGGCGTTTCGATAGGAAGAAAGGCTTTTTTTCTGAACAAGTCGGTTTCAGGTACTCCAAGGCATGTACGATGATTCGCGCAACAAAAAAGAATACCTGACCTGCGTATGTTCAATATGTATTGAGCGAATTACATCGCCGCGCCAAAAGTCGACGGTGTACTGAAACTCAGTATTTACGAGGCAATACCGAACTTTTGCACTTTGTCCGTACTTAAGTCCAAATGTTACGCCGTTTCTTACAGATAGACCCTAAACTTTGCACACGTGTTTACATCCTGTTTACGTCATTCCTGAGGACTGACCAGCGGGTGTTTTTTTCTGTTTTGTTTTTTTGCGCCGAAAATAATTTAGTCTAAGAACTATGCCAATGGGAAAGCAAAGTTACCCTAAAAAGTTTGAATTCCTAAGATCCCCGCCAGGTTTTTCCAGAACAAGCTTGCTATGGGACCGATTCTTAAAACGGAATATTAATATTCCCAACTTTTGGAAAAGCCCGAAAAAGGCAATTCTCAGGCCGATGTTGGGACAAGATCGGCTTGAGAAATACTCAGGCGAATCTTATTTCGAAGCGGCGAGATTTCGAGTCCTCGACAGACATGGATCGACGAAACCAACGACTGCGTCATGAATTCTGAACGCGGTGCGCTCGTTACGGGCTCCGACCCATCCTAGGGTCACCGTGTTCACACGATGGCCGGTGATATGTGGCGGGCGCTGGCCAGGCGGATAAACAAACAATTGGCTGCTGGTGTGCATAAAACAGATGACAAAATTTCTTGATCCATCTCAAATGGCAAAAAATAGGGGGTTTTTCGGGTTTTGGAGAAGAGCGTAGGACGCTCTCGCCTCCTAGAGCATGGATCCACCTTATACCTTCGAGGCCGTCATCTACACTCGTTGGCCTTGCCCGACCCGAAGCGGGTTGGCCGTGGGCTCAGTCTATGTCGAGATCGAAGGTCTATCGTCGCACGAGCTGATTTTTATCAGGGTGTTGACGATTTGCAACGAGAGAAGGCAAATTGCGCCGCCTGCAGCCGTTTGAACAAAAAAAGAAAAAAAATTGAACATTTTTTCCCTTTTTTCCCACAGCGGCGGTACGAGCGGATTTCAGCCTGAAAATTCCAGGCAAATATTTCAAAGATCGATTTCCAACTTTGCTTTCCCATTGGCATAGGTCAGGTCTAAGGTGGTCCAACTTTGCCAAAAAAAGAAAGAAAAAAAGGGAAACCAGGCAACAAAACAAAACAAAACAAAACAACGTTAGGTGAGCTCCTCGTAACGACTCATAGAATACGCATGCAAAGTTAAACGGCGTGCACTTTGGCCGGGGAATCAATTTCCGTCGTTCAACTTGAACCAACCAGCCTGTATTGAGTTTTCACCGATATATAATATATATCGTATCGGGTACGTACGTACTGCTGTATATAGCTCCCCGGCTGCAATGGTTGGGAGGAGCCCCCCGTGACCCGTGGGAGGGAAAGTTTGGGAACCCCTTTAGGTGTTGACCCCTTAAGAACTGGTCCCACATAGTTGGCGAAAAATTACTTGGAATTAGTGTGGGATATTTTTTTCAGTTCTGAATGGGTTAAGCTAAGGCACCTTAAGACACTTCTTAGGACTGCAGCCCCATACCGTAGTGGGAAGAAAACACTTGGAATTAGAGTAACATTTAGGTTTATGTATTATTACGGGGTTTCATAGTAAACACTAGTAAATGGGGCCTACGGCAAAGACAAAGCTCTACAGGTTTTCCTTTTTTTACTAACAATATGTGGTCCTGTTTACTATGATCCTCCGTAACAGTACAGCAGTGCACTCTTAAATGCCGTAGTAAAAAGGGTAAGAAAGTACAACTCCTGCCATAGCAAGGCTCCCTCCATCCCTCCCTCCCTCCCTCCCTACTGCTACCGTAAGTCGTCACTATATACGTACAGCACTACAAGGGCTCCGCATGGGTGCCGGCATTCGCCGGCACCCATGCTTCGGATAGGATAGTATCTGGTACAACGTCAGTTATTTGGTACCATCCTTAATATTTACGACAATGTGATGGCGCTCGCTCGTGTTTCGATATCTGACGCATACATGCAGAATCAAGGCAATGCCAAGTGTTGCAGAAAGAAGGGAATGCTGCGTGTTGAAATATTCAGTTCGCAACCTCATTTCTCAGTCTCAACAGTCAGTCTCAGAAATAATGTAATCAGTCGCTTTCGGTGTTCCCTGGATAGTCTCAGTTCTCAGGACAGTTTGTGAGAATTACGACAACAACGTGATGGCGCTCGCTCGTGTTTTGATGCGTGACACATAGTATATACGTACAGAGTCAAGCCCATGCCAAATGTTGCAGGGAGAGGGAAACGCTGAGTGTTGATACTCAGGTCGTAACTTCCTTTCTCAGTCTCTGGCAGAAGTGCACCAGTTGAGGTGGCGGGCTCAGTTATGGTACGTGCGGCAAAAAACAAATCGTGTCGAGAAAACGGTTCCGTGTGGATAGTAGAGAGACGTCAAAGCTGGCCACGGGGGGGGTCTCAACTATTATCTGACTCTCGTGTCTGAGCAGACTCGTATCTACACTGCAGCACTACGCATACACTACAACAGTATTACTGTACAGCAGTACGTACCACAGCAGCAGCAGTTTCTACATACAGTACGTACTCGTACCAGGTACTGGTATTATTGCTGTTTGTTGTAATAGGACAGCAGCAGTAATATTTCCACCGTCGGTGAGAAACTACAGCAAGCAGTAAAACGTAGATGCGAATCCTCCAGTTTGGGTCCACGCCCGTACCTTGATTGCCAGCGCCATAATCGTAATTATCAGCCCGATCCCTGGAAGATCTATACACTTCATCGTTGTCAATAGGACCATCACGAATCCAACCGAGAAAAAAAAATAATTCGTACTCGGCATATTATTGAACCGAGTTTTCTTGTTGTACAGCAGTACTGCAGCAGCAGCTGCACATTTTTGAGCCGAGTTTTGTGTTGTCGTACTGCTGCTGTGCTTGCTGCTGTTGTATCGTACTCGTATCCGGACGAAGCAAGGCCGAGGGGGTGGAAGGGACTAAAGACGACCGCTCAAGTAGTCGGGAGAAAGCGATCGCATTTGCGAGACCGAGCTATCGAAGGAAAGAGCTAAATTATTGAAGCTCGCAACGACAAAAGAAGCCGATATATAAATAGATGTATGAAAGAAGCTTGCTTCCTTGAGGAAAAACCTGCATGTCCCCCAAAGAACCTTACTGTCTCGAGGAAACTATCTCGATGTCCCGCCGTCTCGAAAGAGCCTACGGATTGAAGGCCACCGCGCTCGGCGGCGACGCGCGACCTCGAGAGAGCGCGAGCGGGAACAGGCCCGTCGGAGGCCGGAGAAGGCGACCCGCGAGAGAACGGACGAGAAAGCGCGGGCGAGGCGCCGAGAGCTGACGCGTTTCCATTTCGGTCTGAAGCCCAGACGATAGGAGGGACTTCAGCCATTTCCAAAATCACGAGAGGCATCGATGCTCATTTTATTTATATCTATACTGTTAGTGGTACCCCGAACCACGCCAGGGCGGGGCCGGTATAAAGCGGACAGAAACAAAAGTACAAAATAAGAACTGGGTCACGATCCACACACGCAGTCAACCACGTATCAACCGACCCACCGACACCCACCCACCCACACCCACCCACCCACCCACTCTCACGTACTTACCGACATCCACTCACTCACACCCACCCACCACACCACCGACCCACCCACCCAACCACGTACGTACGCACCAACCGATCGACACACACGCACCAACCGATCCACCCACCCACAGTAACAACTACAACAACAGAGTGAAATCAGTATACAGCAGCACCAGTACGTGCAGCAATAGTAGTAGTCCTTATATAACCCATCTACAGCAGCAATAGTAGCAACAACAGCAGCAGTCCAGAAAGTAGCAGCACGTACGACTCGTACGTACGTGCAGCGGACACAAACAAAACGCCGGCATGGATGCGCAGCTCTTGTACGTACAGAAGTGGCCTTTTTTTTGTCGATTTTTTTACGTCTGGGCTTTTTCATCTTGAAATTGGTGTAAAAGCCGCTAAGTCGCGAAGTTATGGGCCGATTTCGATTCTGACCGAAGTTCTGGAGATCCATATTTTCACATCTGGGGGACTCTTTGAAAAAAAAACTTGATTTTAGTACGGAGACTTGATTTTAGTATGGATATTTTTTATATTGAAATTAGTATGGATTTTGGACCCGGGCCGCAAAGCCCTCCGAATACGCTGGGAACCCCTCCCCTTCCGCGGATCCGCCCCGTTCCAGGGGACGGAGCGAGGCGTCCCCGGGAGGCCGCCTTCCCCCGATCCCCTTTGTCCGAGGTCGGCACCGGGGCCCGTTCTCTCGCCGGGGTCACCGAGGGCCGACGCGTGGGGCGGGCCGGGTGCGAGTGCGGTGCCGATCGGGGTCGGGTGGCGCACGGTAGGTAGAGCCGGTCTTCCGCTGGGCATACCGAAACCGGCATAGTCCTGAAGATCCCAAACGACATCATCATCACTTCGTACCGAAGCGCATTATATTGTAAGGATAGGTCCAAATATTGCTCATAAAAAAGGGAAATATATAGGTTTTTGTGCGTATATGCTCCGTAATAGGGGACTGCTGTCTACAACTTGTGTGCGTCGAGGTTTATTTTTGTTTTTTTGAACGAACCAGGGGTATACACAAGTTAAACCCAAAAATCCCCGACACCCCACGATCAATTTTCGAGACCGAAACAGATGGGGGGGTGCTGAAACCAAGTAAAGCATGAACAAATAGGGAACACAAAATGCAAAAAATGATTTTATTTTCGTAATTTCGTCGAGAAATCACACACCCCACTGGTTTGCTTTTTCATTATTATTACGTAGTATGGCCTTTTTAGGAGCGAGGTCTCGTTTTGTGTTTTTGCCGTGTGCCACTGAAATAAGCCTAAAAAAAGTGACCAGTCTTCACTACAGCAGTAGTGGTAGTAGAAACAGCAGCAGCAGCAGCAGCAGCAGCAGTAGTAGTAGTAGTAGTAGTAGTAGTAGTAGTAGTAGTAGTAGTAGTAGTAGTAGCAGTAGTAGTAGTAGTAATCCTCATTTGTTTCATATCGGAGGTTATGTCGCGGTCGGTCGAAGAGTTTCGATTTTAGGCCTCGTCGATCTCGAAAAGGGTCCCAATGTTCAGGGCTGTTCACGGGTCGTGTAAAATCTCGCGGGTCAGGTCCCGGGTCGGGCCGGTTCGGGCCGGGTCGGGTAAAACGGGTAAGAGTGACCCGACCCGATCCGTGAGAGTGTGGAAACCTCTTGACCCACCCGTGAGATTGAAAAAAAATCCTGACCCGACCCGCGGGTGTAAGTATTATGGTAATGACCCGTGGAGAGCCCTGTGTACTTTGGCGCTGTGTGGATTACCGTATAACACGGAAGAAAGCACACCCCGGTGATAACATTTGTGCTTTTTAAAAATAGTATCACCGGGTGTGCTGTTGTGGAGCGGTGTGCTATCTAACGTATCCCCGGTGATAAACACCATGCACGAGAGCCCTGCAGCTAGGGGGTGTGGTAACGAGAGGGTGTGACAACGACGGGGTGTGCTAACGGCATTATTGGTTGATAAGGAGAGTTAACAGACCCCGACCAGATTCAGGGGGTGTGGTAATGAGAAGGTGTGATAACGGTATATCAATGATTGCTATGGAGTGAGTGTGAACAGACCCCGGCCAGAATGCAGTGGGTATGTTAGCAAGGGGTGTGCTAACGCATGACAAGCTTGGTATAAAAACCAGTTTGATTTTCTATTCTCACGTATTGCCGGTGATGGTAAGGCAAACGCTTAAAACCCGGGGATAACAGCAAAACTCCCCGCCTTTCTACGATACCGAAAAACGGTTACCGGTACCGGTACCATACAGGTACTCGTTGATGAAACCCCGAGGTCGCACCGCAAGTGCTGCAGGTGCTTCGCCGGTATGATACCGGTACCGGTACCAGTAGCCGGGGCTTGGCACACGGCGGACGTAGGAGACATGATAACGTTAGTGCCAGTACCGGTAAGCGCGCTGGTCCCAGATAAAAACGACATGATCGTCGTTCGAGGCGCGGCAGCAGCAGCTACAGGTGGGGTCGAAGCCGCAGACTCGTTCGGCCCACTGTGAGGGGGCGCAGCAGTTGCCTCATGCTGGTGTCCATACCGGTGCGGGTTGATTGTGAATAGTGAATGATATCCATCCACCAGGTGGTGTGATGATTGTGGAGTTTGACACTGTTTTCAGGCGTACACACGTAGGGGGGGTGTTATCTAACGTACCCCCGGTGATAAAGTGACTGTAAAAAAACGAAGTAAAAACTACATCACCCGGTGTGCTTATGTGAGGGGGGTGTGTTATCTAAGAGGGGTGTGCTTTCTCCCGTGTTATACGGTAGCAAGTCGCATTCGCTCGTAATAATAAAAATATATAAAGTACGAAAATACCTTGTGGACCGCTGACGAGGATTACCTCCTCCTCCTCCTCCTCCTCCTTCTCCTCGTCGCTGCTGTCAAGTATTGTGAGAGCAGATTCCGCCGTATATCCGTTTGAAGTCCCTCGCGAGCCGTTAGAGAGGTGGCCGCTCCTCGGAGCTCGCGCGGCGTCCCGCTGCAGACGGCGGCCAGCGTTGTAGGCAGCGAGGTTGTGGGGGAGGGGGGGGTTAAGAGGTAGGCCCAAGGGCACATCAGCCTACGCGTACAGTGGTATGTATAACACCCCGTAGAGAGCGCGATCGAATTATCGCACCAAGCTTGCAGATACGATGAGTTTTGAGGAATTTTCAATTTCACTGTTTTAATTTATTTATTTTCCTTCAGATAGTCGAACTTATCTTAGCCACAGCAGTCGGACGACAGCGTTGGCAAGGAACTACCTGACACATGACAGCCTCCGACCAATCAGCAGTGGTCGTTCCTACTTTAGTGTGGTACTCTTTAATAATACTTCGGGCCCCCAGTTTAGTGCTGTGAAAATCGCTAGTACAGCAGTCACGACCTCGTTCTACAGCAGTAGTAGTAGAGTAGTAGTAATGCGGCTGACGCACTATCGCGGGACGTGGGTCCTTCATTATTAATAGTGCGGTCCCCGTATTATATCGGGACGTTCACGCCTCCATCTCACTACGTACAACAGCTCAGTACGCGCTCAAGAGAGGGGTGGACAAAGGGTGATAGTGGATCTTTAAAATGGGGGTTTTGTCTTGGTAGTAGTATAATGACCCTCAGATCGAACCCTAACCCTAACCGTATGCCAGTGGTCAGTGCTTGCTTGGCCAATCAGAGTGCCTAATTAGCTACCTTAGGAAGATCCACTAACAGTGTTTGTCCACTACTGGCTCAAGAACTTGTAGACTCAAGTGTGCGGGAGATTTTCATAACATGATAATATCTCATGTTCTCTTGGTTGAGGTGTACGATGTGCCACAGCAGTTATTATGTACCTGGTATATCGTGGTACTGCGTTGTACTTCGTGTTTTATGTATTATTTTCTCCTGGGGTATTCTTCCACTCTAGAGTTTGTTTTGGAGCCTGTCCTATGACCACGGACTATCTTCTTCGCGATCAGTTAATGTGACAACAACAGCAACAACAAGCAACAGCAACAGCAACAGCAACAGCAATACTAAGTATAAAATACGGCGAAGAATCGTTCCAGAACTGACGAGAAGTCAAAATGTAGTCCATCGGTATAATTTGTATCAGCACTCTTCACGGGTCAGGTCTAGAGATATGGGTACGGGGTGACATTTTCGAAAAACTGAAAACCGGATAGGAGGAGTTATTCTAAAAACAAAGAACCGGTTTAACGGGTTTTTTTCTGCCGGTGTCAATCCGATAACCGAAACCCGGCGAAACCGTTTGTTCAGTGGTAAAGCATCCATAACATTGCAAACCAGGTTGTTTTTTCATTTACGTATACGATAGTGGGACTTAGTGGTGTACTACTCACAGGCGCGTGTTTGGCTCCGTTTGTAAACAATTTGTCTCTTTGAGATGGACAGCCACGCGTATTGAGGTCGGTCAGCTGGAAAATTACCATGTACCATGTACAGTATAATAGTAAAGCACGACGTCAGACTGCATCAAAACCAACACGACATGAGGCCCGTACACCCCATCACCGGTTACGGCTACCATCGTGCGACGAGTATATACAAGCAGTAGTCGGCATGCTTGCTTGTACACATGACACGACTAAAAACCTCTGCAAAATCAAAACAACCAGACACCTCATCCTGTCACTGGAGGCGTGTGCCGGGGGGGAGAAGGGGAAAGACCTGTGAACACAGCTTGTGTCGAGAAGTAAGACCGTTGAGTGTGAAATCTCCCGCGAGTTAAACTGGAAAGGAAACGTGACAAAAATAAAAAAAAATGTATCAAACCGTTCGAAACAAATCACTCCACCGCGTAACCGCAACAGCCCACTAAAGGGCGCAATCTCGCAAGATATCACAGTAAACGCCCGCCCTGTCATTTTATAGGGTAAACGCCCCGGGGGCGAACTGGCAAGGCATTTGATTGTGGGAGATGGGGCTGTTTACGAAGCAGGCAAAGGCTTGCTTTCCAGAACACACTCCGAAAATCTTCGCTCCTGCCCCTTGCCAAGGAAAACGTAACCAATGCCCTCCTCCGATGAAGTGAGCAGTATGGGCGTATTATTGACATATTCACTACGCGTACAGCTATGAAACGGCGACTCCTGCAAGCACTTCAGACTTCAGACACTGTAGCGTGAACGCCAAGGACAATTACGCCGCACAATCGATGCCCGATCCATCTACCGGTACTTTCAGTCTATCGTTATGTTCTAGACTTCAAAAATAAGCACACTCCACGTTGGATCAACCAACTTTCATGATGTCACGTTTGGAATAGTCACTCGTATTATTTCTACGTTATTCACTGCTGCAGCACGTTTTATTAGTGTCAAACAAGCCAACCGATTAATCGGCTGAACGGGTGTTTTTATCCGGTTTAACCTCTTAACCGAACCTCAAAAACTGCCAGTCTTTGTTTTGAAAAACCGAGTAACCATGCACGCCTGCTGGTCCAAGAACAGCGGTTAAACGTGTTTTATCTATCTGGTACCCATCTCTAGTCAGGTCAAACCTCGACGGTCGGGTCGGGTCGGGTCGGGAGTTTTTTAAACTCCCACGGGTCGGGTCGGACGTACCGGCCACCCTTACTCGACCCGGCCCGACCCGACCTGACCCGCGAGGTTTGACCCGACCCGTGAAGAGCCGTGACTGATTCTTGGATCTCACAGCTGACGTCTCTTCAGCTTTGTGGCAGCAGAACGCCTCGCCCTACTCGAGAAGCTTTGCTCCACAGCTCATGTGTTTATTTTTAACTTCTACAATATATACTGCTGTACAGTACGTACTGGTTTTAGTGTTGTTTCGTTTCTGGTTTGGGGGGGGCGGTGATATAGACTTACTTACATTTGTCCCTTTTTTGTTTTACTTGATTTTAAAGACCTGCTGCGCTCTCAGAGAGTCTACAACAAATTATTCGCGATTCTGCGATCCTGGCTTTCCCAAAGTTCTCGGCTTTCTTTGCTTTCTTCTATCCACACTAATACCAATATAAATAATTACCACACTAATTTCAAGATCTTTTACCACACTAAAATCAAGATGTAGTTTTTCAAAGAGTCCAAAAAAAGTGAAAAAAAATGGATCTCCAGAACTTCGGTCAGAATCGAAAACGACCCAAAACTGGGCGAGTATGCCTAATTTCAATATAAAAAACTCCGAAAAACAAAAATCGGGAAAAATTGACTTTTTTTTTGTTTTGGTTTGATACAAGGGCTCCGCATAGGTGCTGGCATAGTGCTGCCAGGGCTCCGCGTCGATGCCGGCATTTGTTTTTTGTTCGCTATACCGGCCCCGCTCTGGCATAGTAGCACATGTTGGGTGTGTGGATGGGTGTGTGTGGGTGTGTGGGTGGGTATATGGGTGCTATTTGTTGTCGTTGCTGTTGCTTTTGTAGTTAGTTGTCGATCTGTTGTTTGTCACACCATACTACTACTGCTGTTGTTGTACTACATACAGTAGCAAACATAGTCACGGAAAATGCATAAACTACACCCACAGCAGGCAGCGCAGCACCGTGCTGTGAGCCGTGTTGCTGTGCTTTCTCTTCCTTTCGAATATAAAGCTGTGTTGTCCTGGAGTATGGAGCTCTATCTATCTACTATGCATTTGTTTGCAAGTCGCCTGTACTTTTTTTTTTCAACTTTTCGTGGTGTACGACTGCTGCTGTCGTGTTGTAGGTAGGTGCTTTGCCACATGCCACATACCAGTACTCCTGCAGTACGATACAGAGCGGTAGGCGGGTACTGTACGTTCAGTTGTACGTATTATACGTAAAGCAGCACGTATTTCGCTGCATTGCATCATGAATCTCTTGACATTTTCAAGTCGGTCCTTGCACCACATCGTGGACCTCCTCTGCCCCTTTCCTTGCACGAGCGTAGCGGACGGCGTCAGCCGCCCTCGGAGTGGAGCTTTGCTTTCTTCGCGATATCTTTCGTGTTGGAAGATAGATATTCACTTTCTGTCCTGTATTCGCCGACATTAATGTGAAGCTCTTGGCATCATCATGCCGCCAGTTGCAGCTAATTTATGTTCCTCTTTTACCCTTTTCACATTATTTGGTTCTATTCTTCCTGCAGCGGAGCCCTTGTATAACATACCAACATCCCAACCCTGGTACCCATAATAGTAGTGGGCGCTTCGTACGAGTAGCATCTCGAAAGCTTGACGAGGGAAAACATCTTAAAAATACGAAAAATACGAAAATACAAACTGTAGGATAAATAATATAGATACCTGGATTGTACCCTAGTCTTTTGAATTTTGGACTCTTCACGGGTCATGATCCGACCGGCGGGTCGGGTCAGGACTTTTTTCAATATACGTAACGGGTCGGGTCGGGTCGGGTCGGGATGTTTTCAAACTAACGGGTCGGGTCAGATATCAGGTCACCCTTACCCGATCCGACCCGACCCAACCTTGACCACCAGATTTGACCCGGCCCGTGAACAGCCCTGAGATATCCGTATACCTGGTACTGCTGTATTCGACCACTATTAATAGTACGTACGGGATCCGCCAAACGGAACAGGCTGCGCTGGTGGGGTAGGAGGCCATGGTGTGCTGCCCGCACCACGAGACGGGGGTAAGGGACACAGGACGCGTCCGGAGTGCAACTTGAGGGAGTGAGGGAGGTTAGCTTACAGCATACACCACATATCATACCTGCCATATACCAGGTACTCGACAACACGGTTCACAGACAATGCAGCGCACCTACTGTATGTACGAATATAACCAAACCCCAACCCTGACCACAACCCGATCAGCCAATGTTTAGGGATATATGCGTGGCTGTGTGGCTATGTAGCCCTCGTCAACGCGTCAACAATGTTTTCGCATAAGTTGGCAAGCTCCACTGAGGCGAGGAACAGCTGTAAGAGACACCAAGGCATGGTGAAGCTCCAGATGCAAATCTCGGACAGATCATCTGCAGATAGATCATCATCTAGATCATCTAGATCATCTATTAATAGTTCCTCGCCTGCCGTTGTGAGAGGTTGTGCCGGATCTGCATAATGCATACCCAACGCAGGAAACACGTTCTAGATCACATGCAGATTATGATGTCCCAATTCCGGCAACCTGAGCTAGATCATACAGGATCGGGAATAGATCTGCCTTGAAAGACCTAGACCACCAAGTGGGAATCGATGATCTGGCCGAGGTGTGAACGCTTGCACTGCTGCTGTTGCCGCTGCCACTGCTGCTGCCGCTGCTGCTGCTGCTGCTGCTGCTGCTGCTGCTGCTGCTGCTGCTGCTGCAAGCTCTTCCTATCATTATTGACCGTTCATAAAATCGCAGTCGCCGTCGTACAGACGAGCAGCCTGCAGACGAGTACTCCTCAGAATGAAAATAGATGAATACACTCGTACCTCGTATTATACCTGTCCTGTCTATACAGCAAGCATGAAAGTAAGCTTCGTACGCGTGGAAAAATCAGTATGAAACATGGGCTTCGGCCGGGAGCCCTATGCCCTATGCCCCTATCCAGGCCGAAAATTCCCCACCGACGGCCGACAGCAATCACGAAATCTTTTCCGAAGCCACGGTGTGTGCGGTGCATACGGTTAACTACCTCGGCTGACGATAGCCTGCTTATTTCGCTGCCGTGGGTCGAAGGTCTTAGATGCCATGAGCACGGGGTAGGTGCTGTACGAGGGGTGCCCACCCGGCTAAATATCATGAGTATACAGCAGTAGTAGTACTCGTATCCGGCGTATTTTCAAAAATGCAATCGCTCAGGACTATTTCACTCGTACGAGCCAAATTCTATGAGGCTCACATCGCTCCCATTGACCGAGATCCCGACACCCCTTCGCCTAGTTGATGCCATATTTTCCGTGGTATTGGTGTTTGAGGATGCCTGTTGTCGGGGGCAAGATGATATTTTTTCCAAGCTTGGCCTCTTGGCCGAGTTGACCTCGAATTTGGAATGGGTTTCAAAAGTTTTAAGTTGCTTTTCTTTTTCTGATGCAGCACCGGGGGCAGGGGACAGATCTCACTGAGATTGTGTGTCGCTACGCCTATGGGCTATGAGGCTATGAGGGTCATAGCCCATAGCCCATAGACCCCACCTATTCTAATGACAGGTCTCCATGGCTGTATCAAGTGCACACAGCGCTGAAGCTACAACTCTGGACGTGCCGAACCTCAAAGAATACCACCGTCCTGAAAAAAACGAAAAACTGGTACCTGGTACAAAAACTGGGTACATTTTTTCAAATTTCAAACTGAATCTGTCCCCTTCCTCCCGTTATTGTGAACGTTATTATTATTTATATCTATACGAAACCCCTTTACAACTTTTACGTACGCAGCAAGCTGGAGCCGTGACTCGACAGCTGCTGTGGGAGGTGAGGCTATGCTCTCTGACAAGCCGCGTAGCATGCACCTCATAAGTAGTGCGACCACGCCCTGCTGCTTCTATTTCGATGACTGATTCAAGACAGCAGATATGTACAGCAGTACTGGTCACATGTTAACACTGCTTGTGTTTGCGTAAGAGTACGTAGCACTCGTACTTGCAGGTGAACCCGAGGGTGAACGTGAAAGCATCACCCATCACCTCCCAACAGTCTTACCGTCCGCTAGAGCCGCTGCCCATCGCACTAGAGGATCATGCTTGGCATCGCGCTTCTGCGACTTCCTCTGTTGGTTATCATCTGTCGGCGTCTCTCTTTGGGGGGAGCTCTTTGTAGACTCGTACAACAACAATGTTCCATGTGAATCAGTCATGTCGTAGACATGAAGTCTGACGTTGATTTTTGCTCCTCGACACTCGACAGTCCCGCGTGTGGTTCAATTTCTCGACCAACAACTGACCAGCAGTGACTGCGCACACTTGAGAGTTCATGAATCAGATAGATCCCGAATCCCACGTAATTTCTTCGTCTTTCAGGTCAGAGAGTTTCCTGATCTGTATAGATTTTTTTTTTTTTTTTGTCCATCCCATTTATTATCTTCGCACTTCCGTCTTTCTCCCTCCCTAGTCGTAACTCAGATCCGGGGTCACAAAGTAGGCTCCTCTCCCTCCTCCCCCACTACGGTTCTTGCTTTGCTTTTTATCGCGAGAAGATTTCAGCACTTTCTTCCCTCGTCGACTCTCGTCGAATTTTGCTTACCCACGCTATAATATGCGCTCTCGACAGTCGGTGTCATTTGAGAATAAAAACCTCCATGGGGAGAATCGAACCCTCGACAACCGGCCCAAAAGGCTTCGTGGCTACCAGTTAGACCACCGGGGCGACCGGCTGTATTATCTATTAATAGCTCATGTTGGTGGGTGAGAGCCGTGAAGTCTGGCATTCATGGTGATTATCTATGAGTACTCGTACGTGTTTCCTGTGGGAGTTGGATCTGTAATTCACAGATATATGCTGCACAACATCCCATAACGGCAGGTCAGGATCTATCTACGACTCTATATACAGCAGGGAGCAGGGGTCCCCCAATAAGGCGGTGGTGTGCCAGAGCAATATGACCGCCTTATAGAGGGAAGCCGACTTATTCATTCCAGGTTATGAGTGCAATTCCCCAGTTGCGCCAAGCGATTTTGACCGCCTTATATCGGGATACCGCCTTACCCAGACCGCCTTATTGGGGGACCCCCACTGTACAGCAGTAGTAGATAGACCATGACCTGTCCGATGTGTGGAGGTGAGTTGTTGTTGTTGCTGCTGTTGTTGATGTGAGGGTTGCTTACCATTCATTCGATAAAATGGTTGATACACACTTTGTACGAGACCACTATAACTATTATTAAGCCTAACTCTGACTAACCCTAACCCTAACCCTAAGCCTAAGTCAATCAGACCACCCTAACCCTGACCCTGAGCCAATCAGATCAATCACACCAAATCTAGAAAAAGTGACAAGCTGTACTGGTTGATGTTGGAGTTGTCGCTGTATAGTTGGTGGGGCCTTATTATCTGGGCTACTCACACGAGGAGCTCAATATCTGCAGTAGCTCGAAACATTAGAAAAAGTTTATCACGCAACCCCACCAGCATTTGTATGCTCTACTAATAGTCCTAGAACAAAGATACCTCACAAGTAAGTAGTGAAAGTTGGTACTAATCGGTGGTTGTTAACTTGAAGGGCTCACCCGGTCAGAAAATGTTGAGCCAAAAAATGCAAACCCCATATATACCGTGGGGTTAGTCGGTCGCACTGACCCCCGCATCGTGTGCTCTCGCTTCCCTCTCGGCGCGTGCCCAGCAAAAAAACAAACAGACGACGATTTCGACGACTCCGATGCGGGTCCGACAAAGGTCCAGCACAATGCCCTCGGCTATGGCTGCGGCGACGACGGTAGCATCAAAAACCTTGCTCGTGGGCATCGTGGCAGCTTCCGGTCTGTGCGCTGCCACCGCGTTCGGATTTGGCTCGGCGCTGTCTCCGTCCGCGGCAGTGATGGCGTCAGCCGCGGGCGGCGAGCCCTCGAGGACAAGCGGTGTTAGCCGAAGACACGCTACGACGATGACGGAGAAGCCATCGCGGGTGTTCGTGGCGGGGGCTTCCGGTCGCTTGGGGCAGCGGGTCGTAAGGTGGGGTGGTTATGGCCCTCGCGTCTCGCGTCTAGCCTTTGGCCTCGTTGGTAGGCGGGACGGGACGGGGGAGGTAAGGGGGTGTACTCATGTTGTGCACGGCCGTAGTCATATGACCATGGGGCGTATTGATTTGTTGCTCGCCGTAGTCATTTTGCATTGGACCACTCATCCCTTTCGAGACAGGGAGAGATTCGGGAGCACCATGAGAGTGGGCGGGAACCGCGAATAGATGTAATCTTGAGCTGACGTGTTCCTCAACAATATATGACATGGTTTTGCACGCCGGGTTGTGCATCAGGGGGTGTGTGTGTGCACATGCCATGCATGGCCGTAACCGTATGACCATAGACCGTCGCATCCCTACAATGCCGGGACGGAGCACGTCGGGTTTTCGCCGACCAGGCGGGGTGTACTCATGTCGTTTATGGCCGTAGTCGTGTGACCATATACCGCATTCCTACAATGCCGGGACGGAGCACGTTGGGTTTTCACCAACCAGGCAGGCATTGCTATTCGCTCGTTTACCCGGTATTACAGCGTTCCGCTAAAACGTTTTGAGCAATCGACGCGTGCTACGATATCCTTCATAGCAGCCTATGTTTCTGAGACCCCTTACTTAAGGACTCTATACGATCTCTCGCCCCAATCCTGATTACGAGCAAATATGAGAAATGCTACCCGATGAAACACCCCATCGCCTATTAATAGGTATACAACGAACAATATTATCGAACAGAATGGTTTTCTAGCGATATTGGGGCGTTCCTTAAATGAGGACCCTCATCAATAAAAAGTGTGTTGGCCTTAATGCCCCACCCCTAATACTATATTAGTATTCTTTGTTTTTGCATCCGACAATGTGTCGTACATGTTCCAGCCCGAGTTGAATCGAAGGCGAATACCCTTTAACACCACCACAGCACTAGTACAGTAGTCTCTCGTTTATCATTATCAACCAATGTCGCGCTTTCCATTCTTGAAAGCTCCTACTTGCACCTCCCTCCCAGCACATCGTCGTAAGTATTCGTCGTAAGTATATACCTATTAAATAGTACAAGGAGTACTATTGTACAACAGAAAGGGTATTGTAACGATATGGGGGAATTCCTCAGTGGAAGAGTATAGTAATGGTCAGAAATAGTTACTAATAATCAGAAATAGTCTTTAATATTCAGAAATAGTCACTAATAGTCAGAAATAGTCACTAATAGTCACTAATAGTCACTAATAGTCACTAATAGTCACTAATAGTCACTGACAGTCAGTCATAAATAGTTTGGCCCCAATGTGCCATACAGTCATGGTGCCTGTACAGTACCGGTATGCGCCAGTCAACAATACCGGCACTATATGTAACGGCAACCGGCACTACTCAGCACACTGCCACACTGCTTAACCCCAAATGTACGGATCAATTCCACCGGCACTATAGAGGGACCACTACCGGCACTACGCTATAGAGGGACCGCTACTGCTGTATCTATCGTAGAATGGGCTATTAATCCTCGTTTTTTCGCGCTGTCTTCTGACGGCACTGCAGCTGAAGACCATGCAGTACGTAGTGACGCCGCTGCAGCGAAAGAGCATCCAGCAGCTATGTTCGTAGCGCTGAGTAGAGGTTCGGGCAATGTAAAAGCAGAGTGCATAAAATATTATCTCAGCAGCACAGGCGTCGAAGCAGCCTGCACAATATAGCGGTTTCGCCCCCCAGCAAGCCGCCATAGAATACAGTACAAAACCCTTAAGTATCCTCTGGTGTTCTTGCGCTTCATACGTATATCCTGACATATGTTTGCAGGGAGCTGTTGCTGGATGGTGTCGGGGTTACCGCTGCTGTGAGACCTTCGAGCTTGGAGAAGGCCAACAGCCTCTTCTCGGACAAGAGTTTTATGTCCGGAGGTGAGCTTAACCTGGATTTTTTTCCTGCACTAAATCAAAGTTGTTGGTCATTAAACAAATGTTGGTGAGGTTCTAAAGGGCTTGAGGTTAGCCCTGCGCTTTGGACGCAAACTGATACACCCCTCCACACAACAGACAGGCCCCAAAGTCGCAGCAGAACGACATGCGTGACCGTTGCCCCCACTAAATCCAAGCTGTTTGTCATAAAGGTTCGGCGCAGTGCCCGGCGTTTGTATTTTGTTCATGTTTTTTGTTTTATGTACGTACAATATTTGTTTTACCTGTGCTTTGTTTTTTTATTTGTTATGGTTTCGTTTTGTGACTTGGTTTGTTTTGATTTCGTTTTGTTTGTGTACTTGTTTTCGTTTTTTGTTTGCTTGTTGTTGTTCTCTGTCTCGCCGACTTCGTGGGAACGTGTACAGATCGCACAAACCGTGCGTGCCAATTCAGAGTGCCATATGCTTCCAAACCCCGGCACAAGCATGACAATCTGACCACACCCTGCAGATCACTGCTGTGGAAACATATTCAGTTCATTTTGATCCTGTGGATCACCCTCGTGGGAACTGGGACATACAGATGCTGCACATACAGATGATGCAGACCCGCGAAAATGATCTGTGTGATCTGTGATTTGTGCAGAGATCTGATATGATATAACCGATGTGTCCAACTGAATATTTCCACCGCGATGCCACCTGACGAACCCGTACTTGATGCTTGGCCTAAGTTGCCGTCCTTTTCTAAGAGACCACTTCCGCAGGAAAACCACCTCTGTTGATTCGAAAACAAGATGAATATCACATGCTCTTGATATTTTACCACCGAGGTCTGTTAGATACCCCACCCTGCCGCGAAATACCACTCCGGGTGATGAACAATGAAAACTCAAACTAGATGTTATACCACCCGGGGTGGTTTATTTGGCTAAATACGGGTATATACGCCTCCAATCCCCCCCTCCCCCTTGCCCGGATGCATGTCTTGTTCCCCGAACCATCGCGGCATGCCACTTCATGCGCGAAACCCTGCCGCTGTACATCCGCTGGGGAGAGCTGGTGATGAAAAAATGAGCACCCAAAATAGATAGCACCCGGGGTGTTTTTTTTTGTCAAATACGGGTATATATGCATCCACCCCCCCCCCCCCCCCCCCCCTACCCGGCTGCACGTCTTGTTTCCCGAACCACCGCGGCATGCCGCTTTTTACGCGGAAACCCCCGCTGTACACCCGCTGGGTAGACCAGGTGATGATAAATGAACACCCAAAATGTATATCACCCAGGGTGGTTTCTTTGGTAAAATACGATTATATATGCCTCCAACACCCCCCCCTACTCGCGTGCGATTCTTGTTCCACGAACCATCG
The DNA here is from genome assembly GCA_008828725.1 of Saccharina japonica. Lineage (NCBI taxonomy): Eukaryota > Phaeophyceae > Laminariales > Laminariaceae > Saccharina > Saccharina japonica. Next base: position 431,786 of record MEHQ01002904.1, on the reverse strand, counting down.
CGGCATGCCACTATGTACGCGGAAACCCTCCGCTGGGTAGACCTCTTGGGGAAGTTGGACGTGGTGGGGGTAGAGCCGGAGAGCGACGATGAGTGGCGCAAGGCGATGCAGAGCTGCCAGGCCGTCGTGTGCGCCCTGGGTGCGTCGGAATCGGAACCTTTCAACGTCAAAGGTCCTTCCCAGGTATAAATATACATATCTATATATCTATATATATACAGTGGATACCCCTATTTAAGAGAGGTTTGGTACAGATCCAAAACATTACGGGGGACCATAGTATTCAGGACCTCTAACGTACACAAAAAAATATATATATTCCAGTTTTTTTACTAAGCATATCTGGTCCTGATTACTAGTGATTACTAGTGATTACTAGTGATTACTAGTGATTACTATGTACCCCCGCAATAGCGGTCTCGATTATCCATGGTGAAACATATACAGTTTTAGTGTAGGTGGGTCCAACCGATTTGGCCTCTGTTAACTGTAGTATTCTCTTATAGCGTAACCGTCCCGTTTATGTTCATGTTTCTGATTTTTCATAAGGTGATGTCTGTTGCTGCTGTCTGTGTTCTCCTGTGCCGGAAAAGGCAGCAGTTTGGACAGAATGTTTGATAGTCAGTCCATATGTTAATATTACGGGGGACCATAGTAAATAAGACAAAATATTGTCAGTGAAAATAGGTAAATATATAGGTTTGTATGTGTACCGTAGGTCCTATTCACTAGTGTTTACTATGCTCCCCAGTAAGAGTAACCCTCATTGTTTTTTCAATTTCCGATCATTTTCTCAGGCGGGGTACGTAGGGGTTCTGGCCTGTAAAGAATTACAGGGTTCAAAGTAAAGTACACATATTAGCACATATATACGTATCAACCATTGTGTTGAAGCTGTGTCTACTAGAAATAGGTCAATACAACCCTTCGTATTGGGTATGGCATACGAGTATACTTGGTACCGGTAGGTGTATTGTTTCACTGCGGTTGCTATCCAACAATGCTTATCATGAGCTTCAACTTTATCACTCCGAAACATTCCCTCCCCGGAAGAAGAAAGCCACGAAAAACAAAAAAGGAGCAAGCCTATGCACAAAGTCTAAATCCCTCCTGTACCTACTTCCGGTCTACCCCACTTAAGTACCAGGTATTGTTTTCGCGAAAAGTGGTGCTATTGTTCGTACTCGTAGCCCGTTTTTCCCAAAATGTTGCCCTTGCCGCGTGATCATGCACGCCGCTGCGTTTCGGGTCCACGTACGTAGAGCGGCCCAAACAGTGACGAGTTCGGTCTTAGTATCCGTTGTGTGAAGTTTTCTGACGCTCTGAACGTTAATATAACCAGCGTTTGATATTGGTATAAGAGTGAAAACGGTTATTATATTTCCGGCCAGATTGGTACGAAATTGAATACAAATAGAGCACAATTTTTTTTTTCTTGGTTTTTATGTACCCCCGCCCGCCCTGTCCAAGTCTCTGGAGTATGTACCACGCTGACCCGGAATATTACGAACGTTTGTATATTAACGTTTAATCGAAGTGATCTTTATTTCGGGTCATACTACCGGCACTAGTATCGAGGGACGCCTACAATATGTATCGGAATTCTGGGTTTCGGATATTATTGTCCACATACAGAGACATACAGAAATAATGCTCCTGGAACGACCCAATACGAAAATAAGTACGTAAGGCTTCTCCAGAAACCATTGTATTCCTGCGAACCCCTCCCCCGTTTGACACATAATGACTAGTAGTAGTGTACGACAGAACGCCTAAAAAATAAATAATTCATACAAATTCAAGACATTCATATAGGTTCTGGATCGCGATATGTCCAGATCGTGTACACAACATCGCTTAGCGGAAGGTTTAAGATCTTGATTATATTTTTGCGTGATCTGTCCAGATCACGTACAACATCTCTTAAACGGATATGAGGCACATGATATTAACTTGTTTGGTTGTTTGTTGCGGCGGACTGAGGAAGGTGGATGGAAAGCTGTCACAGAGGGTGGTACTGGCAGCCAAGGAGACGGCGTCGGTGCGGCACTTCGTACTCGTCACTGCCCTCGGAACTGGCAAGGTATGTACTCTAGCTTGTGAAATGGGATGGGATGGGATGGGATGGGATGGGATGGGATGGGATGGGATGGGATGGGATGAGATGGGATGGGATGGGATGGGATGGGATGGGATGGGATGGGATGAGATAGTATGGGATGGGTGGGGATGGGATGGGCTGGGGTGGGGTGGGATGGAATTGATGGGATGGTATGCGATGGGACGGGATGATATGGGATGGTATGGAATAGGGTGGGATTGGATATGGGATGGGATGGAAGGGGACAGTAAGTGATCGGATGGGGTGGGAAGCAGTGTGTGGTGCGGTATGGCATGTTTTAGTGCGGTGTGGTTTGGTGCGGTGTGGTATGGTATGGAATGCTTGATTAAAAAAATAGCGAGATAGCGTTCGATGCTGTGTTATGGTGTGGTGTGGTAATCCGTGACCGATCAAATAAACGACGAAGTATCAATTAAAAGCTCATCGTTCCGACGCGTTGCCGCTGCTGCCAATGCTATTGCTACTGCTACTGCTGCTACTGCCTACTGCTAATGCTACTGTTACTGCTACTGTTGCTACTGTTGCTACTGTTGCTACTGCTACTGCTGCTACTACTGCTACTACTATGCTGCTCCTGCTGCCGCTGTTGGTGACATTGTCTTGGGGGTGGAATTGAACATGTGCAGTTCGGGTGGCCGGCGTCGGCGTTGAATTTGTTTTGGGGCATCCTGTCGTGGAAGCGGAAGACCGAGAAGGCTCTCATGGACAGCGGACTCCCCTACACCATCCTCCGGTGCGCGCCTTGTGTCTTGCTAATGCCAATACTGCTGTGTACATAAGTCAGTAGATACTCTATAAATAAACAGAAGATTGTCTATACACAGTACCAGGTAGATAAAACGAACTTAACAGTAAGGATTGTCAAGAGACAGTAGATATTCCACCTAGACGGCGGAAACTCTATAGAGGCAGTAGATATCCCACCCATAATGGGACGGTATTTTCTGTATAAACAGTAGATACTCTAAATACACAAGGCTAGATACTCTAGACTATACAAACGGTTCATGGTCTATACAGGCCGCGGTAGATACTCTACTGTAACGAAGACCGTAGGTGCACAATACACGGTAGAGACTATTTTGGGACAATTAGTGGGCAATTGATTGGTTTGTTTTTCCTTCCTTTGTTTACTTCCCTCTTTACCTGTTTGTTTGTTTGCGTTTGTTGATTGCTTTGACTGGTCGTTTCTCTGTCTGTCGGTTCGTTTGTTCGTTTGTGTGTTACCGTGTTTGGCTGCTTTGTGTTTGTGTACTCGATGGCGTTGGTGTCTCACTCTAATTAGCAGCCTGTTTGTCTGGTCTGTCTGTCTGTCTGTCTGTCTGTCTGTTTGTCTGTCTGTCTGTCTGCCTGCCTGTCTGTATGTCTGTCTGTCTGTCTGCCTATCTGTCTCTCTGCCTGTCTGTCTCTCTGTCTCTCTGCCTGTCTCTCTGTCTGTTTGTCGGTATGTTTGTACTTGACAGTCCCGGGGGCATGGAGAAGCCTCAGGACGATTTCGAGGAGACCCATAACGTGAGGGTAGCGTCGAAGGACACCTTGTTTGGAGGCGTTGTTTCCAGGTTACAGGTGAGGTTCGCGGGTCGACCGTTCCTATGTCACACGTTTCGTAGTTCGTTTCGACAAACTCCCAAATTTCAAAGAATGGGCGATCGACCATTGGGGCGGAGAGGCCCATTCTAATCCCCAGGTTGTCTTACAGCCAGTTTTCCGGCGAGATACAGAGATCCTATACTATAATCATCCTATACTATAATCAAGTGATAAAAACGCCTCAGCAAATTGCAGGTGCACCCCTACATGGCGTGCGTCATATTCTTTATTTGTGTTTCCGTCGGTTTTTTGGGGTGGGATAGAGATAGAGAGCTACCCGGTATACCCTATAAGCGAAAGCCTTACCCTATAAGCGAAAGCCTTCAGAAAGTTTGGGAACTACCGGGTATACCCTTCTACTGCTGTAGCATGCGTCCATGGAGCAATTGGCGGAAGACTCGATAAGTTAAGTAGGTAAATCGAGGGCTGTGTGGATGTTGGCTCAGGTTCGACGCAATGATTGTGTGTGAAATGTGAATTATACTTGCTGCTAAACCCAGCCTTGACCCTGACGCAGGCTGCCTGGGAAAATTCCTGGAATGAAGATGGTGGACGTACTAGTGAGGAGTTATAATTAATAGTAGTGTGGACAACCAGTCAACTTATCTCAATAAGTGCATAGGCATATCGAGGGCTGTGTAATCCTTGGCTCAGCTTCGACTCAATGGTTGTGAAGTGTGAAATGTGGTTGCTATTACACCCTAGCCTTTCTCCTCTCTCTGTATCTCTCTCTCTTTGGATCTCTTTCTCTCTCTCTGCATACATCTCTGCATCTCTCTCTCCCTCTCCTCTGACCTGCGTGTCTTTTACGACTCCATTCGTTTACCGCCCTCCCTCGACAGGTTGCCAAGCTGACCGCCGCAGCCGTCGCCTCCCCGGACACCAGCACTAACAAGGTACTATATACCTGGTACAGTATGCTATACTTCTATTAATAGTATAAGTATTAGTATTGTACACCGATATACTATACCTCTATTAATAGTATGCTGTACAATATTAAACCACTACGTACTCTGTGTAACTATCGATATATTACGCACCCATCATACGACGTATACCAGGTATTGCGGAGGAACCTAGAAATCAGAACAAAATATCAGAGCTAAATGGTCATACCCCAGTTCCTACTATATACTAAATAGTCATACCGCGGTTCCTACTTAAAAAAACAAAGTATTAAAAAAACACCGTCATTCTATTTGCCTTGGTCTGGTCTTTGTTACGGTGTTTTTGCCATTGTTCATCCCTCATTGTTAACTTTGTTATGGTTCATTGGTTCATTCACCGCCATTCCCGCAATCCTCGGGAATTGTCCCGAACAGTCCCGAACAGTCCCGAACAGTCCCGAACAGTCCCGAACAAAGCCCTGCAAAATATGGGGTGGTAACATAACGGGAAACATGGCTTTTGGGGCAATCGTGGGTCCATCCAGCAGTAGCACATACTACGTAGTAAATATATAGAGATACATGGCTTTTGGGGCCATCGTGGGTTGTGATTACTAGGTATTACTACATATAACATATGCCCACCCGGTAATATAAGTAAGAGTAAGAGTGGGAGGTTTCATTTACCGTACCAACAAGGGACCCACAAACAACGACCCCCTCAACAATATTTGTTTGGTGTTGTTAATCTTAACCTTACACACGTCGGACGGGTATTCGATTCCCATGTGATCATCTAGATCTTTCAAGGCGAATATATCCCTGATCTGTATGATCTGTATGATCTTCATGATCTGTATGATCTGTATGATCTGTATGATCTTCATGATCTGTATGATCTTCATGGTCTGTATGATATGTACGATCTGTGCGATTTGTATGATCTGTATGATCTAGCTCGTGTTGTCGGGTGGGAGCCGTACAATTTGCATGATCTAGGACATGTTTTCTGGGTTAGATCTGTACTGTGCAGATCATGCACAAACCTCTCACAAGAGCAAATAGGGAAGTAGATGGTCTAAGTGATCTAGATGATCTATCAGATAGATCACGATCTGTCTGAGGTGTGGGAAGAGGGGGAAGGTGAGCTGCACAGTGCTTGCTGTTTATATGGGACAGACAAGCATTCCAGACGACAGACTCGAGCATTCTGGAGAAACATACCAGGATACCAGGTGTACTATTAATATTTCGGAGATACAGTGTTAACAGGAGTAATTAATAGAATGGCAAGATAAACAAACCTCTACCACGTTTTGCGTGTGTGCTTTTTTTGTTGTGCTGTCCACGCGTTGCCTTCTCCTCGTCGCACACTCGCGAAACGCGTCTGTCCTTCCTCCTCTCCCTGTTGTTCAGGTTTTGGAGATAGTGGCGGAGGACCTGGCGCCGAAGGTGGCCTACAGTGAACTCGTCGAGAAGGCTAGGGATGATCAGGTGTGGTTCGGTTCGGTTCGGTTCGGTTCGGTTCGGTTCGGTTCGGTTCGGTTCGGTTCGGTTCGGTTCGGTTCGGTTCGGTTCGGTTTGGTTTGGTTCGGTTTGGTGTTGTTTGGGTTTGGGTTTGTTTCGCGTTTTGTTTTGCTTTTGTTTTGACGGGGTCCTAGGATAGGGGTATAATGATATAATAGCACCTTGATTATCTTGATATCTTGATTATAGTATAGGAGCTACAGTAGCTCCATAGCCCACCACTACCGACGTTTTAGAAAATATGTAGGCTTAACCCAGACTAATATACCATAATATAGGCGCTAACGAAAAATATTGCCCAACACAAAAGGGATAAAGCATGCCTTATTGGGTAGTTCCTCAGTCCAGGAGTATACTAATAGTCAGTGATAGTCAGTGATAGTCAGTGATAGTCAGTGATAGTCAGTAAGAGTCAGTAAGAGTCAGTGATATTACGGGGGGCCATAGTAAATAGGACCTACGACACACACACCCAAAACCTATAAATTTCCCTATTTTTAGCAACAATGTTTGGTCCTATTTACTATGGTCCTCCGTGATAGTCAGTAATAGTCAGTAATAGGCTGTAGTAGTCAGCTGTTTTTCTGGACAACAATGGGAAGATTGCGGATAATGCCGAGCGATATCTACAGAAAAGGTGCTGACGACATCTTCTCAAAGCTGCCATTTTGGAGAAAATCGGCTCTGAAGTCCATCCCAGGGGTTTTATCTTGATTGCAGTATGCGGTAGTAGGGCCTCGTGATTTACTGGGTGCATCCCACCAAAGTGCATGTCAGTCTGCCGTCATTGACTGTTGGTCTAGGCTGCCTCCCTTCACGCCCCCCCCCCCCCCCCCCCCCCCCTCCGCTTGCTTCTGTTGTGTTCGACCGCACACATTTTCCCTGTCGCCGGATTGACTCGTGATTGGTCGGGGCGTTTCCGCCGCTTCCCCTCAACCGGCACAACTGCCGCCGCCGGCTTCAACGATTGTATATGTCCACAACACCATGGACGTCAACGGAACTCAACACGGTTCTCAACGGATCTGAACGCCGCGATACTATCAACGGACACCGCTGCCAACAATTTAAAATTGGCACCAACGGACGTTATTTTTCGACGGCTATGTACATATGTCAAATGGTATCATCGATGTATGTGGTGATAAACAATCAACGGCAATTTCGTTACCGTCGGCAACGGCTATTTCGTGATTCAGCCCGACGAGGTCTGGAAAAACAAGCTCAGTCCTGACCAGTACTACGTCCTCAGGATGGTGAGCTTTCAATACGATAGTGTTTAGCTGTTGAGGCTTCTTTATCGGGTTGCCATGGGGCTCTGTGAACATTGTAACTGTGTGTCCTGGTCTGAGTTATCGACGTTTTTAGTTAGTTAGTTAGTTTGCTTTTGTGTGTGTTTGGTTGGTTGTTGGTGTGTTCTGTTTCCTTTTTGTTTCCTGGTTATCCCTTCTTTCTGGTCTAATTGGTTGTTTGTTTGTGTGTTCTGCTTCCTTTTTGTTTCCTTTTTTCCCCTTCTTTCTGGTGTGAGTTTTTTTTTTCGTTTTCTTCTTCGGTACATATTCACCTAGATCACATTTTTTTTTGTCGCTTTCGTTTCCGTTTTCGTCTTTTGCTATTTTCTTTTTTTCTCGTCGCCGCGACTGTTTTACAGGGAGGAACCGAGCCTTCCTTCACGTCCCGTCTGAACGGCGAGAAGCGAGACGGGGATTTCTTGTGCGCCGGTTGCGGTCAGGAGCTGTTCCGGTCGAACAGCAAGTACAACAGCGGCACGGGATGGTGGGTGCTGCTTGGGGGTGGGGAGTGGGGAGCGAATACGTCGGTTGACGGCCTGGTTTTGACCCGTCAAGGCCTCTGTAGACATAATATACTGGTGTTAGTGTGGGGATTTTCTTGACGGCTGCACGCCAAGGGGTTGACGTGACGGCTGTGCGTCAAGATTTTGACGGGTGTACGTCTAGGTTTTGACGGCTGTACGTCACGGGGTTGACGTGACGGCTGTGCGTCAAAGGTTTGACGGCTGTACGTCAAAGTGGTGACGGCTGTCTGACCATGGGTTGACGTGACGGCTGTGCGTCAAGGGGTTGACGTCTGTCCGTCAAGGGCTTGACGGCTGTACGTCAATGGTTTGACGGGTGTACGTCAAGGGATTGACGTGACGGCTGTGCGTCAAGGGGTTGACGGCTGTAGGTCAAAGTGGTGACGGCTGTCTGTGCAGGGGTTGACGGAGGTACGCCAAGACCTTGACGTCTTTCGGTCAAGAGCTTACACGGCTGTCCGTCTAGAGATATTAGTACCATCGACCGCGGTTTGGGGTGTACTCATGTTGTACTCATGCCATGCATTGCCGTAGTCGTACTGCCATAGACCCGCGCATCCCTACAACACCGGGACGGAGCACATCGGGTTTTCACCGACGAGGCAGACATAGCTTACACCGAGCGCGAAGCACCGTGAGGTGTTTGGCGATTAACATGTTTTCGCGATTCACATGTCTTGGAGCGAGGAAAAGTCGAGAATTAGTGCTTGCGTGGCGATAGTGTATTTGGTGGGGGGGGCTTTCTACGATAGAGGTGCACCATATTATTACCTCTCACCCAAAAAGCTGATTTACTACGTTCAGTAGCAGGAAACTAAAAGTGTTCGTACCCGGTGAGCAATCAATCCCATAGCTCTCAAGTGTAAAATGAAAAATGGTAATGTTATATCACGAGAATGAAATTCCGACGATTTGGGGACAAACTACTTGGAATTAGTGTGGGATAAGTTTTCCAGTTCTGAATGGGTTAAGGTAAGGAGCCTTTAATCGATCATTCAGAAAACCCTTCGGCCAAAAAGTGCTACATAAGGAACCCCCCCCTCTCCCTCCCTCCCTTTCTTTTTCTTGTCGCCGCTACCGCCTTCACCTTACCTTATCGCCCCCTTTTTTCACCTTTTACCTCCTCCCTTCCCCATATTGTGGCGTTTCCGGTGTTTTTTTTCAGGCCGTCTTTTTTCGAGCCCACCTCTGAGGCGAGCGTGAGGGTCATTCGCGAAGGGGGCCTCTTCCCTCGGGTGAGAGAATGAGCAGCCCCATCCAGTATATACTGGTTTAGTGTTGTACTGGTATAGGTATACTGGTTTAGTGGTTTTCTGTGGTACTGGACTGGTACACTGGTGTACTGGTATACTGGTTTTGTGTTTTTTTTTGTGGTACTGGAATGGTGTATACTGGTTCAATGGTTTCTGTGGCTGGACTGGTATATTGGTACGAGTATATTGGTGTACTGGTGTACGTTCTGGTTTGATAGTTTTCTGTGGTATTGACTGGTATATTGGTACCTGGTATGTTGGTATGCTGGTGTACTGGTTTGATATGTTTCTGTGGTACTAAAATGGTACACTGGTGTCCTGGTATGCTGGTTTATTCTGTGGTACTGGACTGCTATATTGGTATGGTGTACTGGTTTAATAAATTAATGTGGTACTGACCGGTGTATTGATGTGTTGGTATGCTGGTGTGCTGGTTAATTCGTTTTCTGTGGTACTGGTTGGCTGAATATGTTGTGTAGTGGTGTACTGGTTTGCGGGTATACTGGTAACTTGTATGCTGGTAAAAGTGGTACACACTGGTCATTGGTATACTGGTAACCTGTGTGCTGGGTTTTCTGCTGTACTGGCTGTTGGTATGGCGGACTGGTTTACTGATTTACTGGTGGGGTAGTGGTATTATACTGGTGTAAAGGTATACTGGTGTACCAGGTACTAATTTTTACGTGGTACTCGTCCAAATACTGGTTTGCTGGTGTAGTGGTATACTTCGTACTGCTGACTGTGTAGTTTACTGTTTTTTCCGTGGTACCGGCTAACTGGTTCACTGGTTTGCTGGTTGAATAATGTACTGACACTGGTTTACTGTTTCACTTTGTTTTTGAAGTACTGGTTAACCGGCTGGCTGGCTGGTTTGCTGGTTTATGAATTAACAGCCGATTATCCTAATTGAGAATTGCCTTTCCGATGAGAATGAAAATCGATTTTAGTACTTTGTTATTGTTTAAGAGTTGTATTTGGCTCACGATCAGAATTTGACCTAGAAAATATGTTCCTCGATGGTAGGTATCGATCCACGAAAAAAAGTTGAAATCGGCCTTGACAGGCTCGAAAAATCAAGGATTTAAGGGAATTTGCATTTATGAGCAAGGTCCCTCGCCCATAAATATAGATTTTCTGGGATCCTCGATATCTTGAGACTGCCGTTGCCGATTTCGTTTTTTTTTGTCGTCGACGGGTGTCACAACTGACAATAGTTTACAGTGAAAAAAATAACTGTAAGGGAAGTACATCTCTTAAAAATCAACAACCAATATTTTCGATTTTCATTCTCATCGGAAAGGCAATTCTCCATAAATCGGCTGTTAATTGCTGGGTTTTTTTTCCATATTTCTCTTGCGTTTCCTGCTATATTCTGCTGTACCGTAATGTTTTGTTTTCTTCGTTTTCCTTGGCTCCATCCCGAGATTGGTTCGTTTTTCCTTTATTTTTTTTTCGTTTTTTCCCTTTCTTCTTTAGTATATTTTTTCTCCTTTTTCAATTCCTCTCTTTTCGCTTGGTTCCCCTTTTATTACATTATATTAATAAGTAATCATCAATTCGCCATCCGACAATATGTAACCAAGCGAGTGTCCACGACCCAAACACGATGATGAAAAAATAGAAAATCCAAGCACGAAAAGCAAAAGCATTAAACCAAGTTGGTGTAATATGTATATGTTGGTGGCATGTAAATGCTGAGTAGGACGCACCTTGTATAGATACAGTAATGTGTAATCCAGTAATTTTGACATACCAGGTATGTACAATAGGAGTGCGCATTCAGTTGAGTGCGTATTCAATTGAGTACACGCAGGGAAATAAAATTGGTTGGATGAGATTGGTGTTTTTCGACGAATTGTGTCACACTTTTCCATTCTGAATGAATAATACCCTGCATATTGTCGGAAGGCAAATTATTAACCATGTAAAATGTTTCCAACAGCCTAAAGCTACGAACACTACAGTAGACGGTGTACATACCTCAGCTGTTGCGGTTCTCTTGACTACCCCCTCCGGCCGCGATGGCCAAGTCCTCCCCATCCCCAACCACTTCCGAAGAAGCATCGAGCGACAACCGGCTGTGCAGAAAAATGGCTGTTTTTGTAACTGCTGCTGCGTGCCTGTCCCTTCTTTTCGTGATTTTTTTTTTTTTTCCCCCCGTTTATGGTGTTGTTATTGGTAGTATTATATATGTTTCCCTCCGACAATGTACCAGGGTACCGCCGTACATGTTCCATTCCGACTCGCATCGATTGTTTCTGAGTGATCAACGTTGAAGCTCTTTCATCCTGTTGATGATGGCAAGGATAATAACAAAAACATACTAATATTATAATACCGCACGTAGTAGTCTCTCTTCTATCCCACTTTGCCTTTTTGATGACTCCTACTTTATTCACCCCCCCTCCCCGTTTTTCGTTTGTTTCGTTCTATTTTTTTTGTCTTTTCTGCCCCTGTTGTTTTTCAGAGATAAGGTAGCTGATTTAACTACAACGGTCTTATTGTCTCATTTTTACTTCCGTTTTCCTCTATTCCTTTTCGTTTTCGTTTTTTCGTTTTTCTTCCTTCCTTTTTGCCTTCTCCCCCCCTGTTTGCCTCCCTTTTTCCCTTCGCGTTGTTTCTTTTTTGTCGTGTTTTTCTTCGTGTTTTTATTTATTTACTTCGTATGATCTCATTTCTTCCTTTTTTTTCTTTCTTCTCTCCGTTTTTCGTTTGTTTCGTTTCCGTTTTCTTTCCGTTTTTTTTGTCCCTTTTTTTTTCAGAGAGAAGTCAGGTGTTCGAACTGCGACGGGCATCTTGGGCACGTCTTCCCCGACGGTCCCCAGCCTACGGGCATGCGCTACTGCATGAACGGCGTCGCCATGGGGTTCAGATCTAAGGAGGAGAAAGAGGCTGCTGCTGCTCAAGAAAACGCCTGATCGATGGTGCCTGATTGCCTCGGCCGATTATGAGAAACCCCGAATATGTCAGGAGGCTTCTGCTTGCTGCTGCTACAGAAAACTCTTGATCAATGATGCCTGAAAGCTTCGGCCGATTATGAGAAACCCTGGGTATTTCAGGAGGCTGCTGCTGCTCCTGCTGCTGCTACTGTAGGACGGAAAACGCGGGGTCGATTATGCTTCAGTGCCCCGATCGTTTTTTGGAACACCTGAAATCTATTATACCATGATAAAGACTGGTGGTGGTGCCTGGAAGCCTGTCTGTATCGATCACACGTAGGCCTGGTCGTGGTGTAAGTTTTGGGTGTTGGGAACGTCGTATCACGGTTTTGCTTTTAGTGATCCGGATTTTCTGATATTGGTATCCATGCTTTTTTTGCTATTGAGACTCACTCTTTTTACACATTGTCAGATGACAAATTTGATAAATACAAGTTATGATTATGATGAGAAAACCTTATCGATGTCTACTGTAGATGATTAGTGCATCGTGTGAAATGTTTTGGCCGGTATTGAGAAGGTTGACCGACCGTAGCCGTGTTGGCTGGGTTAAGGTTCGAAACACAAGGAGTGCAGACAATCAGTACGTACAGAGTAGCTGTACGAGCACATTGCGATGCCCATGTGGGTGAACAGCTGAGAAGCTACAGAGCTGTGAATCGGCACGCTTACAGGAAATCACCAACTACTTATCAGTCGGAATAATACTCGTTTCCCGGAGGTGCCGACTATCCGACTTTTTGGGTTTTCATGCGTGTAAGAAGGCTTGTTGAGCTCAATGCGGGATACATCTTTACTTTTTTGGACAGGCCCCCATGGGCCGGGGAGGGGGCTACTGATTTGGCTCGCTTCCCTCTCCTGACTTTTAAGCCCGGGTAAAAGTCGGCTGACCATCAGCTGGCTCCGTCGGCCGACTTGCCGACTAAAATCAGTTAGTTGGACTGAAGTAGTCAGCCAGTTGTACAAGGTTTCCCTTCGGAGGGAGGCATTCGGACGGTGGGGTGACGGGATGACGCGAGGTAAAAAACGATGAAGCGTTGCGCAGGTGAAAACAACGAAAGGCCCTCCCAGCCGTAAAAAGTTTCGAACTATTTGCAAGCCCAAGCACGAAAGGCGTAACGACCATGCTGCAGCGATAGGAAATCACAGTACACACACCACTTTGGACCTAACTTTTAAGCCCGGGTAAAAGTCGGTTGACCATCAGCTGGCTCCGTCGGCCGACTTGCCGACTAAAGTCAGTTAGTTGGACTGAAGTAGTCAGCCAGTTGTACAAGGTTTCCCTTCGGAGGGAGGCATTCGGACGGTGGGGTGACGGGATGACGCGAGGTAAAAAACGATGAAGCGTTGCGCAGGTGAAAACAACGAAAGGCCCTCCCAGCCGTAAAAAGTTTCGAACTATTTGCAAGCCCAAGCACGAAAGGCGTAACGACCATGCTGCAGCGATAGGAAATCACAGTACACACACCACTTTGGACTCTGGTCTCTGGACGGAAATATAATAAGGATCGTCCAGCTAGGGTATGTATGTGTATTACCTATTTTTGCTTGGGGTACCCAGGATTACTTTTAATTGGATTTTTTTTGTGCTTTGACCAACTACGGCAGACACCCGCTACGTACGTGGTATACCGTATTTTTGGGGGGAAGGTTTGGGCTCCAGGCAGGAACTGCTGTTTTTTCTGGGTCGAGTATACCTGTTTTATTCGGCTGGACAGTCAAGAACATCGCGATGCACTTCTTCTCGAGATCCACCCTGTGTAGGATTCCGAGGGCTTTGATTTCGAGCACTTCTTTGTGTTTTTAGGGTCCCAGCTTGATTTTGGCCGCAACCAATCCGTTAAGGTCTTGGATCACCAGTGAACTACTTACTATCTGTCTGTACAGGACACAAGTTCACGTTCCCAGAAGGACCCGCGTAAACAACAACTACGAGTACTCTCGTAATGATGTCCTACATATTCAAAACGCTGCCGAATATTCGACGGGGAAAGCTGCCGAAATCTGAACGGCATCAACAATCCAGAAATACAACGTGTGCAGTACGTACGTACGTACGAGCTACCGCGTACACCGAACGTTTCACACCTGACAGATTATCTGCTGTAAGTACTGTAGATAGATCATTCCTACTTCATGACCTAGATCTTTCAGGGCAGATAAATCCCAGATCTGTATGATCTGTATGATCTAGCTCATCATGTTACAGCATCCAGGGGAGTCACCGGCCAGTGTGTGGTGTGGTGTGTTTGTTATGGTACACCTAGCTTTACTACATGTTCTTCTCATTAAACCGTCCTTTCCACCCGTCGACTGTCGATATCCATCCAGCACACCCAGTGTTCGTGCCGATTCTTCAATCCTATTACCTCGTATTACAAGATCTGCCACTAAACTGCGACAGAGAGAAACTATGTTGTCATGCAAAGTGCCATGCAGTAAGCAGAGTAGACAATGCAATGCAATGCCATCGTACTGGGTATACGACAGACACAACAACATTGAAAGAGAGAAAATTTAGAAAGAACAGCCCTAGAGAAGCAAAGAAAAACAGTCCTTGACGAGGAACGCAGAAAACGCTCGACCGGTGTATCGCTGTCACCTTGCAACGTTGAGTATCCACCGATCGGGAAAACTCACAGCTCACGGGTTTGTCTAGTCGTACGATCACACCTCGTTTTGCGTCAAAACATCCACGTCCAAAAACCATTTTCTGTACGGTAAAACGGAACAGGCTGCTGCTACGAGTACTGTACGTAAAAACATTATCTCCCCTTGCACCCTAGGGGCCCATCGACCGCACCACAGGTATACTGGCGTTGCCACAGCGGCCAGTGTGTACCGGCATTCACCCTGCCACTGCCTGCGGTCGGACTAAACGCACGCATGTTCCGCGAATCGTTGAAAAAATCGCTTTCAATCGAAACGAAACAGGTTGCGCCGCTTTTGTTTTACTTGACGCGAATAATACATAATACATACTGCGTAAAACGGAAAAGGTTGATGCAATATTTCCCTGTCCCCTAGTGGGTTGTCGAACACATGGTCATTGAACACAACAGGTACACTGGCAATGCCGCAGTGAGTCGCTGCATTCGTCCTGCCGCTGTTGCACTCGGACTTACAGCAGTACCAATCAACGCGCGCACGAGTTCCGGCGAATCGCCGAACCTTCGCTTTTAGTCGAAACGGAACAGGTTGCGCCGCCTTTTGATATATCGTTCTCTGATTGGCCCATTCGGTCATTTTAGCAGCCGTTTCATGTAGTTCTACTACAGTTGTACGATCTACGACGAACATGAGACAATGAGGTACGAACGAAGGGCTCCACATTAATTCCACGACGTTCAGTTGGCAACAGAGCGCTACGTACTTATAGGGATCGATCAGCGCTCAGCGGTCGGTACTTGCAGTTGTTGTTGACACTCGGCGCGAACTGCTTAGCTCGTCTGGTTTATGGTTTAAGCCTGATTCGGTTAGCAGATACCCGGTATACCATACGAGTACTACTACTGCCTGTAGCGTACCCCATCGATTTCTATTGTGGCAACACACTCAGCACTCGTTGAAGGCTGACGAGTATAGCGACCTCTCGACGAAGAAAGCACGGCGGAAGGAAGGAAGGAAGGAAGGAAAGAAGGAAGGAAGGATGGAGCCGAAAGAAGTGGTCTTCGTCCTGGGAGGGCCAGGCTCGGGCAAAGGCACACACGTGAGTTCAACATTTAAGATTTTTTCCTCGAGCACCACACAATTTGCAAGCTTGTGGTACGGTTTGCAGATATACCGCTGTGTACGAAGCATCGCCAATTTCGTTGCAGATACAGATGCTCGTACTGCTGTATACGAGTACGTAGTACACTGTACCTGGTATATGTGCGCGTACCCGTAGTACACAGTAGTATTGATAGTGCAGTACATACGAGTACACAAGTAGCAGCAGTGTGGTCGGGCGCGGATGGAGCCGGAAGCAGTGAGTGGTCTTTTTGTCCTCAGAGGACCACGCTCGGTCAAAGAAAAGAAAGGCATCCACATCAGCGTGCGCTTGCCTCGACCAAAATTCAGCAGCAGTATAGTATACCTGGTACAGTATAAGCCCACGAACAAGAAATCCCCCAATGGTGACGCTGTCATGTTATCACATTGGCCCGTCGCCCGTAGTCACGAAACAATAAGAACATACTGCTGTACCTCGTAAGAAGATCAGGCTCATTTTTTGGGGGACGTTACGTAAAAATCTAGATTTGAAAAAAAAAAAACTTACAACTCTGTCCCGAAATTTAAGCACATTTTACACATTGATATTAAATAAAAACCGTGCCTATAATTCGGGACATAGTTGTATGTTATGCGGATTACCAGAATCATTGTGTAACACTCTCCCCCCCTCTGAACGGCGTGATAATTGGGACGTTGGTACCGTATACGGCCGTACGTCGACCTACCCGCTTCGTTTCAATACCTGGGGAACCAGGGAGATATGTTTTTGAGGAACGCACGCGCAAGCGTTTCTATAAAATAAACGTTCGAAGTGAGATTCCAATCCGTGTCCTGCCGACGACGCCAAGGGTGAGGGTATTACCTACTGAGCTAAGTGTATAGGAGTAATATATCGATCGATTACCCAGCCCAGGGTAATCCTTATAACACTATTGCGGAGGACCCTAGTAAATAGGACCAAATATTGTCATTGATAATATCCTGTATTATAATATTCTCGATTTCAAATCGTCGTAACTTTTGTTTCACTCTAACGTGACTTGGTGTCCTGCCGACGACGCCACAGTGTAAGGTGACTGGGTGAGGCACAGAATATCCCCTTGCAGGTCTGCCTATTAAGCATGTCCTTGGTGTTTCTCACTTTCGCGTAGAATCTTTAGCAGGAGATTCATACAGTGGCTTTATTATCCCAGAGCCGAGGCGGCATCTGAGAGGGAAGGGCATCATTACCCTTCCATTCTCATGATTATCCCGAATACGAACGCCATCCAAGTAGTACGAAAACGGACCAATTCCCTATCCTGAGGTAATTACCCGCCTTGCAAGCCCATAGTATCATATTACAGATTAGCCATTCACGCCTGCTACGATAGAGGTAGGTATACCTTATTTTGGCTGGAGTAGTTCCTGAATGATCTATTAAAGTATTAAAGTATTAAAGGCTCCTTAACCCAAAACCGCCGGAATGTCACCATTCTTGTGTTGCAATATTTCCATTGTATACTTAGTGTATACTTAGTGTATACTTAGTGTATACTTAGTGTATAGTTAGTGTATAGTTAGTGTATACTTAGTGTATAGTTTAGTGTATAGTTAGTGTCTAGTTAGTGTATGGTTAGTGTATAGTTAGTGTATACTTAGTGTATAGTTAGTGTATACTTAGTGTATACTTAGTGTATAGTTAGTGTATACTTAGTGTATAGTTAGGCCATGGTGTTGTTCATTGGGTACATAGCACGTTCATTTTCCTCCGAAATCACCTCTATCGTATGTAGCATGCGTCCATTTGCCAATCCTCCGACATTTCCGCCTTTGTTGGTGCTCATCGTTGTTCTGCAGTGCGCTAAGATAGCTTCGGAGTTCGACTATACCCACCTCTCCACGGGGGACCTTCTGAGGGAAGAGCAGACTAAGGAGTCGGACCTGGCGTCCAGAATCGCCGACTGCATCAGGTATAGACGGCTTATAGTGTTATCATTATCCTTGCCATCTTCAACAGAGTGTAGCATTCATATCATAGCATCAAAGAGCTTCAGCGTTGATCACTCAGAAACATAACATTCCCAGAAAGAAAAGAAAAAAACGAAAGCCAAAAAGAGACCTCTAACCGATATATACGTATTGGCCCAAAATCGACGACTGCGTCAGGTAGACGAAACGGCTTATTGTTCTCATTACCCTTGCCATCCGACAATCAATGTGTGTAGCATCCATAGTATGATATACCTTCAGCGCTGATCACTCATAATCACTCCGAAGGAAGAACCATGGAACGCGAAAAGGGTCCTCTATTTATTGTCGACCAACAATGTGCTACTAATACTATTAATAGTACAGCACGAGCTTCAACGTTGATCACCCATAAATATATAAATATTCCCTCCCCGAAGGCCGAAGAAAACCGAGGAAAACCAAACCAAAAAGGAAACCTTCGCTTTTTTATTATTATGCTCCCTTCGGTTGAAAAAGCTCACTCCCCCCGCCAACCCCTTGCCTTTCTCCCCCACCCCCCCCATACAACTACGGCCATGCATTCATATCGAGTACACCACAAAAAACTTTATCTTGGACTACTATTAATATTATGTTCTGGTCGCCATCCCTTAGATCCCTTATATCCCTTAAAAGGGTCTTTATATCCCTTAAGAGGGTCCTTATATCCCTTAAGAGGGTCCTTATATCCCTTAAGAGGGTCCTTATATCCCTTAAAAGGGTATTTATACCCCTTAAAAGGATCCTTATATCCCTTAAGAGGGTCCTTATATCCCTTAAGAGGGTCCTTATATCCCTTAAAAGGGTCATTGTATCCCTTAAAAGAGGTGAAGCTGATATTGTACATATATACGTATGTACTCTATATTATTCACAGTGGGAAATATATAGTTTTAGTGTAGGCGGGCCCAGCCGAATTGTCCTCTCCTAACCCTTTCAGAACTGAAAAACTCATCCCACACAAACTCCCAGTACTTTGTCCCCAGAAAAGGGGACCGGTTAACAGCACTGTTCTCTTATTAATAGTGTAATAGTGTGCCCTTTCTTAAGCCGAGGTACCCGCTGTATTAGCACTGCACTGCACTAAGTGTACTGCACTGTACTATACTGGTATGCATGCGTGTTCGGCAGAGATGGGCTACTGGTACCTTCCACGATCATGGTCGCCCTGCTGAAAGAGGCAATCGTTAACGGTGGCAAGGAACGCTTTCTCATCGACGGCTTTCCGCGGAGCAAGGACAACCTAGAGGCGTGGTTCCAGGCTTTCTCGGACGATCAAGTCCAGGTTAGTGATGACATGGATGGATTGGATGTCGAACGGGAACCGAATTCGATGTGATGTGAAGTATGTACTGGTATCGAACAAGACCCGAGCTCGAAATAGAAATGTCGAACTGTATTGTGTACCTCATATATAGGTGAAAACTACAGTAGTTATACTACAGCAAGTATAAGTTAATGTCTTGAACTATTATAGTTTGGGTTAATTAGATTGTTTTTTTTGGGGGGTGGTGTCGTACACGTTGGCGAATGAGCCAAACAAGGACCGGGTGTCGCAATCGAACAAGGACCAACTTCGTTATGATATGTATCGAACACGAGAACCGAGTTCGATGTGATATATCGGATGAGAACCGAGTTCGATATATGATACGAGCTGGTTCAGGGCATGTCCAAACAGAAGCGAAAACGAAAAACGATAAACGAAATGAAATTAAAAAGGGCACTGATGCACTGATTGGTCCCTGGCAAAAACGTGTTCCCCTTTTTTTGTTTTGAGAAAATCAACGATTCCCAACGTATTGCGAAAAACAAAACGTCGACAGCTGAAAAACGAAAAATAAAATGAAAGCACGGACAGCAACAATTCAGCGTGTCCTACTGGTCAGCGCAGCCACGTCCAAATATCACATCAGGACTGCCGCACGCAGCTCGCAACCCACAGCTAGCACGGCAACACAGCCTCGTAGGTTCCCCGTAAATAGCCAGGAGGCCAACCACAACACCAGCCCCGACGCTTTAGGACCTTTGTTTCCCGGCGTTCGAGCCAAATCGAGGAGAATTTGAGTAGAGTTCAGCATGATGCTCTCGAGAATGAGGCTGGAAGTTCGTTCTCAGTACAATTTGAATTTTGATCCCGGATCGTCAACGTTGGACACGCGACCACCTCCATGGGAGGCCCAACGATCTCCCGGTATCGAATAGTCGACGCGTCTGCCTGCTCCTCTGGTGGGCCTGTGGTGCCGAGCGCTAGATTGTCGGCATGTGCACATGGTTGTGAACAGGAACATAGCTTGTGCTCTCAGTTTTTTTCGCCTGGATCTTGCTGTTCACAATTCGTTTCTGTTCGGAGACATCGGCTAAAATGGTACCGAAAACGAAGTGGTTTCGTTTTTTCGTTTTGATTTTCGTTTCTGTTTGGACATGCCCTCAGGCATATCAACCCAAATTTCGTCAGTCACGAATGCCGCACGCATTAGCAACTCCAATGTCACATATTTGGTACCATACTGATCGCCATGAACAGTAGAAGAGGGTGACATCGCCAGTTTTTTGTTCAAGGACCTAGAACTGGCGCTACCGCCGAAAAGGTGGCCCGACCTATCACAGGCCTTCAAAGAGGTCAACAACAGTCAGGCGTTTCCGTAGGAAAACATTATTTTCCCCCCTATTTTTTTTTTCTGAACGATCCGCTTCCAGGTGGTCCAAGGCATGTTTGTACAAAGTTTCACGCAAACATTCGAAGATCTGACTGCGTATGATAATATTAAGTCATATTTAACACCCAAAATCGATTATATCACCATCACCATCATCGTGACCATCATCATCGCTGTTGACCCCACACGCGCCGCAGGTGAAGTTCGTGCTGTTCCTGCACTGCCCGAAGGACGAGCTGACGAAACGCCTCCTGGAACGCGGGAAAACTTCCGGTCGCGCTGACGACAACATCGACAGCGTCTTGAAACGATTCGACACCTTCGAAAACGAGTCTCTGCCAGTGGTCGAACAGCTCGAGGCGCTTGGTATGGTGAGCATGATTTTTAGCGTGCAGTATCGCTAGGAGTGGGAACCCGGAAAGTGCAGCAATGGGAGGGGGTAGAATGACTCGAATGGCTCGAGGAGCTCGGCAGGGTGAGCGGGTTTCTAAAAGTGGAAATCCAGAATGTTCGCGGGGGGGGGGGGGGGGGGGGGGTCTAACTAACTATTAGAGACGCTCGGCATGGTGAGCGAATTTTTGGAAGTGGAAACCCAGAATATACGGGAGGGGGGAGGGGGAAGGAGTCGAGCTTCTGGAGGCGTTCAGCATGGTAAGCGCGCTTTTTCCTATGAATAGAATCCCAGCCGGTGCAGGGGGGGGGGGGTATGGGAGGGAAAGCATCTGGATATTAGGTATGCGTATCAAGTACAGTGTTTCCAGGCGTGGAAAACCCAGAAAGGGGGGGGGGGGAGGGGAAGCACAACCCCTGTGTATTACAGCGTTTCAGAGAGCGGTATTTCCAGGATTGGAAACCTGGGAAGTGCACGAGGGGGGGGAGGGGGGGTGTTCGGCATGGTGAACGCGGCCCCCATACAATCGAAATCGTTTCAGAGCTCAGTACTATTTTCAGGCGCGGAAACCCAGAATTTGCAAGGGGGTGGGGGAGGGGGGAGGGGCATGCTGAGCGTACCCCCTGCACATCACAATCGTTTCAGACTTCAGTATTTCCAGGTATTTAATGCGGCAGGAGGGTTGGAGGGTGCTCGGCATGGTGAGTGTGGTCCCTTCATATTACAACCGTTTGTATACTAACATTGAATCCAATCGGTCCGTAAATTTCGGAACAGATTGGTAATACTCGTTTATCACATTTTTTTCTCGGAGTGGAAACACGACATTTGCAAGGACGGGGGGGAGATGGTCTGCATGGTTGAGCGCGGCCCCTCCGTATATATATAACACAATCGTTTCAGAGCTTACTTTTATGTACATAGCCCATATGTATGATGTGATATCCCGGAATGTGCAGGGGAGATGGCGGGAGCGGGGGTACTCATGGTATGTATGCCTAGCCGTAGTCGTTTGACCATAGGCACCTCGCATCCCTATGTACGATGCCGGGGCGGAGCGGGGGGGGCAAAGGGGCGGGGGGCGGGGGATTAACATTAGTAATGCTACGCTCGTATTATTCTTATAATCCTTATTTTTTGTTACTATTACTCCATTTTGCCTCCAGACAACGTACCGTGCACAATTCAGTCGAATACTATGGTACCCATATCTCCTATTAATATGATATCGCGGCACACGATAAGGTCGTAATAACTAAATGTCGATTCTCATTTCGGTCCCTATTGTTACGGGCGGAATGTCACGTTTTACTACTACTGACTGTTACTACTGTTACTACTGTGTATACACAGGCGGCAAATTTAGGTGGCAAGTTTAAAGTTTACTCCTTCTGAATTTATGATTATTATTAGTAATGGTGTACTTCGTACCTGGCATATACTATCAATATTAGTATTGTCATTGTTGTTACTATTAATGCTGACCTCCCACAAGCAGTGCGTGTGGTATCATATAGTGTATATAGTGTATATACCATGTCCCATTCCGACGTGAATCGACCATCTTCTAATGTATAGGATTCTTCCAATAGCCATCTAGCCATCTGATAGTGTGCAGGTCTTATTCCAATCATACCATTCACTTACACCCATGATATATATGAACATCAATCCTTCATGAATACTTGACAAACTTATACCAGTACCAATATGGTAGTCCCCCTTATAAATATTCATATCATACCGCGGTGGTAGTACCATAGTTAATAGGACCAAATATTGTTAGTCGAAATAGGTAATTATTATATGTGTGTACGGTAGGTTGTATTTACTAGTATTACTAGTATTACTAGTATTACTAGTATTCACTGTGCTCCCCCGTAACAGCATTCTGCACCAATAACTATAATAATAACTATACGTACATATAATATGACATTTGGTATAGTTTTCTTCCGACAGCAGTGTATATACTTAAGTACGATTGATAGGTATAATTGATACCTGGTACGTAGCCTCTTACATGTCTGAATTCAGTGGATTGATATACAGTACAGGACATCTACTAAGAAACAGGAAATATGATCCAGGTTGGATTTCTTATTTGAGAGAGGATGCTTTCTACACTAATTTCAAGATAACGACTTCCGAAATTCTTATTCCCCTCTAAATACCAGCCTGTCTTTCTTATCAGCCTGTTTCGTATTAATTTTTAAATACATAATGCAGCCGCCGTAAATCCACCCTGCGAGGCGAACGCAATGACATTTATTAATTACTTAATATTAATATATTCATAGAGGCTTAGCCGGGAAGTATGCATCGATTGGAGCTGTTAATAGGCTACTATTACTGCAGTTCAATGGGCTACTGTTAATACTGCTGTTGTAGTAGTTCAAGAGGTTTCTTTGTTTGGGTTCTTCTTTCAGTATAATATCATAATATATACTTATCATACATACTTATCATACATACTTATCATATATACTTATCATAATTATCATACTTATCATACTTATCATATATACTTATCATATATACTTATCATATATAGTTATGATATATCGTTTAATCATGGAGATTTTATGAGGGTGGTCACTTGGTTGTCACTAAAATAAAACATTTTTTTAGAAAAGCTAATCGCATATACTAATCCTAACAACCCCATAGCTGGATACATACTAACCTATATACATATATGCATGTGTATCACGAATGATAGTGTAAACATACTAATATTATTAATATTAATAATGGCATATATTCCGACGATGTTGGTTTTAACCCCTTAAGAATCGGTCCT
Organism: Saccharina japonica; assembly: GCA_008828725.1. Lineage (NCBI taxonomy): Eukaryota > Phaeophyceae > Laminariales > Laminariaceae > Saccharina > Saccharina japonica. The sequence goes on along the minus strand of MEHQ01002904.1, from coordinate 408,086 downwards.
CCGTTTTTGGGGACAAACTACTTGATTTTAGTGTGGGAAAATTGTTTCAATTCTGAATTGGGTAAGGACCCCTGTCAGCCGGAAACATTTACTACAGCAGTAGTAGACCTAATAGCGCTATATGCCTCCATCGTACCGCTTGATTTATTGATTTGGTAATAAGGGATGTTTCATGCTGCGTCTTATACTAGGTAAGAAAGGTGTCGACGGTTCCTTCGAGAGAGCTGGTTTACCACCGTGTCAGGCGTTTTTTTCGGGGATGTCGACTAGTGGACCCCGTTTCGAGAACGCTCGGTCTCATCAAGCCGGACGCTGTGGGAGGAGGCAAGACTGACGAGATCATTGCAAGGTGGGACCCCTGTCTTCCGTTGCTTGTACAATGACGATATAGTCGTGGTGATAATGATGATGGTGATGATGGTGATGACGATGATGATGATGATGACGATGACGATGATGATGATGGTGATGGTGATGATGATGATGATGATGATGATGATGGTGATGGTGATGGTGATGGTGATGGTGATGATGATGATGATGATGTGGTATAGTGGAGCCTGTAAAAAAAGGCAGCACGTATAAGGCGGGCGCCCGATATAAGGCGGTCAAAATCGGCCGTCATGACCGGATAACTGCACTCACATGCTAGAATGAATAAGGCGGTCACCCGATATAAGGCGGTCAAAACATCGGTGCACTACACCGCCTTACATAAATAGTCCCCACTACACTGGTGCTGTATCGATGGCATGGCAGGGCGGAGGAAGAAGGGTTCGTCGTGGTGGCTAAAAGCGAGAGGCGAACGTGGACGAAGGGAGATGCCGAGGAGTTCTACGGAGAGCACAACGGAAAGGCGTTTTTCGACGGCCTGGTTGACTTCATGACTGGCGGCCCGGTGGTGCAGCTATGCTTAGAAAAGGTGTGTGCGGTAGCGTCGCACGTTCAGTTGTTGTTGTTGTTGTTGTCGTTGTTGTTGTTTGTCTTGTTGGTGTTGTTGTTTCTTGTCTGTTGATTTTGGTGTTGTTGTTGTTGTCGTATATTATTGTAGTTGTTGATGTTCTTACATTACCTCATCGCTAGACAGGCAGGTCCTATCAATAATAATAACTCTGGAGAGGGAGAATTCCTCTGGGAAACGTAAAACAGGAACACAGCGGTGGCGACGGCTTGCCCAGAAGTATCACTGAGGGTAAATCCTCCGAGCAGTTATTAGTTAAGCTGTTGGCCTGGGAAGGAAAGGTAATGACTGTTACGGAGGGGCAATTGAATCATACGTAACCAAATGTGTGCAGTAAAAACGAAAATGATACATATAACCATGGGTTTTGGGTCCGTCGTAGGTTCTAGTATTACTATGTAGTACTATGTGGTACTATAGAGCCCCTCGTAATAGTGAAGAAATACACCAATAGATAAACCAGTTGATACCAACCAACCAACCAACCAACCAACCAACCAACCAATCAATCAACCAATCAACCAACCAACCAGACAGAGGAAAAACCAATTAACTAACCAACCAACCAACCAACCAACCAACCAACCAAAAACGCAACTAACAACCAACCAACCAATAAACCTATCAACCAACCAACGAACCAACCAACCAACCAAGCAGAGAACGAACCAACCAACCAACCAACCAATCAACAAACCAACAAACCACCCACCCACCCATCCACCCACCCAACAAACCAACCAACCAAGCAAAAACGCAACTAACAACCGATCAGTCCAACAAACCGAACAACCAACGATACAACCAACCAAGCAACTACCTAACAACCAATCAACCGACAGACCGACCAACCAACCAACCAACCAGCAAACCAACCAACCAACCAACCAACCAACCCGTCCGCCTGTAAAAAACCAGGTGGACGCCGTGAAAGCCTGGAGGAAGCTCGCAGGCCCCACCGACTCCACCAACGCCAAGGCTTCAGACCCCACCAGCCTCCGCGCTCTATACGGCACAGACGGCACACGAAACGCCGTCCATGGCAGCGACTCCTTTGCCTCTGCCCTGCGAGAAATTAACTTATGCTTCGGAAAATCCACCAAAATGAAACCAGTCGACGCAGGGGAGGGCGAGGGCGGGGGGGGGGGGGGGGGGGGGGCAGGGGGGGGGGGGGGAAGGGGGGGGGGGGGGGCAGGGGGGGGGGGGGGGCAGGGGGGGGGGGGGGGCAGGGGGGGGGGGGGGGCAGGGGGGGGGGGGGGGCAGGGGGGGGGGGGGGGCAGGGGGGGGGGGGGGGCAGGGGGGGGGGGGGGGCAGGGGGGGGGGGGGGGCAGGGGGGGGGGGGGGGCAGGGGGGGGGGGGGGGCAGGGGGGGGGGGGGGGAGGGGGAGCAGGAGGGGGAGAGGGAAGGGGAGGAGGAACAGGGGGGAGGGGGGTGCGAGCGGAGAGATGGGGAGGGGTTTGTCAAGGAGGAGATGACGCTAGCTATTCTTAAGCCGGGAGTGTCGGAGCTCCATTCAGGCGAGAGTTTTGAGATAGAGGGGATCTCGGGGCGCAGTAGTACGCCAACGTTCGTGCTGCTTCTCCTGGTGTGTCTAGTGTTGGTGGTAGTGTTGGTGTTGGCGTTTGTGGGGTTAGTGGTGGTATTGGTGGTACGGAGGGCGGGGGCGGGGGCGGGGGCGGGTGTTGGTGTTGGTGTTGGTGTTGTGGTGTTGGTGTTGGTGGTAGTGTTGGTTTAGGTCGTGGTGGTTTTGTTGTTGGTGTTGGTGGCGGTTTTGGTGTTGGTGTTGGTAGGGTTGGTTTTGGTGTTAGTGTTGGTGACGGTTTTGGTGCTGGCGTTGGCGCTGGTGTTTGTGGTGGTGTTGGTATTGGTGGTGTCGGTTTCGTTGTTGTTGTCCTTGGTACAGTAGTGGTCCCTCCATATACGTAGTGCCGGTATGCGCCAGGCAACAATACCGGCACTATAGCGACAACCGGCACTACTCCGCGCACTGCCACACTGGTCAATCCCATACCGGTATGTGCCAAGCGATCCCATTGGCAGTATAGCGGCACTACCCAACCGGCACTACTATTAAATACTGTATACATGCAAGTCAAGGTTATATTCCCGCCGCCACTGCCTCTTTTTGACATCTGCTCTCTCCCACACGCGATATGAATATGACGCTTGTTTCAGATGACATCTTGAGCGTGCTGGCCTTCCGAGGTTTCAATGTCTTGAAGATGTCCACCCTGGTGAGCGAATACTACGAGAATAGTAGTGGGGCCTGCAATAACGCAGCACGAATAAGGCGGCCGCCCGGTATAAGGCGGTCAAAATCGGCTGTCATGACCGAACAATTGCACCCACATTGTAGAATGAATAAGGCGACCACTCGATATAAGGCGGTCATAATCTTGGTGAACTATATGTACCGCCTTATATAGGCCCCACTACATTGCAAATACTATACATATATCATTATGTTGTGTCGTTTCGTCACAAATCGCCCTCAGGCGTCCGCGGGTCAAATCGGCTAACCGCGGCTCCGTGTTTTCCTTTTTTGCCCTATACCTCTCTCACGTCCGCCGCCCGCTGTACATGTCATAACGCAGTTTTTCTTAAGATCCAGGGATGAATTGTATAAACAATTTATTTCGTTTTTGCCAGCACTGAAGTTTCGTTTGCGTGTTGTGAAGTTTCGTCCTCCTTCGTTAGCTTCGTCGGCGGCCTGGGCCGACGGCGAAGTCCCCTTGTGTATTACTATTATTATACCTGCTGTATGATATAACAAAAATGAACAACACTACGATGTACAAGCAACAGCAGAGCAACAGCAGAGCAGACGCCTTATAAGAAAACGAGCACTAAGAAAAAGGAAGGCTGACATTTACAGGGAAATAATAAATTCAGAACCCGGTTTTAGATTGAATTTAGTGTAGAACGCACCGATTCTAACAAGAAATCCAGCCTGGACCAGCTTTCCTGTTTCTTATCAAGAAAATAAGAACATCGGAAGTCATTATACTGAATTTAATGTGGAACGCACTCATTCCTAAATAAGAAACCTATCCTGGACCAGTCTTTCAACTTTTCTATTATGGGGGAATAGTAAATACTAGTAATACTACAGTAGTAAACAGGACCTACGGTGCAGACAAAAGTCTATATACTTACGTATTTTTACTATTACTAGCAATATTTGGTTGTATTTACTAGTGTTTACGGTCGCCCCGGTGGTCTAACTGGTAGCCACGAAGCCTTTTGGGCCGGTTGTCGAGGGTTCGATTCTCCCCATGGAGGTTTTTATTCTCAAATGACACCGACTGTCGAGAGCGCATATTATAGCGTGGGTAAGCAAAAATTCGACGAGAGTTGACGAGGGAAGAAAGTGNGGTACGTAGCCTCTTACATGTCTGAATTCAGTGGATTGATATACAGTACAGGACATCTACTAAGAAACAGGAAATATGATCCAGGTTGGATTTCTTATTTGAGAGAGGATGCTTTCTACACTAATTTCAAGATAACGACTTCCGAAATTCTTATTCCCCTCTAAATACCAGCCTGTCTTTCTTATCAGCCTGTTTCGTATTAATTTTTAAATACATAATGCAGCCGCCGTAAATCCACCCTGCGAGGCGAACGCAATGACATTTATTAATTACTTAATATTAATATATTCATAGAGGCTTAGCCGGGAAGTATGCATCGATTGGAGCTGTTAATAGGCTACTATTACTGCAGTTCAATGGGCTACTGTTAATACTGCTGTTGTAGTAGTTCAAGAGGTTTCTTTGTTTGGGTTCTTCTTTCAGTATAATATCATAATATATACTTATCATACATACTTATCATACATACTTATCATATATACTTATCATAATTATCATACTTATCATACTTATCATACTTATCATACTTATCATATATAGTTATCATATCTAGTTATCATATATCGTTTAATCATGGAGATTTTATGAGGGTGGTCACTTGGTTGTCACTAAAATAAAAACATTTTTTTAGAAAAGCTAATCGCATATACTAATCCTAACAACCCCATAGCTGGATACATACTAACCTATATACATATATACATGTGTATCACGAATGATAGTGTAAACATACTAATATTATTAATATTAATAATGGCATATATTCCGACGATGTTGGTTTTAACCCCTTAAGAATCGGTCCTCCGTTTTTGGGGACAAACTACTTGATTTTAGTGTGGGAAAATTGTTTCAATTCTGAATTGGGTAAGGACCCCTGTCAGCCGGAAACATGTACTACAGCAGTAGTAGACCTAATAGCGCTATATGCCTCCATCGTACCGCTTGATTTATTGATTTGGTAATTAGGGATGTTTCATGCTGCGTCTTATACTAGGTAAGAAAGGTGTCGACGGTTCCTTCGAGGGAGCTGGTTTACCACCGTGTCAGGCGTTTTTTTCGGGGATGTCGACTAGTGGACCCCGTTTCGAGAACGCTCGGTCTCATCAAGCCGGACGCTGTGGGAGGAGGCAAGGCTGACGAGATCATTGCAAGGTGGGACCCCTGTCTTCCGTTGCTTGTACAATGACGATATAGTCGTGGTGATGATGATGATGATGGTGATGATGATGATGATGATGATGATGATGATGATGATGATGGTGATGGTGATGATGATGATGATGATGATGATGATGGTGATGGTGATGGTGATGATGACGATGATGATGATGGTGATGATGTGGTATAGTGGAGCCTGTAAAAGGCAGCACGTATAACGCGGCCGCCCGATATAAGGCGGTCAAAATCGGCCGTCATGACCGGACAACTGCACTCACATGCTTGAATGAAGAAGGCGGTCACCCGATATAAGGCGGTCAAAACATCGGTGCACTACACCGCCTTACATAAATAGTCCCCACTACACTGGTGCTGTATCGATGGCATGGCAGGGCGGAGGAAGAAGGGTTCGTCGTGGTGGCTAAAAGCGAGGGGCGAACGTGGACGAAGGGAGATGCCGAGGAGTTCTACGGAGAGCACAACGGAAAGGCGTTTTTCGACGGCCTGGTTGACTTCATGACTGGCGGCCCGGTGGTGCAGCTATGCTTAGAAAAGGTGTGTGAGGTAGCGTCGCACGTTCAGTCGCAGTTGATGATGTTGTTGTTGTTGTTGTTGTTGTTGTTGTTTGTCTTGTTGGTCTTGTTGTTTCTTGTCTGTTGATTTTGGTGTTGTTGTTGTTGTCGTATATTATTGTAGTTGTTGATGTTCTTACATTACCTCATCGCTAGACAGGCAGGTGCTATCAATAATAATAACTCTGGAGAGGGAGAATTCCTCTGGGAAACGTAAAACAGGAACACAGCGGCGGCGACGGCTTGCCCAGAAGTATCTCTGAGGGTAAATCCTCCGAGCAGTTATTAGTTAAGCTGTTGGCCTGGGAAGGAAAGGTGATGACTGTTACGGAGGGGCAATTGAATCATACGTAACCAAATGTGTGCAGTAAAAACGAAAATGATACATATAACCATGGGTTTTGGGTCCGTCGTTGGTTCTAGTATTACTATGTAGTACTATGTGGTACTATAGAGCCCCTCGTAATAGTGAAGAAATACACCAATAGATAAACCAGTTGATACCAACCAACCAACCAACCAACCAACCAACCAACCAATCAATCAACCAATCAATCAACCAACCAGACAGAGGAAAAACCAATTAACTAACCAACCAACCAACCAACCAACCAAAAACGCAACTAACAACCAACCAACCAATAAACCTATCAACCAACCAACGAACCAACCAACCAACCAAGCAGAGAACGAACCAACCAACCAACCAACCAATCAACAAACCAACAAACCACCCACCCACCCATCCACCCACCCAACAAACCAACCAACCAAGCAAAAACGCAACTAACAACCGATCAGTCCAACAAACCGAACAACCAACTATACAACCAACCAAGCAACTACCTAACAACCAATCAACCGACAGATCGACCAACCAACCAACCAACAAACCAGCAAACCAACCAACCAACCAACCAACCAACCCGTCCGCCTGTAAAAAACCAGGTGGACGCCGTGAAAGCCTGGAGGAAGCTCGCAGGCCCCACTGACTCCACCAACGCCAAGGCTTCAGACCCCACCAGCCTCCGCGCTCTATACGGCACAGACGGCACACAAAACGCCGTCCATGGCAGCGACTCCTTTGCCTCTGCCCTGCGAGAAATTAACTTATGCTTCGGAAAATCCACCAAAATGAAACCAGTCGACGCAGGGGAGGGCGAGGGCGGGGGGGAGGGGGAGGGGAAGCAGGAGGGGGAGGGGGAAGGGGAGGAGGAACAGCGGGGAGGGGGGTGCGAGCGGAGAGATGGGGAGGGGTTTGTCAAGGAGGAGATGACGCTAGCTATTCTTAAGCCGGGAGTGTCGGAGCTCCATTCAGGCGAGAGTTTTGAGATAGAGGGGATCTCGGGGCGCAGTAGTACGCCAACGTTCGTGCTGCTTCTCCTGGTGTGTCTAGTGTTGGTGGTAGTGTTGGTGCTGGCGGTTGTGGGGTTAGTGGTGGTATTGGTGGTACGGAGGGCGTGTTGGTGGTAGTGTTGGTTTAGGTCGTGGTGGTTTTGTTGTTGGTGTTGGTGGCGGTTTTGGTGTTGGTGTTGGTAGGGTTGGTTTTGGTGTTAGTGTTGGTGACGGTTTTGGTGCTGGCGTTGGCGCTGGTGTTTGTGGTGGTGTTGGTATTGGTGGTGTCGGTTTCGTTGTTGTTGTCCTTGGTACACTAGTGGTCCCTCCATATACGTAGTGCCGGTATGCGCCAGGCAACAATACCGGCACTATAGCGACAACCGGCACTACTCCGCGCACTGCCACACTGGTCAATCCCATACCGGTATGTGCCAAGCGATCCCATTGGCAGTATAGCGGCACTACCCAACCGGCACTACTATTAAATACTGTATACATGCAAGTCAAGGTTATATTCCCGCCGCCACTGCCTCTTTTTGACATCTGCTCTCTCTCACACGCGATATGAATATGACGCTTGTTTCAGATGACATCTTGAGCGTACTGGCGTTCCGAGGTTTCAATGTCTTGAAGATGTCCACCCTGGTGAGCTAATACTACGAGAATAGTAGTGGGGCCTGTAATAACGCAACACGAATAAGGCGGCCGCCCGATATAAGGCGGTCAAAATCGGCCGTCATGACCGGACAATTGCACTCACATCCTAGAATGAATAAGGCGGCCGCCCGATATAAGGCGGTCAAAATCTTGGTGCACTATACCGCCTTATATAGGCCCCACTACGTCGCAATGGTATTACTATTATTACACCTGTTGTATGATAACATTATTATACCTGTTGTATGATATAACAAAGTTAACAACACTATGTACAAGCAAGAGCAGACACGCAAAAGCCTATATGTTTCCATATTTTTACGACAGTAACTATATTTGGTTCTATTTACTAGTATTTACTAGTGTTTACTAGTGTTTACTAGTGTTTACTGTGCCCCCTCGTAATAGTGCAGTTTATTGTTATCCTTGCCATCCTCAACAATGTGTAGCATGAAATAGCATTCATAGCATGATCTTCAACGTTGATCACTCATAAGCATTCCGAAAGAACGAAACTACGGAGTAAACACCAAAAAGAGCCCTCCGCAGACCCGTGCTACGATAGAGGTACGAGTATGTAGCACCTTTCGGTTAAACGGTTTTCTGAACGACGTATTGATTTAGAAGCCTCCTTAACCCGAAATCGTGGGAAGGTTATTCTTGTTTGGCATTACTCTAGTATCTTAAGAATACTATTGTTGGGTACCTTAAGGCCATGGGATGGATGCTTCATCGAGTTGCACTTTCCATATTTGGCAAAAGTCAGTTTCGGGGAGGGTATTGAGCTCCTCAAGTTACGAGCCCTACAGTAGAAAAAAAAGGAGGTGCACCTCCACCGTAACTGCACATGCCTCCCTTCTGCACCTACTTCTGGCTTGAGCTTTTTATCTACCTGGTACTACAGTCGTCCATTTTATGTCCTTACCCCTTCCTTCTCATCGCGTACTCTTAAAAGGTCTTGACAGAGGAAGAGGCGAGCGCTAACCTGCGGAATCAGTTTGGCGAGGCGTGGTTCCAGGAGTTGTGCGCATCAACAGCCGAGCGGGGGGAGGTCACGGCCATGTGCCTCGCCAGAGTCGGGGCTGTGTCCTCTTGGATAGCGCTTGCGGGGCCGCCGGACCCTGAGCAGGTACGCTGTGTGAGTCGGCTTATTATAAGCCGCCGGCTAGTTAACCCTCTTGGGACTCGATTAACTTGGTTATAGTATAGAGGGGAAAACTGACCATAATAAGTGACGATTACAGCTACAGTCTTCAGTACTAATATTAATACGGCCACCTGGTAAGGGTAGGTGCAAGGGATTCATCAATTCATTAATTGCATCCACCCGTCGGTCGCCCCGGCGGTCTAGCAGGTAACCACGAACATTACTAAGGTTCATGTCGAGGGTTCGAGCCTCCGTACGTATGGAGATTTTTATTCTCAGATGACTCCAACAGTCGAGAGCATCTATTATACGTAGCGTGGGTAGGCACAATTCGACGAGAGTTGACGAGGGAAGAAAGTGTTGAAATAGCCTCGCAATGAAAATGCAAAGCACGAACCGTACGTAGTGGGGAGGGTGGAGAAGAGCCTACTTTGCGACCGTGCCGGATCTGAGTTACGAATAAAGAGGGAAAGAGAAGAGAAGGGCGAAGATAATAAATTGGATGAAGAAAAAAACAAAACAGTATACGAGTACGAGTAGTGCCGGAAGGTGTGAGACTGACTTTGAGGTGTTCTGGTTTTAAAGTATGAAGTCGCATACGAATTATGTTGATACTTAAGTATGATATATACTTCGGAAGGGCGAAGGTAATAAAGGGGACAGAGAAACATAAATAAAAATACCACAGCAGTATATATGGTGTGGACATTGCTGTGTTGTCATTATGTTTGTTTCCATTTTCTTCTTGTTTCGGGGAATGTTATGTTTCTGAGTGATCAATGTTGAACCTCTTTCATGCTACACACCATTGTCGGGCGACTTGCAGGGATTTTAGTCATGAGTTATGATTCTTGCATCTACTTACCATCCGAGAAGCGCAGCACTTGTTCCAATCACACTATCCACATATAAACGGGTGACTCCACTATATTTCAATGATTTCAAGCACGAAAGCTGCCGTTATCCAGACTTGATGCCACTACGTCCCGAAATATAAGCACATTTTGGCCTAAAACTTACAGTAATATAAAACGGTGAATATGTTTAGGGACATATTGGTATTCCGAACCAGGTACCTGGTATATATATTTTTCCATCCCATTTATTATCTTCGCGCTTCTGTATTTCTCTCTCCCTAGTCGTGACTCAGATTCAGGGTCACAGAGAAGGCTCCTCTCCCTCCTTCCCCACTACGGTTCTTGCCTTGATAAATATCGCGCAGAGGGTTCAGCCTTCCCAACGCTCGTCGAGCTTCATCGAATTTTTGCAAACTCACGCTCTCGCGCTGTCCGCTAGTCAAGATATTTTTGCGAGAAAAAGTCCCTACGAGCATGGCTCGAACTCTCGATCTTGACGCTAACAGGCTTCGTGGTTACCTGCTAGCCCACCGGGGCGGCCGGTATACCTATCAGTCACCCCATTCAGCACCACTAGCGTTGACGTGCATACAGTACCAAGACAGACTTTCGTTTTTTCAGCACTGTCAGCGTTCGTCTGCTGCTCCGCTCCATGATCTCTCTCTGTCCGTTTCGCTTGCTATGATGCTATTACACTGATTAGGCCAAGGAGTTGTCGCCGAAGAGCTTAAGGGCTATGTACGGCGAGGACACCTTGAAAAATGCCGTGCACGCCAGTGACTCCTTGGAATGCGCAAACAGGTAAAATATCAACTATTGAAAAACTTAGTATGTGGAAACAAAATAATTAACGCTAATTAACACCTTTAATCATTCAAGTCAATACTTTATTAGCTTCACCTTCCACCCGCTTATATACCCTCTTATTCTGTCTCCCCTATGATGCTGTACCTCCATGCATTATGCCTATGCGTCATATGTCTCTCCCGGCAGGGAACTGGAGTTATNAAGAAAGTGCTGAAATCTTCTCGCGATAAAAATGCAAGGCAAGAACCGTAGTGGGGGAGGAGGGAGAGGAGCCTACTTTGTGACCCCGGATCTGAGTGACGACTAGGGAGGGAGAAAGACGGAAGTGCGAAGATAATAAATGGGATGGACAAAAAAAAAAAAAAAAAAAAACTATGGCCCCCTGTAACAGCAGTAGTGCAGTTTATTGTTACCCTTGCCATCCTCAACGTTGATCACTCATATTAATAATAGCATGATACATCTTCAACGTTGATCACTCATAAGCACTCCCAAAGAACAAAAACCACGGAGGAAACGACAATAATAAAAACTCCGCCAGACCCGTGCTACGACCGAGTTATTAATAGGTCAACCTTTTGGTTAAACGGTTTTTTTCTGAACGACGTTTTAAAGTACTACTATTTAATATTAAAGCCTCCTTAACCCAACATCGTCGGAATGGCATTGCTATTATATACTATTATATACTATTATATATAGTGTTTGCCATTACTATATGTTGTATACCAGGGCAGGCCCTCGGATGCTTCATCGGGTTGGACTTTCCATATTTATTTGACAAAAGTCAGTTTCGGGGAGAGGATTGAGCTCCTCTAGTTACGAGCCCCAGAAAAAAATGAGGTGTACCTCTACCGTAGCATGCCCCTCTGCACCTACTTCTGCACCTACTTCTGGCCTGAGCTTGTTATCTACCTGGTACTACAGAAGTCCATTGTCTGTCCTTACCCCTTCCTTCTCATCGCGTACTCTCAAAAAGGTCTTGACAGAGGAAGAAGCGAGCGCTAACCTGCGGAATCAGTTTGGGGAGGCGTGGTTCCAAGAGTTGTGCGCATCAACGGCCGAGCGGGGGGAGGTCACGGCGATGTGCCTTGCCAGAATCGGAGCTGTGTCCTCTTGGATGGCGCTTGCGGGGCCGCCAGACCCTGCGCAGGTACCCTGTGGAGTCGGCTTATTGTAAGCCACCGATTATTAATAGTTAACTATTAATAGTTAACGAGTTCACCCTCTTGGGAGTTGATTAACTTGATTAGAGTATAGAGGGCAAAACCGACCATAATAAGTGGTGGTTACAGCTACAGTCTCCAGTACTATTGTTAATACGGCCACCTGGTAAGGGGTAGGAGCAAGGAATGAATCAATTCACTAATTTCATCCACCCATCGATCGCCCCGGTGGTTTGGCAGTTAACCGCGAAGACAGCTAAAGTTGGAGTCGAAGGTTCGAGCCTCCGTACAGTATAGCTATTTTTATTCTCAAATGACACCAACTGCTGTCGAGAGCGACTATTATACGTAGCGTGGGTAAGCACAATTCGACGAGGAGAGTTGACGAGGGAAGAAAGTGTTGAAATATTACCGCTGTCAAAATGCAAGGCACGCACCGTAGTGGGGAGGGAGGAGAATAGCCCACTTAGTGGCCCCGGATCTGAGTTACGAGTAAAGAGGGAGAGAGAAGATAAGGGCGAAGATATTAAACGGGATGGAGAAAAAAAACTCAGCTGTATAATATAGTGTTGACATTGCTGTGTTTTTATAAAATTGAAATAATACATCAGCTGTGAATTGCTGTGTTACGATGGTTTTGATGTTTGTTTCCGTGTTATTTTTCTTTCGGAGTGCTTATGAGTGATATCACGTTGAAGCTCTTCCATGCTATTAATGCTACTAAATGTTATGATACTCATTAATACCAGTTACTTACTTGTACAGAGTAGACGATGCTTGCATCTACTTGCCATCTGAGAAGCGCAGCACTTGTTCTAATCACACTGTCCACATATAAACGGGTGACTGCACTATAATCCAGTGATTTCAAGCATGTAATCTGCCACCAACCAGACCTGATACCACTCTGTACCGAAATGTAAGCACCGTTTGGACTAAAACGTAATATATGAACGTTTATTATATTTAGGGACATATTGGTATTCCATACCAGGTATATACCTACCAGGTATCAGTCACACCATTCAGCACTACTATTAATAGCGTTGACGTTGCATACAATACCAAGATAAACTTCGTTTTTTTCAGCACTGCTAGTTTTCGTCTGCTGCTCCGCTCCATGTTCTCTCTGATTGTTTCGCTTGCTATGATGTTATCTTTGATAGGCCAAGAAGCTGTCGCCGAAGAGCTTAAGGGCAATGTACGGCGAGGACACCTTGAAAAATGCCGTCCATGCCAGTGACTCCTGGGAATGCGCAAACAGGTAAAATTTCAACTACTCGTAGGTGGAAACGAATTAATTAACACTATTTAACACCTCTAATACTTCAAGTCAATACTTTATGAAACTTCAACCTTCCACCCGCTCATATGAAATCGAAGTCATTCTTTAACGCTAATGAACACCTTGAATAATTCAAGCCAATACTTTATTAGCTTCACCCTTCCACCCGCTTCTACGAGTATACCCTCGTATTGTGTCTCCCCTATGATGCTGTACCTCCATGCATTATGCCTATGCGTCATATGTCTCTCCCGGCAGGGAACTGGAGTTATGGTTCCCGAAGGGCAATGCTGCTACAGTAACAATGCTGCCAGCAATCAATGCTAGCAGTGCTGACAATGCTATTGAACGATGCTGTACGACCTCCATTGTGTGATGTCTGGTGGCGTCTCTTCCGACAGAGAACTGGACCTATGGTTCTCGAAGGGTAGTTTCAACGGCAATGCTTCTGCTGCAGGGGCAGGAGGAGGAGGAGGAGGAGAAGGCCCAGCGGCAGTTGGGCCGGGGGACCCGCAGTACGATGAGCTCATGTCATACATGAAAGAGAAGGCGAGTCTGACTAAAATCACAACCTAGGCAAGGCAACGCCCGTTCGTTTTTATCTGATCGCTGCAAAACATGTCCTGCTCCTATTACTAAAATAGTATCATTTATTATTATAATTGCTACGGTATTATTCCTTTTTACCATCTGACCTCACGCAGTGCTCAGCTCAGTCCTTATTCCAATCATACCATCATCTACATACAGACGAAACTAGTAACTGTGGATCCAATGACGCAAATCGTGGAAGGTTCCATCAATCATACCTGAACACATTAAAAACAATCCATATTGATACGAGCAGTTTGCACCCATACTTTGTACGTACCCTGGTATGGCGATTTAAAGAGGTTACGCGTACGTACGAGCCCTTTTCCTTTTTTGGGACCTTTTAGAGGGAAAACACGACAGCGTGCAGCGTGTACTTAGCCGTCAGTCACTCTTATCAGCTATAACCACAGAAAAAAACTCCAGTAGGCAATCCTCTGTATATAATAAGGGAGTCTATCTACCCATCAGGAAAGCAATGAAGCTTCATCCTTGAACCGCTAGGAAACATGAGCATACTTAAATTCCAAGTAAGACGTTTCCAAAAACGTTGGTAGATTTTTTTAATGCTTCGTAGATGTTCTTCAACATAAGGGGGGTTACGTTTTTGGTTTAGTTTCGTCAAGTGTCCAGGTCTGATTGGTGACATCTACGTATTTCGTGTATCTGAAGTTACTGGATTATAGTATAGCCACCCTTTTATGTATATATGGATGGTGTGATTGGAACAAGCTTAGCGCTATACATTGTCAGATGGCAAATAAAACGGTAGTAAAAAATGTGTAGCAGCCTGGCCGCTTTCGATCCTTGGTTCATTTTTTTGTTTTACCTTGCTTCACCCTTCTCTTAATACACACTCTCGCCTACCCTGTCTACCCTGTCTACCCTGTCTACCCTGTCTACCTAGTGTTCTCGTGTTTACAATCCGACAGCATTCATGCAGCATCATAACCTTCAACGTTGATCACTCAGAAACATTCCCTCTCCGAATTACTGTAACAAGAAAACCAACCTTAAGGGTAAACACAAAAACGAAAAGAAGCCGACGCACAAAGTCTAACTCCTACTCTAACTCCATCTTCTATTCTGTACCTACAGCACGTCCTGCGGAACCCCCACCTACTTAAATTACTTGAGTTGCTATCGTTGCTTCTTCCTTATCATTCCGTGCGCATCTACTTCCCCTCCCACTATTATTGTTGTTGTTAGGTGGATCCCGTGATATCGTCGTTGCTGCATCGAGTTCTTAAGGCCCGGCCGGAAGACGTGGCGGGCTTCGCTGCCCAAGACCTGCAGCAGCGGCACAGCGGTTCCTGACACCCCTCCCGCCGCCACATCATTCCCCATCACCAGGAAGGACACCACGTCACCATTGCCAAAATCATTATTGACGGATATTGACCCGACCCGACCCGCAGGTTGAGCCCGGAGGTCTTAAAAAAAAAAGCGCATGGGTCGGGTCGGGGCAGGAGGTTTACGAAATGTCGCGGGCCGAGTCAACCCGACCCGTGAGTTTTTATCTGACCCGTGAACTGCCCCGACTATTGCTGGGGAACATGGTAGTCATAACCAAATATGGTTTATAACCATGGGGGAAAATCGTTTTTTTGGGTCAATTTTGTGGTTCTGGTTAATATACTAGTAGTACTATGCCCCCGTATANGCCCGGCCGGAAGACGTGGCGGGCTTCGCTGCCCAAGACCTGCAGCAGCGGCACAGCGGTTCCTGACATCCCTCCCGCCGCCACATCATTCCCCATCACCAGGAAGGACACCACATCACCATTGCCAAAATCATCATTGACGGATCATGACCCGACCTGACCCGCAGGTTGAGCCCGGAGGTCTTAAAAAAAAAAGCGTATGGGTCGGGTCGGGGCAGGAGGTTTACGAAATGTCGCGGGCCGAGTTAACCCGACCCGCGAGTTTTTATCTGACCCGTGAACTGCCCCGACTATTGCTGGGGAACATGGTAGTCATAACCAAATATGGTTTATAACCATGGGGGGAAACACGTTTTTTTGGGTCAATTTTGTGGTTCTGGTTAATGTACTACTGTAGTAGTACTATGCCCCTCCGTAATAGGGTCGAGGGCTGACTTGTACTATTACTACTGTTTTTCGGATACATTTTATGAGTGATAAAAACTGCAGCTCATGCTGCTGAGCATTGCGGACTTCTTTTACCACTGCTACTATTATTCCAGGGGAATGTTTATGAGTGATCAACGTTGAATCTCG
Source organism: Saccharina japonica (assembly GCA_008828725.1). Taxonomy (NCBI): domain Eukaryota; class Phaeophyceae; order Laminariales; family Laminariaceae; genus Saccharina; species Saccharina japonica. The sequence continues at coordinate 391,934 of MEHQ01002904.1, read as the reverse complement.
TGCTTCTGCACATGGCGGGCTTCTACTACTACTGCTGCTGCTACTACTATTCTGTGGGGGAATGCTTATTAGTGCTCAATGTTGAAGATCGTGCAGCTGAAAATAATCGGATATGAAACGCGACAATAAAAAATGACACAATACTACACTGTGCATTTATTTGACTTTAACCCCTTTCAGAAAATGCGCCCACGTTTTCGGGTGACAAACGACTTGAAATTAGTGTGGAATTGTTTTTCGTAGTGACTTCCGAGGGAGAGATCGTCGAAACTAACACAATATTTGTATTCCATTTGCCATCTGATAATGTGCAGTTCCTATTTGAACCCTACCATTCACATATACCTATCACAATCATCAATCATCCCTGAATACTTGACAAATTCATGCCAATCATAATGCCGTCATGAATGCCTTATGAATGGCCTTATTACCGACTCCTCGCCGACGTTTCACTCATCAGTCAAAGCTGAAAGGGGGACATATATTTGTGCCTTTCAAAAAAATCTATCCCCCCCTTCTATGCTCCCCTTCTTCATTGGAAGATGGACACCCCTCACACCTAAATATACTACTTCAAGTACACATACTACACACAGTACACATATACCAGCTATGCCGAGATGTATGATGATGGTGCACCACCTGCCACCTGCAACAGGCCGGCCTGCTGGGCTATGGAGCATGTGGTTTCCGAATTGCAGCATATCCTACCTCTGTTCGTAGGGAGATGTACGAGACCGCCGCAGAATCCATCATTTGCGTGGAAATAAACGAAGTATGACTTCTTACACTCTGCCTCTGTCGAAGCTTCAGTAGAAGCTTGCACGAGCCTCAACGAACCACGAGTTTCCACCACGAGATTCCACGAGTTTCTACGAGCTTTTGCATTAATTTCCACGAGATTCCATTGGTTAGGTGTAGTGAGCTTGCATGAAATTTCACGAGATTCCGTCGCTTGAGTGTGCCGTTTTGTTCTACGGCTTCGATGCACGTCGGGTACCACCACTAATCCCAACCCTAACCCCAACCCTAACCGTAGCTCTAACTAACTGTAACACCAACCAGAGGGCGGCTTGGTTGTGACGGCAAATAGCTTAATTTGTACCACCAGCGTACAGGCTCCAGGTGATGAAGCAGTCGACTTTCTGGATAGCAAGACAGTATCCTCGACGCTAGAACCCTTACGTAATGTGTGCCAGCGTACAATCAGCTGATGGATGAGTGGTGCGTCGACCTGCTGAATGGCAAGGCACGATCCTCGAGGCGGTATTACATACCTGGTACCTGGTGTCAGCTGTACCCTTGTTCGTACACCGGTCCACTGGAACACAAGCTATATACCAGTATATGCCAGTAGGTTATGAGCCTCGATCGCGCAAAACGCGGCCATAGCTTCTTCAGGAAGGCTCTCTAGGACGGGGGACCACAGTAACCAAGACCCATAACCTATACGAATCCCTAAATATTACAGGATATTTACTAAGCGTACTTGGTCTTGATTACTATGTACCCCCGTAATAAGCCGCTTTGCTTGGACGCGCTCCATTAAGGGCTCGCTGTGCGTGGAAATCATCCATAATACGTAGGCGGTTGTTGTGCGGAAACAACATAAAGACCGTGCCTAATAAAGCAGAGATTATATTTAACGAAGCTGTGCTCAAAAACCGGGCAACACACAAGACAGACCATCCGCAAGGTTTACTACGAGCAGCCGATTTTTTACGCTTCCACTGAATCTTCCAACGGAAGCGTACACATGCTGGCACATCTGCTTTCTTCTTGTTGAAGTAACGGAATTTTCGGTGGAAACTTCCAGATACTTTCATGTACTCCCTTGGCGGCAACTGAAGCTTCCGTACTCTATTGTGCTTCAACGGAAAAACTTCCACATGTACTTCCATGGCAGCATGGAAGCTTCCATGTACTTCCATGGCAGTAATGGAAGCTTCCATACGTATAAAATTCCTCCCTGGCAGTGATGGAAGGGGATTTCTACACGAAAATCAAGCATTAATAGTATAGTCAGGCGTCTAACCCCCTCCCCCCCCACCCAACACAAATATCTGCCTGGTTGGCGAAAACCCGACGTGCTCCGTCCCGGCATTGTAGGGATATATACGAGGGTCTATATAGGTCATACGGCGACGGCCATGCATGACACGAGTACACCCCCCCCCCCCTCTTGTTATTTTGCGATTCGAGAGCGTCGCCCCGGGGGGGGGGTGGGGCTGGAAGCGGGCGCGAGGGGGCAAAGCTCAGGGTACAGCTGGGCGGAACGGGGGGGGGGTGAAGGCCTGGGGTGGGCGTGGCGGTGGGTGCGGGGGGGGGTATACCATTCGTGGCACGCCGAGTCGTAGTGGCCATAGACGCTATGTGCGCATCCTACAGGTGCGGACGGAGCATGTCGGTTTCACAAACAGGCGGGGGAGGGGGGGGGGGGGGGGGCGGGGGAGGGTACTTCATGTTCATGCATGGCCGTAGTCGTATGACCATAGATCCCTCCATTAAGAGTAAAGCACCGGGATCTGCCCCCAAGGCTACGTATACACGTAGCTTAAAAAAAAAAAAAAAACAGTGTTCTTCGCGTTTTTCACACTATTTTTGTTTTGTATATAAACGCTCCCGAAGTTCGTATTTTCCCGGAAACAGCGTTACAAACATGGGCTCAGTTTCTTGAGCGACTGTTTCTTATGACAAAACCCATTATGACCCGGAGTATATAAGGACCGTTTGTATATTAACATGTGATATAAATTGACCTAGTATTCCGGATCAGAGGGGTAGGGGTCTCTTTCTTATGATAGAAAAAGGCGCCGGTATAGTGAAGGCAGTAGCAGTGTGCATGCACAACAAACATACATGTAACACGCGTATGTAGATACCTTACCGATATCACCTGTTATCATACGGCTGTGTAGTACTAGGTATAAAATAGAGTAGCAGCGTGATGAACCGAGATAATCACCCAAGATGGATTTCTTATTTATATGCCAATAATATTTCAATGGGTGCGTTCTTATATATACCCTCTATCTTCAACATATACTATCGGCTCTCGAATTTCTTAATCTCACTCCTGTAATCCCACAACCCGATGTTCTTATTACACTGGTTTTCTTACGTATAGTGTTTTTTTTTTTCTTGGTAAGACCGTGTACGTAGGTATAGAGATGTGGGGGGAGTGTCCTGTAAGAAGGTACTTTGGACATCTACAACAACAATAACCCGGGGACGAAAACAAACACCCCCCGGATCGATACCGCCCCGCAATGTGGTTCCTATTTTTCGGTTCAGAGTGGTACATCACAGCACACTGTTAATGCCATTACTATGTATACCACACCAGGAACTTACATGCTACTATGGGCAACGCAAAGCTAGCGCCACGGGCGGAGCCGTGGCTGTACCGCTAGTAATATTAAAAGCAGACGCAACTTTCCATTTTGTTTAGGAAGTAAAAATGCTTCTTTCCATGGAAGGCTTACACCAACCTCCATACTTCCATGGAAGATGACACCAACTCTCACATACTTTCTAGAAGCTTCTACCAACTAAATGGAAGCTTCCATTAACTTCTGTGGAAGTATATTATTAAGGTGGAAGTCAATGTCAACAGAAGTCAGTAGGCAAAAACTATTGAAGCTAGTTCAAGGGCGCACAAAAAAAATCCCGAGACCCACACTCCCCCCCCCCCTCAGCCGGCCCTAAATGCATTTTTTTTTTGCTCAATTATGCACTCGTTTCGAAGCCATATTGACGTCGAAATGGGTACTAAACACTCATTTCGAAGCCGTATTGAGGTCAGTTGATTAACAAGACGCGTTCTCGAAACGATACGCCTGGGCCGTACGCGTGTTGTTTGTGTGTGTTTCATGGATAAATCGTTGGGTCATATATTAATATATATTAATATATATGCCGTTGCAGCCTGAATATGTACCACATTTCACTATGCCGCCAACAACTCTTCTTGCGCCGGGATCCTCCCCTCTTGAATCGGGATGATTCGGGGGACAACCGAGACGGAGGTGTCTGTGTGCGCGTGTGCGCCCGGTTGTTCGAAAGGTGGGAGTAGTGTTGGTAAGCTACTAAATAAAGGGGTTGCTTTGATTATTGCTTGTTTGGTAAAAAAGTTTTAGTAGCTTATTTCGTTTGTATGGCGTTTAGTGTGTTCATACTAAAACCTACATATATATAATTATACGGAATTCCAGTATCGCCATACTAGAACCCATACGAATATGCCGACACTAAAACACATCCCCTTTTTGTTTGTATAGAGTTTACTAAGGGCATTCTAAAACCCATACACTTATTCTGTATGGCGTTTAGTATACTATGTTAAAACTCCATATAATATATATATATAGCTAAAATAAGCAAATAAGCACGATATTATGGTTGCTTTTTGATTATGCTTATAATAAGCAGGCCAAAAATACTTGATTAATCATGCTCATTTTAGTTGCTTACCAACACTAGGTGGGAGACGCTCGTCGTGCGTTGTGCGTCACGCCTATTCTCGCCGCGTTTTCGACGGTTTCAAAAACAGTCTCGCCGCGTTTTGGTTCGAACGTACCGCAGCCGGCAGCTCCTCTAGTTTTCAAAGCAGAGGCTCGTAGGTGCACTGAGCTCGAGCCACCTACACCACATTACGTTATATATGGACTTTTGTGTGGGCTGCTAGATTTGGATCAGGTTGCATCAGGCAAATGGATCAGGCAAGGCAGCTTTTGTTCGCAATACACAGAGTACTCATAATTCAAAAACATACCAAGAAGACTTGCTGCCGCTCTAAATGAGATGGAGTGACTCTATGCCCAGTCAAGTCAAGTATAATAATAATAGTGTCGTCCCCAGTCCCCAGTCTAAGATCAAGTCACTTGTTGTGTATAGGAATTATTAGTGTTGAGTCGTGGTTATTATAATATAGAATTTAGTGAAGGTCACCCCCGAGGCCTGAAATACAAAAATTGGAGTGTGGGTCTCGGGATTTTTTTTTTGTGCGCCCTTGGCTACTGTAGTTATATAAATAAATACACCCTCTGTGGCACTTATTTATTGGTAAAATGTACTGCTCAAACTGTCATTCTACGCCCAAAAAAGCTCTTTTTCGAGTATATCCCAGCTCGTATATCAACCGTTTTTTTAATAATTCCATTTTTTTACTTTCTGTGCGTGACACAAACGGCGCATGTAAAGTACACAACAGAAGGAATTCGTATACACCAAGAGCAAGGAATTCATATACGAGACTTCATCGAAACACCAAGAGCCGAGCGTTGTGTAAGCTCCAGTCTGGCTGACAACAGCAGACACACAGCAGCAGCAGCAGCAGCAGCAGCAGCAGCAGCAGCAGCAGCAGCAGCAGCAGCAGCAGCAGCAGCAGTACGTGCAGTAGATGCAGATACTCGTACACCCAGGCACCGATCGAGCAGAGGCTGAGCGGACACATTATACCACAGGTACATGATCGATCGGGATACGATAGTCCCAAGAAAATACGAGAACCCAACAAGAGCGGTCGTTGGGGGATTTTTAATTTTTCACAAGATCTATCTCCACTCTCCAACCTGTCTCCACCCAACGGAGTATCTATACGTGCAGTTTGGTTGCAAATAAACATCCTTGAGTTTCGACGAAAAGCTCTCATCATGATGATCAAAAGGCTCGCACAAAGACTCTTTTCCCAGTACACTGTGTGTACGGACAACAGCAGAACACTTGTTCTACAACAGCAGTAGGAAAGGAGCTGATAGCACATGCCTCTCTGCCTGCTGCGACCCACACAGATATAATACAACGATCCGTACGCCGTTGGGTATTTGTGGCTACATCGTGTGTGTGATGGGTAGATGGGTGAATATGATAGGATGCGACCTTTCTTGTGTGATGATGGCCCGAAACATCGTATCTGTGATTCACCAAACTCCTGAACGGACCTGTCGTGCGATATCGACCATAAACCGAGACCGACCACAGGACCACGAAGAAGGAAGGAGGAAAGAAGAGGAGAGGACAGAGGAAAAGAGAGGTTGCCGAAAAGGAGAGAGGAACGTGTGTTTCAATCGGAATACGATACACTGGGGCTCGTACAACAACAACAGCAGTAGTATATAGTATACGTCGAGGTGGCTCGCTGATTGATGTGTCGTCCCCGAACACGAAGCCAACACACATATCATATCATATCCTTTGTCCGGTGCTGTTTATCTCCAGCCAACAACATCACAGACAGAGAGCATCGCAACGATACCACTCCTCACTCCTCATCATACATACGCAACATTCCAAATTGCAACATTCTGTGTCCTACCCTACCTATCGTATGTGATAGGTGGCGAGTACGTATCGTTTTGTACACGTACGTACTCTGTTGTTGTAGTGTTTGTGGGAGTTTGCTCTGTAACCAGGTCAGGTAATACATGAAGTCGTGAAGACTGATGACACGATAATGATCCACACGACTGGCATGATACGTATCATACGTAGCTGCTACGTACCTCTGTGCTGTTGCTGTACCTCGATACTCATATATATGTATACATAGTGGTGTCGGTAGGCGCAACCGGCGCTACTCCGCACACTACACGGCACACACTGACTGTGGTGAATCCCATCTGTGCCAAGCGACTACATCATAGGCACACTCCTACGTACGTGTACGTACTGCCAATATACGGCGCTATAAACCACGTCGTACTCGTAGAGGGAACATGTTTGTATCGTATGCACTCCTCCACCGTTCGATACAGGGTTTTTGATCGTTGGGTATATTCATTCGTGGAAACAACAACAACAACAACAACAACAACACCACCACCAACCAGCATAATATATTATGTGTGATACGATACTACTGCTCATGTACCCCTTCAAACCGCCCCATACACATATACCCCGAGAGGCAAGGAGGTACAAGGAGCAGTACCAGTACTACGTATTAATACTGCTGCTGCTGCTGTACAGGTTGGCCATATCGATCGGAGATCGGAAGCACGTGCTTTCCGTTTCGTCCGGTATACGAGTTTATGTTCGATTTTTCAAAATTTTGAATACTACGTACAGTCTTTTCTGCTGTGCTGGGGTGGGGGTAGCTGGGGGGAGGTATCGCATATATAAAAATCGTGCACTACGTCACCGATCCAAATGTTTCTGAGATTCAAAAATATGTGAAAAAAAGACTCTGTCTACGTTCGTTTGTCGTAGACTGCTGCTGTACATGCATCTCATCTCGACGTGGCGAGAGCTGTGTTGGCTACGAGTAGTTTCACACGCAGACAGGCATGCCCTCATACGTAGCCGAGAGCTGCTAATTCTGGATTAAAAGTGAGCAGTCCGAAGGGTACTACGTGCACATCATAGACCACGTGCATATCTAGGTTTACACGTACAGCTGTACGTACGAGTGAGTGCTCTACTACGTACACGGGCACAGCATTCGCCAGTCTTCAGTCGCAAGAGTCGCCATCAATTCGATATGGTAAAAATCTACCAAACGGTTTTACATATTTTTTTAAGCTGAAAAATCATTAAAGATCTCATAAATCGGCGTATATCCTGAAGATCCGTGACCAACAAATAGCCTTGCCGCAAAAAGCCCGAATCGCCATCACCTCTTTGCACCCTCACCAATCAGATCACGCTCCGAGGAACACTTGACCAATCACCACCTCTGATACTATTCCTGGAATACTCTTTGGCCAACGGAAGAATCTACGTTTTTTGCGGAATATCGTTGTGCGTGATATTCGTTGTACATTTTATAATCCAACTCTCCTATCATCAGTCCTGTCCACATCTCTCTCAGTCTGCGATCCTACCAAACACCCGTCCATTATCACACGACGACTGCTGCAGCTCCGCAGCCAACCTCTCCCAATACAAACACCGCGTCACCTCTGCGGGCTTCTGTAGGCTCCCGACGCGAGACGGGTTGAGGCTAGCTTTAGCTACCATGAGGACAACCACGCTGAGCTTGGTGACGCTGGCGCTCGCCTCACGAGCAGGTGAGCACCAATTTTGGTCTGTTTTTTCGTTTACAATCCGATCCTGTCCCCGTGTGCTGTGTTTGTTGATGGTCTGCGTTTGGTGCCTTTGTTTTACCCGACATCTCGATCCCGCGGCGCCTAGCTGGTGAGCCGTCTCTGGCTTCGATGTGCCAGCACACGGCAGGCACAGGTCCGAGCACACTACAGCTTTTGATTCCCAGCTCTTCTCAGGATTGAATTGGTCGGTTCACGTTGGTTCGGTTCTGAAATTACTCGTACCCTCTGTCTGTGACCCATACAGAGTATTCTCCATGAATGGTTTTTATGACGTGTACTTTGGGCCTTGGGTGGAGCACAGCTTTTTTCGGACGATAATCCCCGGCTGCCCTTGGACGGTAGCGGCTAGCTATTGGTAGTAGTGACCCCTGTTTGATGTACTTTGCAGCCGCGAGCAATAGTCTAGGGAGACGGTCGGGCGTGCTGCTGGGCGTGTGTTGTCGCCGGGCTTGGTATGTGCTGGTGCTTGTAGATAGCAGCAAAGCAGCAGCAGCAGCAGCAGGTTGCTGTGAACGCTCTTGTGTTACATACTGATCCTGAGTGTACCCAGAGTCTGAAAGAGTAAGATACTGGTATAATTTTTGCCTGCAGCCGACGGGTGAACGGCTATTGTGTCCTACTGCTGCTGGTCTGGCGGTCGAATCTTATTACACTCCTCGACTCTAGCAGCACTGAATCAGAATCACTGAATCTAGCAGCACTGAATCAGAATCACGCGGGCGCTCTTCTCGCTCAACTTGCCTCGCTCGCGTGACTCTCTGCGCTGCCGGCATGCTGTTCGGATCCTCCAAAGTTTGGTTTGTGATCGGTGGTTCGCTATTTTTGCCGATCGGATTTGTTTTTAACCGTTTTACCGTCACCAGATAGGTAGCCGTCGCTATATATATATTTTTAAACCAACTGGACCTGGTACACTTTTCAGTGGCTTCTCGTTTGCCTCGTACTGTAGATATCAACAACACCAGTAGCGATCCATGTGTACCTCGATGAGATAGGAGACAAGACAGCGCCGTAGCAGCATCTCGGCATGGGTGGTTGGCTGGTCGCGTATTTCGTGAGAGGAGGCGGGGGGGGTTCGTCGCTCTTTTTTTTCGCAGACAGACGTCCAGCAGGCCTTTGGCGTTGAGTGTCGCTTGCTTGTTGTGTCGTACCGTACACCAGATATTTTAGCCCTCCACTTCGATGATTTTTTTTTTTTTTTTCCCGTATCGTATGGCCGTTAGTACTGCTTTACCAGGTACTGCTGTATAAACTCTCGTATATACCCCGGCCGGGAATCCTGTGGTATCATACACGGGTACTTAAAAGATCGGATATCCTGCTTTTCGCTTTTCCTAAATTATTGTAGCTGCTGCTGTACAAGGCCACCCACCAGTACTGACGTGCTTTATCATACTTGCACGTGTGATACAACGAGAGGGTTGGTGTGGCTCGTTGCCTTTTCTCATGTTTTTTTTTCCCCGTTTCTTCTCACCATTGATCGAGTACGTATAAAAACTCTTGGTTTATGTATGATTTCAGCTCGTATGAATCGCACGTGCGACGTGTATCAAACAAATACAACATCACCCTGTCGCCATCGTCGAAAAAATAACAACCGAAAAACGACACGAAGCAATCCGCAGGCCGTGGCTGCTGGGCTGGTGGGGTAGATATGTAGGTCTGGCACGTGCCCCACGTGTACATACATGGCTGCGCGCGCACGCCTGGTGTTACTTTTGCTTCATGTTTCCCCCGATAAAATACTCTCGTTGATAAATAAACATCGTCCTTCGCTATTATTATTTGTAGTGCTGGCTTGTTCCTTCCTGGTGCCTGCCCATACTCGTATGTATCATGTTATTTCTGATGGCTTTGCGAGTCATCCTTGTCGTGACGGGTATCCATCCATTCAGGGTATCCATCCATTCCATTGCACATATTATATGTACTCGTACTGATTTTTATACTAACGCACTTATTGGCCGTCCCCTTCCTCCCACCCCATCCCACCCCACCCGTCGTGCTCCTGATGCATACGATGCACATGTGTCTCGCGTATTTCAGCCGCGCAAACATCGGAGGAATGCAGCAATGCGGCGCTCGACGACAGCATGCGAGAGATGATGGAACGATACGGCAAGGAGTTGTTCATTGACCCGGCCTGTTCTGCTGTCTCCACGGACCCCGTGAACCACTGTAACATGATGGGGATTGGCCAGAACTGCCGAGGGTGCTACAACACGTGCGAGGGTGCTATCCAGTACAGGATCGACTTCGCGGGGGAGTACGCGGTCGTGGTGAGTTAAAACTTTCCCGAATGTTTTTTTTTTTCCCGTCTATAGTCCGCTCGCTCGCTAATTTTTCGTTGGCAGCGTTGGGCTCGCCTCCTCCGTCGATTGCCGTCGCTTGCGCGCCGCCGCTCTTTTACATACGTACCAGTGTTTTGTATTTTTCACGTCGTACGATTGGTTTCGTGGATATGATACAGCAGCAGGAGTGCACGCTTCATGGCGCGCTTCGATTTTGTTTTACGTCTGGTATGGTACGTACCAGGTATGCATTTTCGGCTCGCACATGCATGGCTCGTATTATACGTGCGCATTCATGCATTTGTACCTGGTATCTGGTATCATAACAAATCGAGGTGCCGGTAGCCTCTGCTGCTGCTGCTGCTGCTGCTCCATCCTGCTGGTGGTGGTGGTGGTGGTAGTGGTGGTGCTGCTTGTGTGGTGGTACTGCTGTAGCTGTGGTACACAAATCAAGCCAAACAGTATTTCACTTTGTACTTGCAGACGCCTGAATTTGATGAACAGGCAGCAGACACCTTTTGGAGGGTAATACTCGTAGCCAATACGTAGGGCAGCAGTAAACTGACAACACTACACCAATACAAGTAATGGGTCAGACGATGCTTGATGCTGACTGCTATTTGTGTCCTGACTTCGTATCAGCCTGTAGAAATATCCACGAATTTTCCACCCATTTGAACTGGTGGGTGCCATGCTCGCATATGGCACCAAGCTGGACGGAAATATAAAGAACGGGTATAGATTAATATTAAGACGTGACGGTCCTTGCATTTACGTACAGGTTCGTATAGAAATATATGTGTATTTTTAACTTCAATACATACACCGTATTATAGTAACACACAGTAAAGCCCTTGTAAGTGCGTGACGCGTACGTACCACATGCTGGCACCAGCCATCAGAGTACACCAACCCATCAACCGACTGGACCGTCCAACCAATCACCACCACAAACGTTTTTTTTTTTCGGCGAAAAAACAACCAACCAACCTACACCGGCGATCTTTCTTGATTTGTCGGCACGAAAATCATGAAACGAGAAGTGAAAAACTTAACCCCTTAGGACTGCAGTCCCGTTTTGAGGACAAACTACTCTAATTCTAAGTAATTTATCCTCAAAACGGGACTCCAGTCCTATGAGGGTCAACATTAAAAAACAACTTTTGTATTTTGGGCTTCATAGCGTCGCGGCGTGTCTCACCGCTGACGTTGTTTCGTTTCATTTGAGTAACATTTATCAATCGGAACACAGCAGGGATAATAATAGAACAACAATCAGTCACAATACAGCAGTGGTAATAGAAAGAAACGAAAACATACGTACGTAACACTTTTCAGACTAACGGAAAAAAAAAAGAAAAATACGTACGTAACACTTTTCAGACTAACGGGGAAAAAAAGTAAGTCGTGTACCCGCGTCCTTTCGTGTGGTCGAACTGACTGGGGCTTTTGCCGGCGCTAGCGCGAGACACGCCTCAAACTATATTTTCCCTGCCGATACTCCGTTTTCGCAGCTGACAAACTACTGTACCTCCAGTACCCCCCTCATTCTATTTTCCCATTGTCCTCTTCCACCCCTTCCCGCCCTTTCCACCCTCCCAACCCCCTATTTCCCCTCCTTCGCCCCCCCCCCCACCCCCTCCCACTTATACACCCCCCCCTTCTAGGGCGACGCCCTGTTCACCTTCTGCCCGGGGAGTGGCATCGACTCTATCGACGAATGCGACGGCGGTGGCGGCCCGCCGCCCGTCGCCGGCGACTTGCCCAGCTCCGACTCCCCCACCTCCAGCAGCGTTAAATCGATGGCTCCTGACGAATCCGACGACGACTTCACCGCCCCGGCGGGTGGGGACGGAGCCGTCGACGACGACTCGAGCTCCGAGGACCCCGTCCCCGGCCCGGCGCCCACCGCCACCCGGCCGGCGCCCACCCCGGTCTACGTGGCGCCTGTCTTCGTGGAGCCCTACGATGACGAAGAGTCTATGTCCTTCGAGTTCTTTGACGACGACTTCACGACGGATGGAGACCTCTTCCCGACCCCGTCACCGGTGCGTAGCCCCCCCACCGGCGGTGACCGCGGGTCGGAGAAGACCCCCGCGCCTGTTGTGGACACCCCCCCTACCGGAGGTGACAGGGGACCGGACCCGACCCCGGCGCCCATCCAGGAGCCGGAGACCCCGCCTACCGGAGGTGACAGGGGACCGGACTCGACCCCGGCGCCCATCACGCAGCCGGAGACCCCGCCTACCGGAGGTGACAAGGGACCGGACTCGACCCCTGCGCCCATCAGGGTACCGGAGACCCCGCCTACCGGAGGTGACAGAGGACCGGACCCGACCCCGGCGCCCATCACGCAGCCGGAGACCCCGCCTACGGGAGGTGACAAGGGGCCGGGCCCGACCCCGGCGCCCATCCAGGAGCCGGAGACCCCGCCTACCGGAGGTGACAGGGGACCGGACCCGACCCCGGCGCCCATCATGGAGCCGGAGACCCCGCCTACCGGAGGTGACAAGGGACCGGGCCCGACCCCGTCGCCCATCACGCAGCCGGAGACCCCGCCTACCGGAGGTGACAGGGGACCGGACCCGACCCCGGCGCCCATCGAGCAGCCGGAGACCCCGCCTACCGGAGGTGACAGGGGACCGGACCCGACCCCGGCGCCCATCGAGCAGCCGGAGACCCCGCCTACCGGAGGTGACAGGGGACCGGACCCGACCCCGGCGCCCATCGAGCAGCCGGAGACCCCGCCTACCGGAGGTGACAGGGGACCGGACCCGACCCCGGCGCCCATCGAGCAGCCGGTGACCCCGCCTACCGGAGGTGACAGGGGACCGGACCCGACCCCGACTCCTATCTGTAAGTGTGTGTGCCCGCTTCTACGTCTGTGTGACAGGAAAAAAATACACTAGCTTTTTAACGTTGCAAAATAATATTATACGTATATAAAACTTGTTTTTACTGGTATCTTACTAAAATATGTCTGGGGGTTATTTCAGCATCTTATGGACCATGACGCTTGGGTTATATTTTTATTTTCGATTGTGTGCATGTTTTGTTTCTCGACGCACAAGAATCTTTTCGCGTCAACGGTACCAAAATCAGCACCTAATAAAACCTCCCCCCCCGACCCCCTGCCCCCCGCCCGCCGAACCTCCTGCCCGCCGCTCCCTGTCCCCACCCCCGTACCCCCTGATTTTTTTTTTCTTGCAGCCAAGCCAGTGGACAAGCCCGTGACAGAGGTCGTACCCAGGACTACGCCAGGTCCGGTTACCAGCACCACGCCGGCCCCAGTTCCCGGCACCGGCCCCGACCCTAGCACAACGCCCGCCCCGGTTACCCGTATCACGCCCGCCCCGGTTCCCGGCACCGGCCCCGACCCTAGCACGACGCCCGCCCCGGTTACCCGTACCACGCCCGCCCCGGTTCCCGGTACCGGCCCCGACCCTAGCACGACGCCCGCCCCGATTACCCATACCACGCCCGCTCCCGTTCCCGGCACCGGCCCCGACCCTAGCACGACGCCCGCCCCCGTTACCCGTACGACGCCCGCTCCGGTTCCAGGCACCGGCCCCGACCCTAGCACGACGCCCGCCCCGGTTACCCGTACCACGCCCGCTCCGATTCCCGGCACCGGCCCCGACCCTAACACGACTCCAGCTCCGGTTACCCGTACCACGCCCGCCCCTGTAACCCCTACCACCCCAGCGCCTGTGACCCGTACCACACCAGCCCCTGTGACCCCTTCCACCCCTGCGCCTGTGACCCCTGCCACCCCCGCCCCTGTGACCCGTACCACGCCAGCCCCTGTGACCCGCCGCATCACGCCAGCCCCTGTGACCCGAACCACGCCAGCCCCAGTTCCCGGCACCGGCCCCGACCCCAACACGACGCCAGCCCCTGTTACCCCCCCCACGCCAGCCCCGGTTACCCGTACCACACCAGCCCCTGTGACCCCCACCACGCCAGCACCTGTGACCCCTACCACGCCGGCCCCGGTGACCCGTACCACTCCCGCCCCTGTGACCCCTACCACGCCGGCCCCTGTGACCCGTACCACCCCCGCTCCTGTTCCTGGCACTGGCCCCGACCCCAACACGACGCCAGCCCCTGTGACCCCCACCACGCCAGCCCCCGTGACCCATACCACCCCCGCCCCCTTGGCCCCCCACACGCCAGCACCTGTGACCCGAACTACGCCAGCCCCGGTTCCCGGCACTGGTCCCGACCCCAACACGACACCAGCTCCAGTGACCCGTACCACGCCCGCCCCTGTGACCCCCACCACGCCAGCCCCGGTGACTCGTACCACGCCAGCCCCTGTGACCCCCACCACGCCAGCCCCGGTGACCCGTACCACACCAGCCCCTGTTACCCCTACCACGCCAGCCCCGGTAACCCGTACCACTCCCGCCCCTGTGACCCCTACCACGCCGGCCCCTGTGACCCGTACCACCCCCGCTCCTGTTCCTGGCACTGGCCCCGACCCCAACACGACGCCAGCCCCGGTGACCCCCACCACGCCAGCCCCGGTGACCCGTATCACGCCAGCCCCGGTGACCCCTACAACGCCAGCCCCGGTGACCCGTGTCACGCCAGCCCCGGTGACCCCTACCACGCCAGCCCCGGTTGGAGGTGAGAAGTGAATAGAGGAGGAATGTTAAGGCGTGCCGTATTGCTCGTGTGATTGATATTCTGTTTTTTTTGTTGGTTTTGTTGTGTCGTTCCGTCTGGAGTTTTTTTGCAGCATACCTCGTATAATAGAGCAATTATGACACTCAGTACAACATGTATACACCCACCTATGTATAAACCCACCTATGTACCTAATATAATACCAGGCATATATAAGAACAAGCATGTAGACTGCTGGTTTTGGTGTAGATGTGATGTGCCAGCTCTTGCGTTGTGCTGCACCAGGTGCTTTTTTTGTTGGGGAGACGAAATATATACCAGGTACTGCATGATACTGCTGTAGTACAGGGGTACATGGACAACATGTTTCGGTGATGAACTAAAATAAATGGTGGTTTTTGTCCTGGAGCGGTTGATGTCATTTTCGATTTTAACATTCGTACCAGTATTGAGGTTTGTTGTTGTGGGGTTTCATGGTGTATCGGCAGACTTCGCACTCGGTGTCAAGGTGAGCACTATCAAAAGCCTGACTGACTTGTGTTATGTTTTTTGTTGTTGTATTATTTCGTCCTCAATCTTTTGTCCTCAGTATTAATACAGTAGTCCTGGGGCATAAATGTATGTACCATGTCGCGATATATTCCGGATCGAAATCAATAATTACACTCTGTTCTACGTTAATTTTCAGTTGGCAAAATGAATAGTTTACCAGGTATGATACTAGGCATGGTAACTAGTAATAGTTTTGGGCGGTGTCACCGAAAGATACCGTACTGCGCGTTTTTTTATGTTGCTATGCTGCTACTGCTCAACCATTAAGAGTATGTTGTAGATCGCTCGCGTATACAAACGGGAGATATCCTACAGCTTTTTTTTTACGCTGCTACGACTATTACTATCACTACTGCTGCTGAACTACTAATAGTCTACTGTTGTATACTACCATTAAATATTTATTTCGACCTGCCTCCCTCTTGTATGTGATGGTACAGTATGGTATAGTATGAATGGAACAAGCGCTACACAGCAATCTCATACCGAAAACATAATCATATTAATAACAATCGTACATACATGATACAATGAAACATATTTTGTGACACAATATAATGATATTTCGACGGTTTTGGACCATTAAGGACGTCATTTAGAAAAGGTTTCAGCCAAAAAGTGCTACCTCTATCGAAGCACGCCTCCATAATAATAATTCGGTACCACTTAGTCATTGGATTCCGACTATTAATACATTTTATGCAACATTCAGGAGGAACAACACAACACACCAATATTTCCGAGTCTTTTCGGCCCGCTTCGTTTCAGTCGACCCGAATGTTCCTACAATTACGGTGGATCATATCAATCGTAACCCACGATTGCTACGGTACGATGTTCACACAAATCATATTTGGTTGTTCTCATTACTACCAGTTTACATTTTTTTTTTTCTCGTGTAATTACTAGGAACAACAATAATCAGAATGGTCTCAAGAACCATGTAACCCGTTACGTTTACACAGCATATTAGGTTCCGATTTTTATGTTCCGTTCTGTCCCCCGGGAGGTAGCACACGCTATCGAACTTTTCTGCACATTTTTGCCGCCGGCAAGGGTTTTGCCTGCTATCAAGGTCGATTCCACAATAGGTAGAACCGACGAACACCCGGATTATCTCGTACGGCAAACCATGGCTGGGCACTATATATATTTCACGAGACGGACAGATGACGAATGAACCATCCAGATATTTCAGGGTAGCTAAACATCCTTGGGTCTGTACAAGGTATGATCTACCTCCCTGGTAGCTCATGTTAGGGCCCGTACAAACGGAGCGTTTTGACGCCAAAAACAAAACCTAAAAACAAAACCTAAAATGAGATAGGAAGATACACTCCCTCTGATTGGCGCAACAGACAAAACGAGACCCAGGAGACCGCGATGGGATATTTTTGCTTTGTGGTTTTGTTTAATCGAAAATCGATTAAAATGACCCTTTCCAGTTAGGAGCCGTATTATCTTGCATGATTTACTGTAGGGGACCTACGTCCTGGGTTGGATCTGTATACACACAGATCCTGCTGCACCATATATCATAACGGCATGTTCGGATGTACCTTAGATGATGTAGCTAGATGATCTAGATCTAGATCGTGATCTGCCCGACTTGTGGTTGCCCCTTTTTTTTCGGTTCCCGACACCCTCGACAACCACTTTCAATTTCAGACTTGTATCAGAAAAACTCACCTCACAAAAACCTTTCATCACAACAGTAAGGTGTAGTAGACTACGCTGTCAGCTTCTGTTTTTTTTAATTCCCTAGACCCAAACCCTCAACTTTGGCCATTGTTATCAGCTGATTATTATTATTATTATCGTCATGGATTAGTTTCAACAGACTTGCCAGAAAATTACACCTCTCACAATCTCACAATATTTGCACACATCAGTAGTACTGATATACGACACTTTCGGTTTTATTTTTCGCGAACTTACCTCCGCTTTTGGACCCACCCACCCACCGCCTCTCCAACCCCAACCCCACCCCCTTTCCACACAGAAGTAACGCATACGCCTGGCCCCAACGCCGCACCAGTTGGAGAAACGCTTTCTCAGGCACCCAACTCCCAACCCACACTCACCCCTGTAGAGCCCGACCAAACCCCCGCACCCCTCACCCCGTCGACCCCCAGCCCCCACCACGAGGATATGCCTACTACCAAGGACATGCCCACTACCAAGGACATGCCTACTACCCCCGACATGCCCACTACTACCCCTGACAAGCCCACTTCTGACCCTGAAATGCCCACCACTACCCAGGACAAGCCTACAGCTACCCCTGATGTGCCCACCCCCACCGTGCCTACCCCCAGCGGGCCTACCCCTACCCCCACCCTCGATGACATGCCTCCTACGCCCACCATGCCTACTACCCCTGACATGCCAATTGCCCCTCCTGATACCGAGGCACCTCTTTCTTTCGACTTCACGGACGATGACATCCACATCACTGCGGATGACGACATCCCAGATTTCACGCTTTCGCCTACCCCGGCCCCTGTTGCTATGCCCTCCCCCGAATCACCCGAGCCGAAGGGTCCGACTTCGCCGGCACCCACCGTGGACTCCGTGCCTCCTACCACCGGAGATGCCCCCACAACGCCCTCCCCTACCAAAACGCCGTCCACTATTGCGCAAACCCCGACCCCTGAGTCGCCGACCAACCCCGACGTGCACACCCCCTCTCCCATCATAACGATATCAACTATTGGTCCGTACAACGCGCCCACCTCACCTGAGCCGAGATCACCCGAGCCGGAGGTTACTACACCACCTACAACAGACTCGGTGCCCCCGACCAACCCCGGCGTTCCAACCCCGTCGCCCACCGAAGCGCTGCCGACTCTCGACCCGATCAACGCCCCTTCCTCGGGCGAGCCGAGGTCACCCGAGCCAGAGGTGCCGACTTCGCCGGCACCCACCACTGACTCGGTGTCTCCGACCACCCCGGATGGCTCCACCCCCTGCCCCACCAAAGCGTCTCCCGGTAGTGCGCCGACCCACGTCCCCGGTTGTACCACCTCGCCGGAAGAAGCGCCTGAATCCCCTGCACCCACCACAGACTTCGTGCCTCCCCCCACCACCGGCGACGGACCCACAACGCCCTCTCCCATCGAAACCCTACCCACTCTTTCGCCGATTTACGCCCCTACTTCGGGCGAGCCGAGGTCGCCTGAGCCGGCACCCACTGACTTGGTGTCTCCGACCACCCCGGATGGCGCCACCCCCTGCCCCACTAAAGCGTCTCCCGGTAGTGCGCCGACTGATGCCACCGGTTGTACCCCCTCGCCGGAAGAAGCGCCTGAATCTCCCGCACCCACCACGGACTTCGTACCGCCCCCCACCACCGGCGACGACCCCACGACGCCCTCTCCCATTGAAACCCTACCCACTCTTTCGCCTATTTACGCCCCTACTTCGGGCGAGCCGAGGTCGCCTGAGCCGGAGGTTCCGACGTCCCCGGCACCCACCACTGACTCTGTGCCCCCTACCACCGACGAGGCCAGCCCCACAACGCCTTCCCCGACTGTAGTCCCCCCCACCCCGATCATAACGCCTCCTACCCCAACCATGCCTACCCCTACTACTGATACCGAGGCGCCGTTTTCGTTCGACTTTACTGACGATGATATCCTGACCCCTACGGATGACGATGATGGTTTATTCCCCAGCACGCTTTCGCCGACCCCGGCTCCGGTCGCTATGCCCTCCCCGAAATCGCCCGAGCCCGAGGCCCCGACTTCGCCTTCGCCGGCACCCACCGCGGATTCTGTACCCCCCACTACGGGTGACGGCGGCCCCACGACACCGTCGCCGACCGAGGCTCCGCTCGCTGTCGCGCACACCCCGGTCCCTGTGTCGCACGAGACGGAGCTTCCGACATCGCCGGCACCCACCACTGACTCGGTGCCTCCTACCACCCCGGATGGCTCCACCCCCTGCCCCACCAAAGCGTCTCCCGGTAGTCCGCCGACTGATGCCACCGGTTGCACCCCCTCGCCGGAAGAAGCGCCTGAATCCCCCGCACCCACCACAGACTTTGTGCCTCCCCCCACCACCGGCGACGGGCCCACGACGCCCTCCCCCACCAAGTCCCTAGCCACTCTGTCACCGATTTACGCCCCTACTTCAGGGGAGCCGAGGTCGCCCGAGCCGGCACCCACTGACTTGGTGTCTCCGACTACCCCGGATGGCTCCACCCCCTGCCCCACCAAAACGTCTCCCGGTAGTGCGCCGACTGATGTCACCGGTTGTACCCCCTCGCCGGAAGAAGCACCTGAATCTCCCGCACCCACCACAGACTTGGTGCCGCCCCCCACCACCGGCGACGGCCCCACGACGCCCTCTCCCATCGAAACCCTACCCACTCTTTCGCCGATTTACGCCCCTACTTCGGGCGAGCCGAGGTCGCCTGAGCCGGCACCCACTGACTTGGTGTCTCCGACCACCCCGGATGGCTCCACCCCCTGCCCCACCAAAGCGTCTCCCGGTAGTGCGCCGACTGATGCCACCGGTTGTACCCCCTCGCCGGAAGAAGCGCCTGAATCTCCCGCACCCACCACAGACTTGGTGCCGCCCCCCACCACCGGCGACGGACCCACGACGCCCTCTCCCATCGAAACCCTACCCACTCTTTCGCCGATTTACGCCCCTACTTCGGGCGAGCCGAGGTCGCCTGAGCCGGCACCCACTGACTTGGTGTCTCCGACCACCCCGGATGGCTCCACCCCCTGCCCCACCAAAGCGTCTCCCGGTAGTGCGCCGACTGATGCCACCGGTTGTACCCCCTCGCCGGAAGAAGCGCCTGAATCTCCCGCACCCACCACAGACTTGGTGCCGCCCCCCACCACCGGCGACGGACCCACAACGCCCTCTCCCATCGAAACCCTACCCACTCTTTCGCCGATTTACGCCCCTACTTCGGGCGAGCCGAGGTCGCCTGAGCCGGCACCCACTGACTTGGTGTCTCCGACCACCCCGGATGGCTCCACCCCCTGCCCCACCAAAGCGTCTCCCGGTAGTGCGCCGACTGATGCCACCGGTTGTACCCCCTCGCCGGAAGAAGCGCCTGAATCTCCCGCACCCACCACAGACTTGGTGCCGCCCCCCACCACCGGCGACGGACCCACAACGCCCTCTCCCATCGAAACCCTACCCACTCTTTCGCCGATTTACGCCCCTACTTCGGGCGAGCCGAGGTCGCCTGAGCCGGCACCCACTGACTTGGTGTCTCCGACCACCCCGGATGGCTCCACCCCCTGCCCCACCAAAGCGTCTCCCGGTAGTGCGCCGACTGATGCCACCGGTTGTACCCCCTCGCCGGAAGAAGCGCCTGAATCTCCCGCACCCACCACAGACTTGGTGCCGCCCCCCACCACCGGCGACGGACCCACAACGCCCTCTCCCATCGAAACCCTACCCACTCTTTCGCCGATTTACGCCCCTACTTCGGGCGAGCCGAGGTCGCCTGAGCCGGCACCCACTGACTTGGTGTCTCCGACCACCCCGGATGGCTCCACCCCCTGCCCCACCAAAGCGTCTCCCGGTAGTGCGCCGACTGATGCCACCGGTTGTACCCCCTCGCCGGAAGAAGCGCCTGAATCTCCCGCACCCACCACAGACTTGGTGCCGCCCCCCACCACCGGCGACGGACCCACAACGCCCTCTCCCATCGAAACCCTACCCACTCTTTCGCCGATTTACGCCCCTACTTCGGGCGAGCCGAGGTCGCCTGAGCCGGCACCCACTGACTTGGTGTCTCCGACCACCCCGGATGGCTCCACCCCCTGCCCCACCAAAGCGTCTCCCGGTAGTGCGCCGACTGATGCCACCGGTTGTACCCCCTCGCCGGAAGAAGCGCCTGAATCTCCCGCACCCACCACAGACTTGGTGCCGCCCCCCACCACCGGCGACGGACCCACAACGCCCTCTCCCATCGAAACCCTACCCACTCTTTCGCCGATTTACGCCCCTACTTCGGGCGAGCCGAGGTCGCCTGAGCCGGCACCCACTGACTTGGTGTCTCCGACCACCCCGGATGGCTCCACCCCCTGCCCCACCAAAGCGTCTCCCGGTAGTGCGCCGACTGATGCCACCGGTTGTACCCCCTCGCCGGAAGAAGCGCCTGAATCTCCCGCACCCACCACAGACTTGGTGCCGCCCCCCACCACCGGCGACGGACCCACGACGCCCTCTCCCATCGGAACCCTACCCACTCTTTCGCCGATTTACGCCCCTACTTCAGGGGAGCCGAGGTCGCCCGAGCCGGAAGTTCCGACCTCGCCGGCCCCCACGGTGGACCCGTTGCCTCTGCCCCCAACCAACGGTGATGGGGGCCCCACCACGCCCTCCCCTACTGTAGCGCCACCCACCCCCACCGCACCCACACCCGCCGTACCTACCCCGATCATCCCCACCCCTTCGGTACCCACCCCTACTACTGATACCGAGGCACCGCTTTCTTTCGACTTTTCTGACGACGATTCCTTGCCCGGATATGACGACGACTTGCCGGTCTTAACGCTTCCGCCCACCCCGGCCCCGGTTGCTATGCCCTCCCCGAAATCACCCGAGACGGACATCCCGACGTCGCCGGCACCCACCGTGGACTCGGTGCCTCCGACCACCCCCGACGCCCCCACGCCCTCCCCCACTGAAACCCCATCGGGTGTCATCAAGCCGACTCACGCCCCTGACTCTCCTACCACGCCCTCTCCGGAAGCACCTGAATCGCCCGCGCCAACCGATGACTCGGTGGTGCCCCCTACCACCGGCGACGGCCCCACAACCCCCCCCCCCACAGTAGTACCCCCGACCCCCANCCCACCCCCTCTTCCCCCCCTCCATTAACCCTCTGCAGAGCGCAAGACGCCGGCCCCGGTCACCCCGAGGACCACCCCGGCCCCGTTCTCCTTCAAGTTCGAGGACGACGACGTCGAGGTCTGCGCCGAGCGCGGAGAGGTCTGCTTCTCGGACTACGAGTGCTGCGAGCCGTACCAGTGCGACAACCGCTCGCTCTACTGCGACAAGAAGCCCACGCCGCCCACGGCGCCGACCCCCACCCCTGCCCCCGTTCCCGGGGAGACCTCCCTCTCGTTCTCGTTCGACTTTGACGAGTCTGGGGATGACGACACCGACGACTTCTGGGACACGTGGATCCCCGCGCCCGCGCCGGTTGGGGACACGCTGCCCCCCGTGACGGAGACGGAACTGTCGTTCGACTTCGAGCAGGACGAGGAGCCGGATAGGCCGACTGACATGGACAAGCCTAAGAACGACCAGGACTGCTTCGACCGGCTCAGCGACAACATGAGGGTACGCAGCGTTTTTTTTTTTTTCCCTGTTCTTTTTCGTGTGTTGCATAAAGTAACTGAATCGGTTGTAAATAGAGAACCTATGTACAGTTTTTTTTTTTTTTAACTTGTTTGTTCTTGGCTTTCTTCGCTTTTGTTTCGTGTCCAACAGCAACTGCATCGGGTCTTCTCTTATCAGTGACAACAAAAAAATAACACGCACATACCCACTTTTTTTTCAATATCGCCTCGCTCCGCCTGTGCCCCCTGCACCCCGTCCACAGGAGTACTTGGAGAAGACCGACAAGTACGTCTACTACGAGAAGGACTGCAGCGGCTCGCACTGCAACATGTTCGGCATGGGCTACGACTGCCGGGGATGCTACAACGACTGCGCCACCTGCGAGACTTTCCTCTGGGAGGAGCAGATGTCGTGAGTGATATACCAGTAGATGTACCTGGTATTCGGTAGCATTTCATTTTTTTTCTTCTTTCATGTATACGGTATATGGCGTTTCATATATATATGAGGTATTTACGCACTCGTGCGGGCTTTTAACTCTTGAGACTACGTACTGCATACAGATGGAGACCTGCCTCTATGGGAAGAGCAGATGTCGTGACAGATGCTGATGTACTTGGTATACGGTAACATTTTATTGTTGACTTTATTTTATAGAGATTATTGCTTTTGAGACTACATACTGCATATAGAGGGGAGACCTGCCTCTATGGACGGAGCAGATGTAGTGAGTGATACGTAGGGTTTTGTAGTATCATATACCTGGTATAAATGTATAATAATACAGTGCGTATCCTTCCTTTTTTTTATGATGACGACGAGATGAGTTTTTTTGCTGATGAAACTTGGTCGTGAGTTATCGAGTTGAACATGTTATCTCAATCTCGACCCCGCCCCCCCCCTCCCCTCCCTCCCCGCTCTTTTTTTTTTTTTTTTTTTCGCCAGACCCAGCCACTCCTACGCCGACGAGCTGTACATGTGCCCGTCCGAGTTCCCGAAGGAGAACGGTGTCGCGCAGACATTCGCCCATGCGTGTTCCGCCCGCCGCCGTCTCCGCGGCCGCGCCTAAACTTGAACAAAAACGCCTACATATTCGTGAAGAAAAAAGCGGGGGTAAACCCTCGCCCCCCCCCCCCCCCCCCCCCCCCCCCCCCCCCCCCCCCCCCCCCCCCCCCCCCCCCCCCCCTCTTTCTGTTCAGCCTCCTGGTTATAGTGGGTGGGGGATACGTTGGCGGCAGCAGCAGCCACTGTTGAGAGTTAAGCCAATTGCGGGTGCGCTTAAAAGCGTTTGTGCTTAAATGCCACCTTCGCTCCAGAGAGTGGTTGCGCTTAAAAAGCGGTTTTCGCCTTAAAAGCGGTGGGCGCTTAAAACGCGCTTTTCGCTCAAGAGGGCAGTTTTCGCTTCGATGTAGGCTTTTACGAATAGTTTTAATAGTTTGATTGTGCCGATCGTCGCCATTTTTGGACGCAGGCCGTCGTAGCAAAAGAGTATCGATCAGACCATTTGGTTGATTTGATTTTATGTGTTTTTTTTTTTTCGTGTTTTGTTTTGCGTCACACGCCTAAACTAAGCAGCAACGCAAAATGCGACAACCGCAATCACGCGTCTCTCGTTGTTGGTTGGGGTCTTTCCCTCCTCTAACTTCTCAGTAGACTCGTTTTTTGTTGGGAGTTGTTGCGCGTTATGGTTGTTGTGGTCTCAAAAAAAAACTTTAGGGATGCACTCATTTGTGCGTTTGCGCTCTTCCTGTGCTCTTGCGCTCTTGTGGTCTTTTTGTGCTGCGCTTTGTGCGTCGCGCGGTGTGCTGTGCCTTTCGCGCTGTGTGCGCTACGCTTTCTGTCGTGTGTTGTCGGCTCTGCTTTGTGCATTGCGATTCACCCACTACGCGTTTGCGCGTTGCTCATGTTTCGCACGTTGCGTTATGCACGTTGTATCACGAGCGACGTGTCAACCGCCAGTGGCCTTTATCTCAGGGGCGGGTAGGACTGGGGTGGGTGGGTGGGGACTTCACGGACGATGACATCCACATCACTGCGGATGACGACATCCAAGATTTCACGCTTTCGCCTACCCCGGCCCCTGTTGCTATGCCCTCCCCCGAATCACCCGAGCCGAAGGGTCCGACTTCGCCGGCACCCACCGTGGACTCCGTGCCTCCTACCACCGGAGATGCCCCCACAACGCCCTCCCCTACCAAAACGCCGTCCACTATTGCGCAAACCCCGACCCCTGAGTCGCCGACCAACCCCGACGTGCACACCCCCTCTCCCATCATAACGATATCAACTATTGGTCCGTACAACGCGCCCACCTCACCTGAGCCGAGATCACCCGAGCCGGAGGTTACTACACCACCTACAACAGACTCGGTGCCCCCGACCAACCCCGGCGTTCCAACCCCGTCGCCCACCGAAGCGCTGCCGACTCTCGACCCGATCAACGCCCCTTCCTCGGGCGAGCCGAGGTCACCCGAGCCAGAGGTGCCGACTTCGCCGGCACCCACCACTGACTCGGTGTCTCCGACCACCCCGGATGGCTCCACCCCCTGCCCCACCAAAGCGTCTCCCGGTAGTGCGCCGACCCACGTCCCCGGTTGTACCACCTCGCCGGAAGAAGCGCCTGAATCCCCTGCACCCACCACAGACTTCGTGCCTCCCCCCACCACCGGCGACGGACCCACAACGCCCTCTCCCATCGAAACCCTACCCACTCTTTCGCCGATTTACGCCCCTACTTCGGGCGAGCCGAGGTCGCCTGAGCCGGCACCCACTGACTTGGTGTCTCCGACCACCCCGGATGGCGCCACCCCCTGCCCCACTAAAGCGTCTCCCGGTAGTGCGCCGACTGATGCCACCGGTTGTACCCCCTCGCCGGAAGAAGCGCCTGAATCTCCCGCACCCACCACGGACTTCGTACCGCCCCCCACCACCGGCGACGACCCCACGACGCCCTCTCCCATTGAAACCCTACCCACTCTTTCGCCTATTTACGCCCCTACTTCGGGCGAGCCGAGGTCGCCTGAGCCGGAGGTTCCGACGTCCCCGGCACCCACCACTGACTCTGTGCCCCCTACCACCGACGAGGCCAGCCCCACAACGCCTTCCCCGACTGTAGTCCCCCCCACCCCGATCGTAACGCCTCCTACCCCAACCATGCCTACCCCTACTACTGATACCGAGGCGCCGTTTTCGTTCGACTTTACTGACGATGATATCCTGACCCCTACGGATGACGATGATGGTTTATTCCCCAGCACGCTTTCGCCGACCCCGGCTCCGGTCGCTATGCCCTCCCCGAAATCGCCCGAGCCCGAGGCCCCGACTTCGCCTTCGCCGGCACCCACCGCGGATTCTGTACCCCCCACTACGGGTGACGGCGGCCCCACGACACCGTCGCCGACCGAGGCTCCGCTCGCTGTCGCGCACACCCCGGTCCCTGTGTCGCACGAGACGGAGCTTCCGACATCGCCGGCACCCACCACTGACTCGGTGCCTCCTACCACCCCGGATGGCTCCACCCCCTGCCCCACCAAAGCGTCTCCCGGTAGTCCGCCGACTGATGCCACCGGTTGCACCCCCTCGCCGGAAGAAGCGCCTGAATCCCCCGCACCCACCACAGACTTTGTGCCTCCCCCCACCACCGGCGACGGGCCCACGACGCCCTCCCCCACCAAGTCCCTAGCCACTCTGTCACCGATTTACGCCCCTACTTCAGGGGAGCCGAGGTCGCCCGAGCCGGCACCCACTGACTTGGTGTCTCCGACTACCCCGGATGGCTCCACCCCCTGCCCCACCAAAACGTCTCCCGGTAGTGCGCCGACTGATGTCACCGGTTGTACCCCCTCGCCGGAAGAAACACCTGAATCTCCCGCACCCACCACAGACTTGGTGCCGCCCCCCACCACCGGCGACGGCCCCACGACGCCCTCTCCCATCGAAACCCTACCCACTCTTTCGCCGATTTACGCCCCTACTTCGGGCGAGCCGAGGTCGCCTGAGCCGGCACCCACTGACTTGGTGTCTCCGACCACCCCGGATGGCTCCACCCCCTGCCCCACCAAAGCGTCTCCCGGTAGTGCGCCGACTGATGCCACCGGTTGTACCCCCTCGCCGGAAGAAGCGCCTGAATCTCCCGCACCCACCACAGACTTGGTGCCGCCCCCCACCACCGGCGACGGACCCACGACGCCCTCTCCCATCGGAACCCTACCCACTCTTTCGCCGATTTACGCCCCTACTTCAGGGGAGCCGAGGTCGCCCGAGCCGGAAGTTCCGACCTCGCCGGCCCCCACGGTGGACCCGTTGCCTCTGCCCCCAACCAACGGTGATGGGGGCCCCACCACGCCCTCCCCTACTGTAGCGCCACCCACCCCCACCGCACCCACACCCGCCCGCCGTACCTACCCCGATCATCCCCACCCCTTCGGTACCCACCCCTACTACTGATACCGAGGCACCGCTTTCTTTCGACTTTTCTGACGACGATTCCTTGCCCGGATATGACGACGACTTGCCGGTCTTAACGCTTCCGCCCACCCCGGCCCCGGTTGCTATGCCCTCCCCGAAATCACCCGAGACGGACATCCCGACGTCGCCGGCACCCACCGTGGACTCGGTGCCTCCGACCACCCCCGACGCCCCCACGCCCTCCCCCACTGAAACCCCATCGGGTGTCATCAAGCCGACTCACGCCCCTGACTCTCCTACCACGCCCTCTCCGGAAGCACCTGAATCGCCCGCGCCAACCGATGACTCGGTGGTGCCCCCTACCACCGGCGACGGCCCCACAACCCCCTCCCCCACAGTAGTACCCCCGACCCCCATCCTGTCGCCCCCTACCCCCACCATGCCCACCCCCACGATGCCGACCCCCACGGCTCCTACTTTTATTGATACCGAGGCGCCGCTTTCTTTCGATTTCACGGACGATGACATCCTGATCACGGCCGATGATGGTGATGACGAGGATGATGATGAGGATGATGATGTCCACCCTCCGCCGACTCCGGCCCCTGTTGCTATGCCCTCCCCGGGTGGAACGCCCCCTACCACCGGAGACGTCCCCACAACGCCCTCCCCGACAAAAAGGCCGTCCACTATCACTCCGCCGACTCACGCCCCTGACTCGACTCTTTCCCCCGAAACACCCCCTGAATCGCCCGCACCCACCGTGGTCTTGGTTCTCCCGCCTACCAACCCCGATGATGTCACCACCCCCTCCCCCACAAACACCCCTACAACCGATCTACAAACTCCGGGCCCTGTGTTTACCACGAATTCCCCCGCGGCACCTGGAACAGAGGTTCCGATGTCGCCAGCGCCCACCCGAACCACCCGCGAGGTCCCCACCCCCTCCCCCATCAACACGCCCCCACACAATCTACGAACTCCGGCCCCTGTGGCCCTTGCTACTCCCGCGCCACAGACACTGGCTCCAATCGGTGGGTCATATTTTTTTTAACGGTGTTTTTACATCTAATAAAACGCCTTTT
Organism: Saccharina japonica; assembly: GCA_008828725.1. Taxonomy (NCBI): domain Eukaryota; class Phaeophyceae; order Laminariales; family Laminariaceae; genus Saccharina; species Saccharina japonica. Next base: position 363,596 of record MEHQ01002904.1, on the reverse strand, counting down.
TACTCCTTTTCTTGCTTTTTTTGTTTTGTTTTCTATTTTTAGGTGCTGTTAGTTTTTCAGTAATTGTTTTGTTTTGGGACGTTTGTGTGCTGTTAGTATTGCCCCTAAGCGGTACGGAGCATTGCTAGTAGCCCACCTCATGTTGAAAGCGCAAGCAGTATCGCAGCAGTACCGTAAAATTGTGATTGGAGTAGGGGTATGAACACGGTGGGTCGCTAACGTTATAACCCATGGAACCGTGGTTCCGGCACAATTTGTATCGTGAATTTTGCACATTGGATTTCCCAGTCCCGACTTCGCCACTCACCCACCCTCCCCCCCCCCGTCCCCCTGAGTTCAGACGTGTGCTCTTCCGATCTCCCACCCCCTCTTCCCCCCCTCCATTAACCCTCTGCAGAGCGCAAGACGCCGGCCCCGGTCACCCCGAGGACCACCCCGGCCCCGTTCTCCTTCAAGTTCGAGGACGACGACGTCGAGGTCTGCGCCGAGCGCGGAGAGGTCTGCTTCTCGGACTACGAGTGCTGCGAGCCGTACCAGTGCGACAACCGCTCGCTCTACTGCGACAAGAAGCCCACGCCGCCCACGGCGCCGACCCCCACCCCTGCCCCCGTTCCCGGGGAGACCTCCCTCTCGTTCTCGTTCGACTTTGACGAGTCTGGGGATGACGACACCGACGACTTCTGGGACACGTGGATCCCCGCGCCCGCGCCGGTTGGGGACACGCTGCCCCCCGTGACGGAGACGGAACTGTCGTTCGACTTCGAGCAGGACGAGGAGCCGGATAGGCCGACTGACATGGACAAGCCTAAGAATGACCAGGACTGCTTCGACCGGCTCAGCGACAACATGAGGGTACGCAGCGTTTTTTTTTTTTTCCCTGTTCTTTTTCGTGTGTTGCATAAAGTAACTGAATCGGTTGTAAATAGAGAACCTATGTACAGTTTTTTTTTTTTTTTAACTTGTTTGTTCTTGGCTTTCTTCGCTTTTGTTTCGTGTCCAACAGCAACTGCATCGGGTCTTCTCTTATCAGTGACAACAAAAAAATAACACGCACATACCCACTTTTTTTTCAATATCGCCTCGCTCCGCCTGTGCCCCCTGCACCCCGTCCACAGGAGTACTTGGAGAAGACCGACAAGTACGTCTACTACGAGAAGGACTGCAGCGGCTCGCACTGCAACATGTTCGGCATGGGCTACGACTGCCGGGGATGCTACAACGACTGCGCCACCTGCGAGACTTTCCTCTGGGAGGAGCAGATGTCGTGAGTGATATACCAGTAGATGTACCTGGTATTCGGTAGCATTTCATTTTTTTTCTTCTTTCATGTATACGGTATATGGCGTTTCATATATATATGAGGTATTTACGCACTCGTGCGGGCTTTTAACTCTTGAGACTACGTACTGCATACAGATGGAGACCTGCCTCTATGGGAAGAGCAGATGTCGTGACAGATGCTGATGTACTTGGTATACGGTAACATTTTATTGTTGACTTTATTTTATAGAGATTATTGCTTTTGAGACTACATACTGCATATAGAGGGGAGACCTGCCTCTATGGACGGAGCAGATGTAGTGAGTGATACGTAGGGTTTTGTAGTATCATATACCTGGTATAAATGTATAATAATACAGTGCGTATCCTTCCTTTTTTTTATGATGACGACGAGATGAGTTTTTTTGCTGATGAAACTTGGTCGTGAGTTATCGAGTTGAACATGTTATCTCAATCTCGACCCCGCCCCCCCCCTCCCCTCCCTCCCCGCTCTTTTTTTTTTTTTTTTTTTTTTTTCTCGTTTAAAATCGCCAGACCCAGCCACTCCTACGCCGACGAGCTGTACATGTGCCCGTCCGAGTTCCCGAAGGAGAACGGTGTCGCGCAGACATTCGCGCATGCGTGTTCCGCCCGCCGCCGTCTCCGCGGCCGCGCCTAAACTTGAACAAAAACGCCTACATATTCGTGAAGAAAAAAGCGGGGGTAAACCCTCGCCCCCCCCCCCCCCCCCCGCCTCTCCCCACCATTCTCTAGCTTCCTGGTTCAGCCTCCTGGTTATAGTGGGTGGGGGATACGTTGGCGGCAGCAGCAGCCACTGTTGAGAGTTAAGCCAATTGCGGGTGCGCTTAAAAGCGTTTGTGCTTAAATGCCACCTTCGCTCCAGAGAGTGGTTGCGCTTAAAAAGCGGTTTTCGCCTTAAAAGCGGTGGGCGCTTAAAACGCGCTTTTCGCTCAAGAGGGCAGTTTTCGCTTCGATGTAGGCTTTTACGAATAGTTTTAATAGTTTGATTGTGCCGATCGTCGCCATTTTTGGACGCAGGCCGTCGTAGCAAAAGAGTATCGATCAGACCATTTGGTTGATTTGATTTTATGTGTTTTTTTTTTTCGTGTTTTGTTTTGCGTCACACGCCTAAACTAAGCAGCAACGCAAAATGCGACAACCGCAATCACGCGTCTCTCGTTGTTGGTTGGGGTCTTTCCCTCCTCTAACTTCTCAGTAGACTCGTTTTTTGTTGGGAGTTGTTGCGCGTTATGGTTGTTGTGGTCTCAAAAAAAAACTTTAGGGATGCACTCATTTGTGCGTTTGCGCTCTTCCTGTGCTCTTGCGCTCTTGTGGTCTTTTTGTGCTGCGCTTTGTGCGTCGCGCGGTGTGCTGTGCCTTTCGCGCTGTGTGCGCTACGCTTTCTGTCGTGTGTTGTCGGCTCTGCTTTGTGCATTGCGATTCACCCACTACGCGTTTGCGCGTTGCTCATGTTTCGCACGTTGCGTTATGCACGTTGTATCACGAGCGACGTGTCAACCGCCAGTGGCCTTTATCTCAGGGGCGGGTAGGACTGGGGTGGGGGGGGGGGGGGGGGGGGGGGTAGGTGGGTCGGTGGGTACGAGGTAATATAGGTGACAGCACACTATGGCGTACGTATTGAAGGGGTACACACGCTTGGAAGTTCCTTTCAGACGTAGGGGCACACAAAAAAAAGCGTGTAATGCATTGTTTCGGGGGTTTCGAGCGTATTAAGGCCGGGAGGCTCGGTGGTGGGTGGAGGGGGGGGGGACACACACACGACATCACTCACGCCTCCTTACATGGTATTCATACGTAGCTTGTGGTGTTTTTTTTTTCGTGTGACTTTTTTATGAAAAAGCAGCGTGAAAAGCTCGCTTCAGTTGTCCTTTTCTGGATTTGCGCGCTTGAACGCGTAGCAACCAAAAAATGAGACCTTTTCTTTTGTTGTTTTTTACTGCTGTTGTATTGTAGCTTCTGTTATTACTATTTTCCGGTTCTTGCTGGGCTAATTTTTTTTTTAGTCCTTTTTCGTCAATTTTGTCGCCGTCTTAAGAGGTGGTCCTTAGGGAAAAAACAAACTTTTGAAACTTGTGCCGTGTTGGCCAAGTCGTTTTTTTTTTTTCTTGTTCTTTTCACTCTTTTCCATTTTTTTTTTTTTGTTCTGTAATAATTGTTGTCGTTTGTTGTTTAAAGAGGGAGGGAGAGAGAGATAGAGCTGAAACCTTCTGTTTGGTCTCTCGAAAAACAAGACTGATGAGCGAGAGCTTTTGGTTCCTCCTTTGGATCAGGCTTGTTAGGAACGAAAACGTCGGCGACGGAAACAAAACTCCCGTCTCCGTTTTTTTCCCTTCCACCATCTCGCACGTCTTGTCGCCGTAGCTTTTCGATTATGAGCTAGAGGTGTGTGTGGGAGGGTTAACTGGTGATAGGAGCCGTTTCTGTCGTGCACCTCTCTGCCAGGTTCATAATCTTAGCGTTAGTCCATGCGGCGTGTATCATACAGTACATACATACTACGGGCACTCTTTTGTTTGGGGTATCGGGACGGAGCAGTTTTCACCAATCCGTGTCAATTCGTTGTTGTTGTTTTTTTTTCGATTTGGTTTTTGGTTTTGCGGCTTTTTTTGCCCTCCAAATTTTGAGCGCGTCTGTTATAACGGCGATCAACTTTCTGGACCGCGAGAGAGTTTTTTTTCCCGACCATTTTCTCGAAATAAAAAATGTCGGCCGTCGGGAAGGGGTTATCATTAGGTTGCAGGGTTTGTATAGGGTACGGAAGGATAGAAGAAGCAGGACGCATTGTTTTTGCGCTGTTTTTCTGTTGCACGCCAACCCCCTGCCCCCCCTCTCTTTTTTTATTTTCTCCTTTTTTATTTGTTGGTTGTTTTGTGTGCTCGTTCATTGTTGCAGCGGTCCGTCAAAGTGTTCCGTCTTCTCGCGGAGCTTGTGCCCCCCCCCCCCTCCTTATAGCTTGATTGATCTTCGCGCTCTGGCTTTTGTCGGGCGTTTTGTTTTTTTCAGGGGCTGGTTTGGTTTGATCGGTTGTTGTCGTTTCTTTTTTCGGCGTGGCATTTTTCCCGGCGATGGGCAAATTAAATGACCATTCTGCTTGGTACTACTGTAATACGTACGTACAGTACCAACAAGTTAAGTGATCATTTATTTCTTTTGCATGCGAGGTTGTCGGGATTATATCGCTGCTCGTGCTGCTTACTCCTGGTGCTGGTCATCCTGTTGACGCTGATGCCCGGCGCTGACTAACTAAAATGCCCGGCGCTGACTGTTCAGCAGCTATAATACGAGCTACTACCGAAATCCCGTATTTATTATCTCGCGTTTTTTCCGCGTGTAGTCGAATAAATACCGCCAGCACTAGTAGTCTATTAATAGTAGTAGGGGACCTAGTAGTACCTTAGCGACTCAAGTCTTACGTGTCGAGCTGGTCGGTGCTCGCGTTTCATAGCGGTACCAGCCACGTTGCAGCAGCGGCAGCAGCAGCAGCAGCAGCAGCAGCAGCAGCAGCAGCGAAGCGGTGGAAGCTACGAATAGTTGGAAGGAGAACCCATCGATTTGTTGGTGGGAAAGAAGGGAGAGCGCACGGTATCAGTAGAATCAGGCAAGCGGTATAAATGTTAAAAACATTATTTTACATCTTTTATCTTTTCTTTTTTTTTCTTTCGCATCTCTCTGTTCCCAAATGGCCAACTACGGTACTTAACGGGGCGCTGGTACCCTCAGGAGGAGGAGGTTTCAGAACAGGGCGTAACAGGGCCAGTTTTTGTATCGAAGAAATGTTGATTTTCGACCGGACTATTATTCGTAACATTCACTTAATTTCTGCTTGGTATACCACGAAAAAATCGCTTCACTGCTGCTGCTGCTGCTAATCATCATTATCAATTAGTGGTTCGTTCATGTTTTACACATACTATACATACACGATGAGCAGTACATTAAGTAGTGGTGGCAAGTTGTACCCGCGCACCGCCGGGTATATTATTGTATTATTGTAGCACAGGCAGGCGTAGTAGAGCTACGATAACCTATAATGTCCTCTGCTTCGCTCGTTTTTTTTTTTATCGTCGAAAGTCGAGACCCCTTAAGCCCCAATTATCCCCCAAAAAAACAAGGGACAACGTATCTGGCGGAACCCGGTGCTAGCAATGACTGCCTGGTCCGTGAAAGTCCGACATGCTCCGTCCCGGCATTGTAGGGATACGAGAGTTATATAGTCATACGACGGTCTTGCATGCAAATGAGGTATACCCCCCAACCGTTAACGGGTCGGCAGGGTTCTCATAAAAAATGTGTGCCAAATTTCAGGATTTATCTTAAAACAAAAGGCGTGGAGTTTGGCTGCGAGTAGTACTACTGAGTAAATTTGGCGTGGTATATATGCTTGAACCAGCCTGTATACACCAGGTACATATCATACCAGCACATATATTGTCCTGCGGAGATCTGTACATCGAACAATATTAATTGCGACACGATTATAATGAAAGTTTGACGATTTTGGGTTAACCCTTATAGGACTGGAGTCCCGTTTTGGGGACAAATTACTTAGAATCAGAGTGGTTTGTCTCCAAAACGGGACTGCAGTCCTAAAAGGGTTAAGGAGGCTTTAATAGGTTAATCCATCATTCAGAAAACCTTTCGGCCAAAAAAAGGTATACCTTATACCTTATACAAATAGTACCTCTATCTATCGTGTTGAGAGGTACGTAGGCGACACAGTTAATAATTATATGGAAAGGGGGGCAGAGTTCGTAATCATTTGTCGTCCTCATCATCGTGCTCATCCTGTGACCTCGCCCCAACCCCCCCCCCTCCCCCGGACTCTTTGTACGCGCAGCAAGAAGCTGATGGTGGGATAACACCCCCATGGGCTCGCAGGGATTGTAATTTTTACTTTTACTAGCGGTACGGCCACGGCTCCGCCCGTGGCGCTAGCACTCACTGCGTTTCCCATAGTAGTATGTACGTACCTGGTATGGTAGTACTCGCATTGATTAATAGTGTGTTGCGATGTACCCCTCTGAACGGAAAAGTAAGGACCACCGTGCGGGGCAGTATCGACCCGGGGGGTGTCCCTTCTCGTCCCCGGGTCGTTGGAGCTGTACATGTATGAAACTATATATGATCCGGGGATGGGGCCTTACCACCCCCGGGTGCGGTGGGGCCTCGACGCTGTCTCGGCGGGCTACTCTCTCTGTGCGCTCGCTCCATGAGAGCAAACCAACCGTGAAATATTCCGTGGGGTTGGGGCTTCCACACCTTGCGGGGCGGTATCGACCCGAGAGGTCTCCGTTTTCGTCCCCAGGTCGTTGGAGTTGTAGATATATGGAAGGATTTCTGATCCGGGGACGGGAAGTTATCATCCCCGGGTGCGGCGGGACCTAGCCATTGACGCGAGGGGCAACTCTCGCCGCGCGCTGGCTCCATGAGAGCCAGCCACCCGTAAATCAGCCCGTGGGGTTGGGGTTTCCACACCTTGCGGGGCGGTATCGACCCGGGGGTGTCCGTTTTCGTGCCCGGGTCGTTGGAGTTGTAGATGTATGGAAGGCTTTCTGACTCCGGGGACGGGACCTTATCATCCCCGGGTGCGGCGGGACCTCGACGCTGTCCCGGGGGGCAACTCTCGCAGCGCGTTGGCTCCATGAGCCCCAGCCAACCACAAATCAGTCAGTTGGGTTGGGGTTTCCACACCTTGCGAGGCGGTATCGATCCGGGGAGTGTCTGTTTTCATCCCTGGGTCGTCGGAGTTGTAGATATATGGAGGGACTTCTAATCCGGGGATGGGATGCTATCGTTCCTGGTAGAGGCAATTTCGTAGTGGTGGGGCCTGGAAAATCGTGATTTAGACCAATCACAGCACAAAAAAAAACGTAAAAATCGTGACGTAGACCAATCACGAGCAATAAAAAATGCAAAAATGTCAATCCCGCCGCCGAACGAAGCACGGCGGGGCGCACGCAGAAGAAGCGCCTCACAGAGGTTAGAAAGCTCGATGGAGAGAGCTTGTTGGAACTCGTACGAGTACAACGGCAGGCTGTTGTTGCTGTGTTGTTGCTGCTGCAGCGTGTTGTTGCTTTTGTTATCGTCGCAACGAGAGTGGAACGTACGTACTCGTATCATTCTGCGTCGGGGATGCTGATACCACCCACCACCGACCACCCACCACCCCTTGGTGGGTCATCCGTGCCGCAACTTGCTTTTTGGAACTCGTACGAGTACAACGGAAGGCTGTTGTTGCTGTGTTGTTGCTGCTGCAGCGTGCTGCTGCTGTTGTTATCGTCGCAACGAGAGAGAGTGGAACGTACGTACTGGTATCATTCTGCGTCGGGGGTGGCTGATACCACCCACCACCCACCACCACTTACTTGGTGGGTCATCCATACCGCAAAACTTGTTTTTTTCAGGAAAACATTCTGCCAGATGATACATATATCCTTCATGCTCCCACGCATTGAGTTGGTTTCAACACCTTCGATAGCCCTACACAAGATTGTTCGAATGAGCCTACTTTCATGCCGAGGTTCAAACTGTAGCGCTCGCGGTGGCCTCGCAGCAGAGGGCACATGGCCGAAAACCAAAACTCGAAAAATTGAGCAACCCCGTAGCCCGAATCGAAAAAACCTCCGAAAGACTTGGGAAATCTTTCTCTCTCTTTTTTTTCTTTTTGTCCCAGGCCCCCCTACTAAAAAAGTGCCTGGGTTTGGCGGGACACCGATGGCTCTATTCAGCGCCAGACTTCTGGAAACAGCCCGTGGTCGCTGGTATGTATTTCACGAACCAATCAGCGGCCGGAATTAATTGTGGTTCAAATTCGTAAGTCAGCAGCTAGCTAGGCTGGCTCGATGGCTGTCAGAAATTCTGCGGGATTATGCCACGGCGACGGCTCGGCGCGGCATGGGACCCGGTGTTCTGCTGGTTGTGGCACCCAGCCTCCATACCCATGTGGGGCAAGGCGGGGCTGAACCGCTCTGGTTAGCGCTACCCAATTACAAACAGACAGACAGACAGACAGAATAGCAGCTTTTATATTTTAAGACAAGATGCAATTGATTGCGTTAGGTCTACTACAAGTCTGCTACGATAGATATATGTATTAAATAATTTGTGTGCTCTTGTTGTTACCGTGTTATTTTTGTTCTGAGTGCTTATGAAGGATCAATGTTGAAGCTCTTTCATGCTATTAGTACTACACATTGTTGAGGGTGCCAAGGATAATAATAATAATAATAGGGCAGCGGCCAAAAAAAGGTATACCTGGTCCGTTTGCGGCCAAAAACAGGTACATACTTAAACTCAAGTCAAAAACGCATTCTACGTGCCCTGCCATTGGTCCAAAACTCGTTGTACCTGTTTTTGCCTCTTTAACGCCCAGGTACACCTGATCTTGTCTACTCTGCTTGACTTTCACTTTTTTTTTGTCGTTTTTAAGCCCTTCATAGTTCCACCCTATGCCCCCTATACAAAGGCCGACGTACGCGGAGATCCCCTCCTCCCTTCGCACCTCGCACCATACGCCACTCGAGCGACACACATATCTGCCTGCACACCTCCGCCGAAATAATACGACATAGAAGGCTCCCCTTCGGGATTGTGGTTGACTTGAAATACCAGGGGTGTCGCAAGCTAAGAAGGAGGAATACAGCAGCAGGCGTTCGTTCCTCGTACTATTAATAGCAGCTACTCGTATACGTAGCCACCTGGCAAGCACGAAGAACATAAAAAACTCTACTTTGCGTTGCAAGGAAGGAACGGCAGGTTCGTGGGGTGCGTTTTAAACTTGATTTTAGTATGTACCTGTTTTTGGCCCCGAACGGACCAGATGTACCTGTTTTTGGCCGCTGCCTATAATAATATGGTTTCCGTGGTTTTCTGCTTTTGGGAATTTTATGAGTGATCAACGCTGAAGATCATGCTGCACATTGTCGGATGGCAAATATAATAATAATAATAATATAAATATATTGAGGGGTCGCATCTGTGGGATTCTTTTTAGCGAAGCAATAATAGTTATTGTGACTGATGGGACCCTCCAAAATCGTACAGTCCCCCCCCCCGATAATTTCCGACGTAGAAACCTATTAACCTATTAATAGCAGGCCGTAGGACTTCTCATCGGGTTAGCACTGTGCAGAAATCTGAATCTGACTCTAATTCCAAGTCATTTCCCCCCACAAGGGGACTTCACAGTAGTCCTAAAATGTGCCCTAAGGCCTAATGGTGCCTACACTTTAGGTTATTTTAAGCGTATATGCGTACACTTGTTCTTGAAGCCGTTTTTTGGGTGATATTATTTCAATATTTCGTCTCCCCGAATTCGGAAAATAAATAATTAATCTATACCAGGGTATGCGATAGTGTACGGTAAAATATCATACCTCTGTTGATAACTTAATTTTCCTTGCGACAATGAATACCTCGCCGCGTCAAAAATATAAAGGGGTTACCGTATACTGTAATCAAGATAACCCCCTCAAGCGAGATATCCCGAGAGGAAAATGGGCAGGTGCACAGCCTACTGTACCTTCTACGGTACCGTACTGTACCCTATACTGCACCTTGATGTAACATATTGCACCCTACTACTCCTATACTATACCCTACACTGTAGCTTACTGTACCCTACTGTACCTTGCCCTACTGTACCCTACCCTACTGTACCCTACTGTACCCTACTGCACCCTGCTGTCCCCTACTCTTCCCTATTTCCCCTACTGTCCCCTACTGTCCCCTACTGTCACCTACTGTCCCCTGCTATTCCCTACTGTCCCCTACTGTCCCTTCCTATCCCCTCCTGTCCCCTACTATACCATAATGTACTCTACTGTAACCTACTGAACCCTATTGTAACCTACTGTACCCTACTGTGTACCCTACTGTACTCTACTGTACCCTACTTCACCCTACTGTACCCTACTGTGTACCCTACTGTACTCTACTGTACCCTACTTCACCCTACTGTACCCTACTGTACCCTACTGTGTACCCTACTGCACCCTACTGTACCCCAATATACCCTACTGCACCCCTGCTGTACCCTACTGTACCCTACTGTACCCTACTGCACCCTGCTATCCCTACTGTACCCCATACTGTAGCTTGCTGTACCCTACTACTCCTACTATACCCTATACTGTACCCTACTGTACCCTACTGTACCCTATTGTCCCCTCCTGTCCCCTACTCCTACTATACCTTACTGTACCTTACTGTACCCTACTGCACCTTATCGTCCCCTCCTGTCCCCTCCTGCCCCCTCCTAAACCCTATTACACCCTACTCCAACCTACTGTACCCTACCGTGTACCCTACTCTACCCTACTGTACCCTACTGTAACCGTACTGTACCCTAATGTACACGACTGCACCCTACTGTTCCCTACTGTCGCCTACTGCCCCCTACTGCCCCCTACTGTCCCCTACTGTCCTCTACTGCCCCCTAGTGTCCTCTACTGTTCTCTACAATACCCTATACTATACCCTATTGTATCCTACTGTACCCTACTATCCCCTCCTGTCCCCCCCTGTTCCCTTTTCCTGCTGTACCTTACTGTACCTTACTGTACCCTCCTGCACCTTATCGTCCCCTACTGTCCCCTACTGCCCCCTATTGTCCCCTCCTGTCCTCTCCTGTCCCCAATACACCCTACTACAACCTACTGTACCCTACTGTACCCTACTGTACCCTACTGTACACTACTGTGCACCCTACTGTACCCTACTGTACCCTCTTGCACCCTACTGTACCCTTCTGTACCCTATTGCACCCTACTGCACCCTACTGTCCCCTACTGTCTCCTACTGTCCCCTACTGTCCCCTATACTGTACCTTACCGTACCCTACTGTACACCCTACTGCACCCTTACTGCACCAATGACACATGCTACGATAGAGGTGCACCATGTTTTTTCTGAGCTCCTCACTTAAGGAGCGTCATACGTCACCGAAAAAATGATTTTGGAGGAAAATAAAAGTGCTGCCGGATGAGAAATATCATGACCGAAGTATACTCTGAAACATTATTCGTCACAGAAATGAAAGTCCGACGAATTTGGGTTAAGGAACCCGATCGTTCAGAAAACGATTCAGCCAAAAAGTGCTACCTCTACCGTAGCACGCGTCCNGCTTTTGTTATCGTCGCAACGAGAGTGGAACGTACGTACTCGTATCATTCTGCGTCGGGGATGCTGATACCACCCACCACCGACCACCCACCACCCCTTGGTGGGTCATCCGTGCCGCAACTTGCTTTTTGGAACTCGTACGAGTACAACGGAAGGCTGTTGTTGCTGTGTTGTTGCTGCTGCAGCGTGCTGCTGCTGTTGTTATCGTCGCAACGAGAGAGAGTGGAACGTACGTACTGGTATCATTCTGCGTCGGGGGTGGCTGATACCACCCACCACCCACCACCACTTACTTGGTGGGTCATCCATACCGCAAAACTTGTTTTTTTCAGGAAAACATTCTGCCAGATGATACATATATCCTTCATGCTCCCACGCATTGAGTTGGTTTCAACACCTTCGATAGCCCTACACAAGATTGTTCGAATGAGCCTACTTTCATGCCGAGGTTCAAACTGTAGCGCTCGCGGTGGCCTCGCAGCAGAGGGCACATGGCCGAAAACCAAAACTCGAAAAATTGAGCAACCCCGTAGCCCGAATCGAAAAAACCTCCGAAAGACTTGGGAAATCTTTCTCTCTCTTTTTTTTCTTTTTGTCCCAGGCCCCCCTACTAAAAAAGTGCCTGGGTTTGGCGGGACACCGATGGCTCTATTCAGCGCCAGACTTCTGGAAACAGCCCGTGGTCGCTGGTATGTATTTCGAACCAATCAGCGGCGGAATTAATTGGTTCAAATTCGTGAGTCAGCTAGCTAGGCTGCTATGGTGTCCGAATCTGCGGGATTTGCCACGGCGACGGCTCGGCGCGGCATGGGACCCGGTGTTCTGCTGGTTGTGGCACCCGCCTCCCTACCCATGTGGGGCAAGGGGGGCTGAACCGCTCTGGTAGCGCTACCCAATTACAAACAGACAGACAGACAGACAGAATAGCAGCTTTATATTTTTAAGACAAGATGCAATTGATTGCGTTAGGTCTACTACAAGTCTGCTACGATAGATATATGTATTAAATAATTTGTGTGCTCTTGTTGTTACCGTGTTATTTTTGTTCTGAGTGCTTGAAGGATCAATGTTGAAACTCTTTCATGCTATTAGTACTACACATTGTTAGTGCCAAGGAATTAATAATAATTTAGGGCAGCGGCCAAAAAAAGGTATACCTTGTCCGTTTGCGGCCAAAAACAGGTACATACTTAAACTCAAGTAAAAACGCACTCACGTGCCCTGCCATTGGTCCAAAACTCGTTGTACCGTTTTTGCCTCTTTAAAGCCCAGGTATAACCTGATTTTGTCTACTCTGCTTGACTTTCACCTTTTTTTTGTCGTTTTTAAGCCCTTCATAGTTCCACCCTATGCCCCCTATACAAAGCCGACGTACGCGGAGATCCCCCTCTCCCTTCGCACCTCGCACACTAACGCCACTCGAGCGACACACATATCTCCTGCACACCTCCGCCGAAATAATACGAGACAGAAGGCTCCCCTTCGGGATTGTGGTTGACTTGGAATACCAGGGGTGTCGCAAGCTAGAAGGGAGAATACAGCAGCAGGCGTTCGTTCCTCGTACTATAATAGCAGCTACTCGTATACGTAGCCACCGGCAGCACGAAGAACATAAAAAACTCTACTTTGCGTTGCAAGGAAGGAACGGCAGGTTCGTGGGGTGCGTTTTAAACTTGATTTTAGTATGTACCTGTTTTTGGCCCCGAACGGACCAGGTGTACCTTTTTTGGCGCTGCCTATAATAATATGGTTTCCGTGTTTTCTTTTGGGAATTTTTATGAATGAGTCCGCCCTTGATAAATATAGATAATAGGAAATATAATTATAATATATTTTTGATCGGGCATCTGTGGGATTCTTTTTAGCGGCAATAATTTAGTGCTGAAGGGCACCTCCAAAATCGTACAGTCCCCCCCCCCGATAATTTCCGACGTAGAAACCTATTAACCTATTAATAGCAGGCCGTAGGACTTCTCATCGGGTTAGCACTGTGCAGAAATCTGAATCTGACTCTAATTCCAAGTCATTTCCCCCCACAAGGGGACTTCACAGTAGTCCTAAAATGTGCCCTAAGGCCTAATGGTGCCTACACTTTAGGTTATTTTAAGCGTATATGCGTACACTTGTTCTTGAAGCCGTTTTTTGGGTGATTATTATCAATATTTCGGCTCCCCGAATTCGGAAAATAAATAATTAATCTATACCAGGGTATGCGATAGTGTACGGTAAAATATCATACCTCTGTTGATAACTTAATTTTCCTTGCGACAATGAATACCTCGCCGCGTCAAAAATATAAAGGGGTTACCGTATACTGTAATCAAGATAACCCCCTCAAGCGAGATATCCGCGAAGGAAAATGGGCAGGTGCACAGTCCTACTGTACCTTCTACGGTACCGTACTGTACCCTATACTGACACCTTGATGTAACATATGCACCCTACTACTCCTATACTATACCCTACACTGTAGCTTACTGTACCCTACTGTACCTTGCCCTACTGTACCCTACCCTACTGTACCCTACTGTACCCTACTGCACCCTGCTGTCCCTACTCTCCCTATTTCCCCTACTGTCCCCTACTGTCCCCTACTGTCACCTACTGTCCCCTGCTATTCCCTACTGTCCCCTACTGTCCCTTCCTATCCCCTCCTGTCCCCTACTTATACCATAATGTACTCTACTGTAACTACTGAACCCTATTGACCTACTACCTACTGTACCTCCATACTATGTACCCTACACTGTACCCTACTGCTTACTGTACCCTACTGTACCCTACTGTCCCTACTGTACCCTACCTGTACCCTACTGTACCCTACTGTTGTACCCTACTGTGGTACCCTACTGTTTTACCCTACTGCTGTACCCTACTGTTGTACCCTACTGTTGTACCCTACTGTTGTACCCTACTGCTGTACTCTACTGTTGTGCCCTACTGTTGTACCCTACTGCTTTACCCTACTGTCGTACCCTACTGTTGTACCCTACTGTTGTACCCTACTGTCTGTACCCGTACCTTACTGTACCCTACTGCACCTTATCGTCCCCTCCTGTCCCCTCCTGCCCTCCTAAACCCTATTACACCCTACTCCACCTACTGTACCCTACCGTGTACCCTACTCTACCCTACTGTACCCTACTGTACCGACTGTACTTATGTACACGACTGCACCCTACTGTTCCCTACTGTCGCCTACTGCCCCCTACTGCCCCCTACTGTCCCCTACTGTCCTCTACTGCCCCCTAGTGTCCTCTACTGTTCTCTACAATGCCCTATACTATACCCTATTGTATCCTACTGTACCCTACTATCCCCTCCTGTCCCCCCCTGTTCCCTTTTCCTGCTGTACCTTACTGTACCTTACTGTACCCTCCTGCACCTTATCGTCCCCTACTGTCCCCTACTGCCCCCTATTGTCCCCTCCTGTCCTCTCCTGTCCCCAATTACACCCTACTACAACCTACTGTACCCTACTGTACCCTACTGTACCCTACTGTACACTACTGTGCACCCTACTGTACCCTACTGTACCCTCTTGCACCCTACTGTACCCTTCTGTACCCTATTGCACCCTACTGCACCCTACTGTCCCCTACTGTCTCCTACTGTCCCCTACTGTCCCCTATACTGTACCTTACCGTACCCTACTGTACACCTTACATGCACCCGTTCTGCACCAATGACACATGCTACGATAGAGGTGCACCATGTTTTTTCTGAGCTCCTCACTAAGGAGCGTCATACGTCACCGAAAAAATGATTTTGGAGGAAAATAAAAGTGCTGCCGGATGAGAAATATCATGACCGAAGTATACTCTGAAACATTATTCGTCACAGAAATGAAAGTCCGACGAATTTGGGTTAAGGAACCCGATCGTTCAGAAAACGATTCAGCCAAAAAGTGCTACCTCTACCGTAGCACGCGTCCCATACTGTACCGTACTGATTAGTGTTTACCCTACTGTCCGCTACTGTCCCCTACTGTTCTCTACTGAACCCTACTGTACCATACTGTGTACCCTACTGTACCCTACTGCACCCAACTGTTTCCCCTACTGTCCCCTACTGTGTCCCCTACTGCACCCTACTGTACCCCAATATACCCTACTGCACCCTACTGTACCCTACTGTACCCTACTGTACCCTACTATCCCATACTGTACCCTATACTGTACCTTACTGTACCCTACTGTACCCTATATACTGCTCCTGCTATACTCTATACTATACCCTACTGTACCTACCTTACTGTACCTTACTGTACCCAACTGCACCCTATCGTATCCCACTACTGCTACTGTACCCCACTGCACACTACTGTACCCTACTGTACCCTAATATATCCTACTGTGCCCTAATATATCCTACTGTGCCCTATTGTACCCAACTGTACCCTACTGTACCCTACTGTCCCCTCCTCTCCTCTATTGTCCCCTACTGTACCCTACTGTGCCCTACTGTACCCTACCGTACCCTATTGTACCCTATTGTCCCCCATTGTACCCTACTGCACCCTACTGTACCCTACTGCATCTTACTGTAACCCAATCAGATAGCGCATCAGCCCCACCATCACATCTCGACGAGGCCCTTGTAAATGTGCTTCGACTTATTTGTTTTAGGGGAGGGGGGCGGGGGTCATGGCCACGGACACGGGGGTGGGGGGGGCGGAGGGCATGGTCACGGGCACGGAGGAGGACACCACTAAGCGAGGTGGGAAATTATCAATGTGGGGGGGGGGTGTACTTCATACTCATGCATGGCCGTAGTCGTATGACCATAGACCCTCGCATCCCTATAATGCCGGTCGGAGCATGTCAGGTTTTCACCGACCAGGCACACATTGCTAGAACCAAGCGCGAAGCCCCGTGAGGTGTTCGGCGAATCGCATGAAGGGTGCACCTGCATACAGGACGCGTGCCACGATAGAGGTAGCACTTTTTGCTGATTTTGTTTCTGAATGATCGGGCTCCTTAACCCAAATTCGTCGGACTTTCATTTTTGTTGACGAATAATGTTTCAGAGTATTGTTGGTCGGGTCGCACTTTTGGTTTCCTCCAAAATCGGTATTCGGGTGAGATATGGAGCTCCTCAAGTGAGGAGCTCAGAAAACTCACGGTGCACCTCTATCGTAGCATGTGTCCCTACTAAGAACCATTTGTGAGGTGTACTTTAGATATGGATGACAGCTTCAATGGGTGGTAGGGGGGGGGGGGCGGCGTACTCATTTGTTGCTTGCCTTAGTCATTTGACCATTGACCACGCATCCCTTTCGAGACGGAGCACCGTCCCTACTCCTAATAGAGACACCTCCAACACTTGGGCGCGCATTACGTTTTTTCCATATATTACAAAGAAACTTTTTGCTAATGTTATCCCCTTCCTGTTTCGCCGCCTGTGGCCACCATCTATCTCCTAAGATAGCGATCGTTTTCTCGCTACTATTTTGTGTACCAAACTGCTCCATGTCACACTCGTCAATTTTTCCCATCACCTCCTCTTAACACATCCCTTTCCTCCTTGTACCTTTCACATTCTCTCACTATGTGAATTCAACTCTCTATGGCTTTGCCACATGGGCACATCTGTGCGTCTACTTCCTCCTCCTCCCGGCTACTGGTATACCTCCTTCTTTCTGGCAGGTCCAGGTCCCCTACACGAAATCGCAATTTCAGCATTTTCGCGAAGTCCATCGGGCCGTGCAGATACCTTTTCATACCTATTCCTTCTCTCAACCCCCCGTATATATATCTCTAAGTGTTCTTCCCCTTCCACCTTATTTCTTAGCGCTAGCCTTTTCCTTCTTTCTATCCTTTCTTTTACTTCTGGCTTGTATCCGCTAAATTCCTCTATGACCAGCATCTCTTTTTGGTTTCCTGCATCCTTCCATACTTTCTCGACTACGCTATCCCACCTTATTCCAGCTCGCCCTTTGGATACTTTCTCCCATACAGCTTTATCAGCTATGTCTGGCAACCTCTTATTTGGCACGTTCTTTACTTTATATTGCCATTTCAACTTACGCACGTCTCTATTTGTCTTAAGTGGGTACATTCCCAGTTCTGCTCTCAATACTGTATTACTCGTCGTACTTGAGCATCCTAGTACTTTTTTAGCTGCTGTCATCTGTACTGTTTCCAGCTGTTTTACGAGCTTCGCGTTCCCTTCCCATACTTCTCCTGCATATTCTAGCTTTGGTACAATCACATTCATCAGTATACATCTCTTAATTCTAGTGTCAAGGTGCGAGTCTGTTAGAACTGCTTCCATCTTGCCTACGTGTGCCTTACCCTTGCCTATTATTTTATTTATGTGTGCATCCCAAGAGCAATCTTTTGAGATCTCTACGCCAAGGTACGTATACTGGTCTACGATCGGTAATTCATCTTCTCCCCACTTCCACTTACAAGTTACCGGACTCTCCTTATCTTCGTTACATACAACTACTGCGCACTTTTTTACGTTCGCCGTCACTCTCCACTTCCTGGTGTACTCGATTGCCTTCTCTATTTGTTTCTGCAGTCCTTCGGGTGTTTCTGATATGCAAACGAAATCATCAGCAAACATCAATCCCGACACCGTATCTTCCCCCACCGTGACTCCCTGCGATGCTGCTTCTACTGCTACTATCATGTCATTAATGTATACCTTGAATAGGTTAGGTGATAGCGTACATCCCTGGGCAACTCCCTGTAGGATATCAACGTACTTCGACAATTTCCCCGTCCAACATCACAGCGCTTCTCGCACATTCCGTCATCTTCTTCATCATTCTCCACACCTTTCCTCGTATCCCTATTTCCCACAACTTTTTCCACAGCCCATTTCTCCATACTGTATCGTAGGCCTTCTGTACATCTAAAAAGAAACAGTGCGTTATTAGCCCCGCGTCTTTCCTGCCTTGGATTATCTTACCTAATGTGTACACATGGTCGACGCAGCTACGGTTTGGCCTAAATCCTGCTTGCCCTTCGCTAATCTTTTCTTCCTTCTCCATCATTGTTCCCATTCTATCATTCAAAATCTTACAGAACGTTTTACCTACAGTGCTTAGTAACGTTATTCCTCTATAGCTACCCGGATCAACCTTGTCTCCTTTCTTAAACAAGTTTACTACTACTCCTTCTCTCCATCTCTTGGGTGCGTACTCGTTGTTCCATATCCAGTTATACAACTTAACCATCATGGCAAGCATTCCCTCTCCCCCGTACTTCATAAATTCATTAACTATTTGGTCTGCCCCTGCTGCCTTTCTATTCTTAAGTTTAGCTACACACTTCTTCACTTCTTCTCTTGTGAACTCTCCCTGTAACCCTTCTGAGCCACTGTCTTCCCTTTCTGATGCATCTACGTTCGCCTCCGCCCACGCGTTGATACCCTTCTCGAATTCTTCGTCGAACGTTTCGTTGGTTTTGGGCGTTCCTAGCTTGTGGTAATGCTCCACAAGTACTTCCCTTTTACCCTTCGAACTAGTAACCATTTTACCGTTCTGTGCTCTTAATGTAGCTATCCCCCGTGTCTGCCTCGCCTGCTTGTTTGCCTAGTAGTATCCCTTTTATCCCTACACACATCTGCTTCATCCCGTCATCAAAGTCTTCATTTCGTTTTATTAACTACGTCTTTCCATACCCCTTTCTTCTTATTCTCAACCACTTTTTTACTTTCTTTCTAGCAATACCATACTCCTCCCATCCTGACGTAGTTTTGCTCGATGTGTACCTTGCGTGTGCCTTTCTCCTTACTCTTATACGAGTAGCCTCTTTTACTTCTTTATCCCACCATTTTACTGCTCTATTGCATATTATCAACTTCTTCCCTATTACTTTACTTGCTGTTGTCTTGACCAATTTATCCCATCCTTTTACTATCCTCGCTCCTGCACCATCTCTCTCTGTATTGGTCTTTGTCGTACTTATGCTTTCCAGCAGATCGGAAAAATGCTCTGCATTTTTAGTCATCTCTTCTTGGAATTCCTCCCGTTTTTCCTTTACTTCTAGTTTATCTATTCGCCATCTGTACAATTTCCTACCTCGCCTATTTTTGACAACTCTCGTCTGCTGGCTGTCTGTCCATATCAGGCAGTGATCCGTAGTTCCTACGTCCGCCGCGCATACATGTACTTCCGTTTCCTTGCTACTTCCATTTTCTACCACTATAAAGTCAAGAACGGAGCTTTCTCCCTTTTGTATGCACTGTCTAGTCCATTCTGGCTCTGGCTTTCTTACTCTACCATTTAGAGTCTTCATCTCATTGTTTTTAAGGAACTTCAGCATCTCTTCCCCGGTCTTATTATTCGTTACTTCCCCATACTGTCCAATGCTCTCGTTCGGGTTGCTTGCCTTCCCAATTCTTGAGTTAAAATCTCCGACTAGTACTACTTCTCCTTGTCTTTTGTATTTTTGTACATCTACTGCTATTTCTCCGAACTTCATTTGTATATCGTTTACCGTACTCTTCGACTCTGGGGGCGTATAGATGTTTCCTAAGAAATAATCTTTCGCTCCCCTCTCCCCTGGTATCTTTATCCAGATGCTTTCGTCGAATTTTGTGTCTTTGATCACTTCTATTATGCCACACAGGTATTATTTGACCAGGAACCCTACTCCCCCCGCCTCCGTATTCTTCTTGTTCTGGCCCTTTCTCTTTTTCCCTATCCATGCGTACTCTCCAATTGTGCATCCTATCCCCCCCCTCTCTTTTTCCCACGACTCTTGAATTCCCACTATGTCTAGGTCGCGCTCACTTACTTGCTCGGCTATTTCTATCCTCTTGCGCTTTTCCGTGGCGAATCCACATACGTTCCATGATCCTATTCTCAGCTTTTTCTTCGTTTCACTGTTCGCTCGACTCTTGTCTTTCATTTTTTCTCCTTCGTTGCTACTTCTGTGTTCCCTTCTTCGAGCTTTCTTACTGTTTCCGTTTCCGGTTGACGCGTGCTACGGTAGAGGTAGCACTTTTTGGCCTAATCGTTTTCTGAACGATCGGGCTCCTTAACCCAAATTCGTCGGACTTTCATTCTTGTGACGAAACATGTTTCAGGGTATACTTCGGTCGCGTGATTTCTCATCCGGCAGCACTTCTAGTTTCCTCCAAAATCATTTGTTTCTGTGAGGTATGACGCTCCTTAAGCGAGGGGCTCAGAAAAAACATGGTGCACCTCTATCGTAGCATGCGTCGGTTTTGTCTTCTTGGTCTACGCCACTGCTGTGTTTCTCTCCCACTCTCTTCGGACCAGTTACTGTTTCCTGCCTCCCCTTACCGCCGTTCATCCTAGGACTACGTCGTAGATTATCTATTTCATTAGCTATACATACCCTCCACCCTAGTCTTCTAACCCATGCCGACACTTTTTCTGGCTCTAACCTCTGCCACTCCATGCTCCGCTTTCGGTTTAAGCGTGACTCGAAAATGCTCTCGCTCCCTTTCTACTTGTCCTAATGCAAAGCAGTATAGTCCTACCTCGTCACACTTCCTCTTGAACTCTATTCTTGTCATGTCGCTAGGAACTCCGAATACCAGCACTACTAGTACTTTACCCTTCCAATCTTTCTTACTCCACGCACCCTGCCTCACCGTTTTTCTCCCAATCTCTTCCGAGACTATCTCCAGCTTGTTTTTGTCCATATTCGTAGCGGGAAATGTTCAAGTTACTGGGACTTCCCAATCCTAGTACGGGGGACCATATTAAATAGAACCTACGGTGTACACTACATTATATATGTTTACAATTTGTTTTCTAACAATATTTGGTCCTATTTACTAGTATTTACTATGGTCCCCCGTAATAGTACTCGTTGAGGGTCTGGTGTCTTTCAGTTATTTTGCCGGCGCACCACACTAAATAGTGTCTCCAACACGGGCTCGTAGCCTGGAGCCAAGTTTAACACCCTTAACACAAGTACCCCACGTTTGTGTCAGGCGATCTGCATGGTAACCATCCTGGCGTTCCACGACCGTATTTTCTATCTTCTTGCCCCGCTGCTGTACTGGTTACTTTCCTCCAGGAAGGTCATTTTTACCGTGCAAGGTTCAACGACGGCTTGCATAACACAAAGTCTTACTCACACATCGGAATGCCCCGTACGTCGCTTCCTCCATCGTATGTACGTTTCACCATGGGTAGCTACCCCACTAATGCTCCCGAATAGACCTTCGCTGCCGAAAGCTTGGCCAACGATCCCCCTACACTTTGTACCGGCTTCTATCCTTCAAGATATCAAGATATCTACGTGCCGCTTGGTGCTCCGTCTCTTTGGTCGTGTGGTCGGTCAATGGCAAGGTAAGGGGGGGTGAGGGAGAGCCGGAGGGACGAAGGGAGGAAGAAAGTTGGCTGAACCGTTCTCGCGATAAGAAGTGCAAGGAAGGGGGCCGGGCCTTCTAGGTGACCCCGGAACTGATTTACGACTACGTCGGAGAAGGAGGAAGAAGGGCGAATCTTCACCTGTGCCCCGTACCGGCTGTTCGTGAACCGTGGTTCACTTACACCTCCGCAGGGGCCAATCCCACCACCGTGACTGCCTGTGCACCGAAGGGGGTTCACACGATTACGGTGGCGGAAGGATAATTGCGGGCATACCCTGTGGTGGCCCCTCTGGACCTACCACGCGCTGACGAGGACCCTCGGCGACATCCGTGGCTTTCGTATACACCCACAAGGAAACCTCTGACTTCCTCTTATTCCTGGGCGGAGGGTCCATCGCAATTGCGTCCAAGACGGAGCACTGATCGCACAACTCACTGTGGAAGCCGAGATGTTGGTGACAATGTTCTTTGGAGCGAACGAGATTGTTTGTTTCTCCAACTCGTGATGCCCTTGGTCATCTAGTCCCTCTATGAGAAAAGCGGACATGAACGTGGTCGGCCATATTCCTGGCATATACGCAAACGAGACAATAGGAGAAGGAAACGTTTTCGACGAATTAAACCATCTACGCCAACGGTATCATGTGAAGGTTCAGGACGCAGAGCCGCAACTCTGCGCACACGCCGGGGTAGAGCTATCGAGCGAGATTCATGCTGCACTTCGCGGCCCCAGGGCTTCAACATGCATGGAAGGATGACGTGCCATATGGACAAGCACACTTGGTTGGCTGGGTAACTATTTTAGTCGATGTCCAACGCAAAAATTGACAATGCCACCTCCATAGAGGGGTCGTGTTGGTGATAGGCACTTCCCAGCAGCAGTAGCCAGAATCCTACCAAGTCGCTGAGTGAAAATGTAGTCGCCTATATTCAGTGCTCAGTAGCACGGGGAGTACTATTGAAACATACACGTGACACAAAGCGATATGCGGTCTATCTACGTACTACATACTGGTATAATATACACTAGTAGCATGTCTTGATAGCCAAAACGCGGCGTAACCACTCGCACCTCCTGTTCGGAAGCCGACACATTGGAACTCATCCTCGTGACATATTTAGAAGACTTTTACAAGAGTTTTCGCCGGACAATCGACAATACAGCACCGAGTAGCTATCTTGCCACACGGCGGTATCGACCTCCACATGCATACATCAACCAACATTGCTGTAGGTCGGTCGGTACAACGGCTCGGAACTAGTCATATGCTGTGCATCTTGCCTACAGCTGACACACGATGGCGCACCATCCTTTCGCTTCTCTTCCTTCTTTTTTCACGACCTGAGGATGCCTTTTCCCACATCAAAATATTTTAGCGAGCTGAAGCTTGCTACTAGACTCGCCTAACAGCAATCCACGCGTTATTCGTTCGACTAATATTCCTACAGCATTCGGCCACATACATTGCCAAGAAGCCTTTCTCAACGATGATTGCTAGTTACCCCCGTTGTCCGGAGAGCATGTACCTGCTTGGGTGCGGCAGTCCACTAACAGTCCCCGAAAGCGCATATGATAAATCCAAATACAGAGCCTAGGCATCGATCGATCGTCAATCGTGAATTCAACACCCCCCCCAGGGTGTACCAAATCTGGTATATAGCACCAGTATTACCCTAGGGTTGCTGAGTAACGTATATCCTTGAAGCACCCGGGTACCCGAACTGTTTGTTTGGGTCATCTTCGGGTTTGTACCCGGCGGGTACCCCGAGAGTAAATTCCCTACTTGCACAGCTAAACACCCCCGTGCACTACTAAACTTGTGGCTTGAGCACCAAGGCTGGGGTGCAGTATTTTACACCAACAATTGAACAAGCCCAAACTCCCGCTGGCGCTTTTCATTAAAATATACGAGCGATTCCAGCTTTTTCTATGATCCAAGCTTCACCCACCTGTGAGCGGATCTACAATAGCTTTCCGCACATGACGAGTTTCATACCCCATAAAAAAAAACGTTTTCGAGAATATGCTTCGCTCTACTCGGCGAACAAGTCCCCGTGACTACAGTACCGTACTTGTAGGAATGCCCCATCGAATAAAATCTTATGACACCAACAGGACCGCAAACACATTGGGGAGTGCCTCAGTCGAGAAGTCTCTCCAGTCAGAAACCACTGCAGTCAGAAACCCCTGCCCCCCCCCTAAACATCCACTCTGCCATCGTAGCATATATTTCGGTATATCACAACATTGGTGTTGTGGACTGTGGCCGCACTCGTCCCACTCATCTCTCTTTGATCCCAATCTTGCTATCCAGTCGTTCCTACATTCGAACTTTTCATGAACTACAATATTTGTAAGCTACAAAACTATGCATACTATATCTATATGCACACCATGTCTGGCATGTCGTTTTTTCCCCACCTCACACACCAGAAACAATCTTCTCTCGTGGTCAGCAATCAATGTCATGCACCCCCCCCACTGTCGGCCATTTCTATCCAAGGTGTTTCGTTTCACATTGGCCGCTGAGTTTCCCGGCTGGAAAGCTGGCCTTGGTTATATTTGAGGGGGCCGAGCTTGGCTGATGAAACCTAATTGGCAGTGCTGTGAGTTGGCTTCCTTCTAAACTACAAGTCACGGCTAGAGATTAGTCACTCATTGGACGGCGAAGTAAGCCGACTCATTTGATACTCGACCAAAAAAACACACATCGAGCAACAAACGCGCCGGCCAGGTACAAAGACGCGGAATTCCGCTACGATACTTGCCCAGCGCAACTAACTGAAGTATCTAGCCGAGTAATATCTACGGTAGTCGGTGACTTATAACCAGCCAAGTCATAGCCTTGCTAATTGAAGGACCGCCCTGCAACTAACACTTTGCAGGTTCAGGCCCATGCCCACCATGACACCATGGTCCCGACAGGACCCGCACCCTGCTAACGGCCAATAGGGTCATAATTAGCCGCCGACAGAGCTCGCCACCACGCTCTGGTCCCACTCAGACCTGGCCCACCAATATCGAGGACTTCCACTGACCGTCCCCAGCACAAAGAAAGATGCAAAACATACAACCAGCGTACAATGTATGGTTAGCAGAGTTCGGTTTGCAGAGCCGCCCTGCAGTTACTTGGCGCCCATGTGGCCAGGGTTGGCAGCGTGCCCAACAGGCATTGCTATAAAGACGCGCAGACTGAACACCATAACCACGATGCCCTCGTCGCCAAAAGGAAATAAGGCTGACACATAGTCGTCGGTCGATTCGACGGTCAGCGTAGTCGTTCGAGCGCGTTTGTCGCGACTGACAAAAATCACGACGACGACGGGGAGCAGCGGATTAGCGGAGCTGGCGTGGACAAACTATAACTATATACCAGTAAACATATACAAATATCACAGTGGTCTGTTGCGAGCAGTGGAAATGCTGGACCGTACGCGCGATAAACAATAAATAAGAAACACGGGGGGGGGGGGAGAAGAGAAAACACTCTGTGACCACGTTTCGGCCAGAATGTCACTGAGGGTAAAACCACCCAGTAGTTGAGCTGGACCGTAACATTGAGATGGTAAAACAAAACAAAACAAAACAAAACCATGTTGCTCAATATGTCGGAATGATACATTCTTCAGCTCTGTACACGTTTGGTCTCCATCAACTCGTCCAGTGCGTCTCCGAAGATGTCCGTTGACGCTAGGACCGGGTCGCGCCACGAACCAGATACAGGGACCCACAAGTGTCCCCTCTCTGCCACTGCAAGGGGGGGGATGGTCTTGTACTGGTAGGGGGTGCTCGGGCCGCCGCAATCCGTCGAAAAAAACTTGATCCCCTTCGTCAGCAGCCCGGCGACCTGGCCGAACGTGCTGCACCCCATCAGAACGGCGTCCGATTGAATCATGCACGTCATAGCGTTCTGTACGTCCGGGCCCACGTGAAGTACGACGGGCTTTCCGACGACGCGGAACACTCCCGAGCGGTCCGGGCTACAGAACGAACCCGCTTGCTTCTCGGGACAGTCGAGGGGAGTTTCCGCTTGTAAACATGACGGTATCTGAGTGGGAGCGCGGCCAAGAAAAGGTTCACATCGGGAAAAACGAAAACATCGGAATCGGAACACAAATAGTGCAGAACGTGTGGCAGTGAAAACGTCTTGGGGTTTCCATCTGTAAGAATTGCGATATCTGCGTGGGACGGCGGGTAATTACAGCGCCACAACATACCAGGCATATACAGTGGATTCGGAATACAAGCACACGTGTGAAATGTTCTGTCGTCGAGTGGTCCGCTTGTAAACGTTGCGCTATCTGGGGGGCGGAGGAAAGAGACGCCACATCGGAAACGAGTTACGCTACCGTCGTAGAAAAGAGGGCATGAAGAGCTCTATACCTCGCGAAGGTCCTGACCCTCAAGGAAAACGAAAATAGCTTCAAATTCTAAATCACGACGCGTACTACGGTACGTGCGCACCTGCTGGTTTCTGAAGTTCCTCTCTTGAGGAGCGCCTGTAATGTCACCCCAAGGCGAATTTAAGCAAATGTGATAGGCAATCCCATGTCCTAGGTCTTTGCCGAAACTTGTTGTAAAAGGAATGCGTCATTGAGAAACCCAATCAGTCACAACCATTGTTTGTAAAAAAAGTGTCACTGGGACCACCATCGTAGCACGCGTCTCGCTCCTTGCCAGATAGCACAAAAAACTCTCCCGTCACATCGTCATGCATTACCGCAGTGACGGGAGACCATTTTTTTCTTGTTAACATGGGGCGCGCGGTCGATCACCGATATTGACACATATTTTCTCGCGGCGGGTATATCTTGTTTCTTGCGTGAACATCTACTTCAACCCCATTTGTCGGTAGATACGTCTGGTTTCTTACACGGATATAGTAAGGACTAATGCTCCTTCAGAATTACAACCACGCTTTGGGGGACATGCGGCTCGGAGAAACAGTTGAACAATGGTTGCAGTGGAGCCGCGCTATGACGACGTATATAGGGGAACGAATACCAGATATTCGTGAGGCTCCGCGCTTGAGGATCTCCAACAACCGATTTCGATAAAACGTGTGAGCCAAACCCCATACTCCATTCCATGGGTTAGCCATCTAGCGCATAACGCTAACACCTATGCCTGGTACATCGGATACAGAGCAATGCCACGGTATACAGGGGTGGCGCCTTATTTTCTGAACTCCTGACAGGATGAGCTCAATATCTCACCCGAAACATGGAAAACGAAGAAGTTTGTTCGCGCAACTCAACCAGCATACAAGAAGATTCCGTAGCAAAAGTACAATAGTAACTGGTAGTTGCCCACTTCGAGGAGCTCAACCGGTCAGAAAATAGGTGCACCAAAAAACACCCTCTCTACCCAGCTACCGCGGGATGGGTCTCCAACGATACAATGGTTGGGCAGTTCCCGACAGCGACGGGTGCTACGATAGAGGTAGTCCCAGTGACACTTTTTGGCTGAAACGTTTTCTGAATGATCTAATTGTAGTAAAGTCTCCTTAGCCTAAAACTCGTCGGACTTTCATTCTTGTGTTGCTATATTTTTCGTTGCATACTTACAGTAGCCCATGGGGTTGGTCATCGGGTACAAGCACTTTTGTTTTCCCTCCGAAATCAGTTTGTGGGAGCCTGGCTAATGGCTTCCTCAAGCGAGGAGCGTAAAACAACTCTGTAACATGGTGCCCCTCTACCGTACCATGCGTCCAGCGATAAGTGTTTTTGTGCTGTAAGGTGCAACGGCGTGCTACGGTAGGGGGTGCACCTGAACTTTTCTGAGCCTATGGAAACCACTTGATCATAGTGTGGGATGTCTATTATGCCTCACCGAAAAACTGGGTTTTAAGAAAAAAATGCACGTTTAACCCGATGGGACACCCCATCACCTAGGCCTGTAACAAACGCTAGTGTAGAACTACACCATGTTTGCTAGTTCCTCAGTTAAGAAGTGTTATGATAGCCAGTCAAACATATTGCCTCAGAAGGAAAAAAATCTACCCCTATATTCTTTTCCCTCTTTCGCTAAATTAATTAATTGTACCCCCCCCATACCACGAACAACCTACTTCGTATACCACATATTATCATAAATTATTGTATATTATCATACTTAGCCGTGGTACTTGCTTATACCGTGGCACCGATCAGCCGTGACATGGATTTCGCCCCCTTCAGCATGCTACGGTGAACCTGCAATCATCCCGAGACCCCTCACTTAGGCAACTCTGTACCATCACCCAAAAACGGCATTTTTTAGAAAAAAGTATACCTTTGGTACTATTATTATAGCGATCCCACGACCTAGGTTTATATCCAAAACTATTGTAAAATAATTCGGCTTAGGGAGTGTGCTATCTAGCGTGTTTTACGGCAGTTGGTATGTTGGATCACACCCCCTTTTCGCCTGTCAGGAAGAGGGGTCTGCCACCGCAGAGCGGGCACAGAGCGGGCGCATGATACGGTGCAGGAGCGCGCTTGCACTATTCCTCGGGCTCCTCCTCACTTGACGAGCTCTGTATCGCCCAGAAAGGGCTTCAAGAAAAACGTGTACGCTGAATTAACCCGGTGAGAAATCCCGCGGCCTAGGATTTGGATCGAAAAATGTTGAAAAAAAGCAAACGATATTGGGTAGCTCGTCAGTAGAGAAGTATACTAACAGTCAGTCACAAATATTGCCTCAGAAAGAAAAAAGGGCTACTGCTATCGTAACACCCATGACCACCCGAATTTTTGGGGACAAACTACTTGAATCTACAGTACGAATGTGATCTACGTCTTCCAGTGGGAGGATTATGTTTAAGGACGGACCTGATCAAGTTCAACCGGCCAGGTCGGGAACTCGTCGAACAGACCAGTCTCCTCGGGCGGGCAGGGGATAAGCGTCTCCGAGAAGACGTGAAACAGCGGTGGGGCCAGTCCCTTTGCCACCACCTCCTGCGAGACGGTGTTCATGAACAGGTCCAACAGCTGGAAGTAGTACAGCGTGCCGTCTTGAAATTCGCGTCTATCACCCATCCGAACGTGTATCGCGAAATTTAGATGGTCCGTGCCAAATTCGCACTTGGGATTCTCGTCATACCTAGGATAGGAAGGACGGAAAGAAGGAAGGCACGGTGCGGCGACGTTATCATGAGCGAGATCGAGGATGGATTAGGTTTAATTAAACGGGGTGATCTCGAATTTTCACAATGGATCGATACCACGCGGGCCGTTACAAAGCACCCGTTTTTACGGAAAATCTCGTCTATCGCCCATACAAACGTGTAGTGCGACGTTTAGACGGCCCGCGCCGAATTCATCCTACATATTCTGGTCATGCCTACGTATATAAATGGAGGCACGGCACGGCGGTGACAAAACAAGCTAAGTCGACGACAGCATGCAATTAGTCCGGGTCGATCGCGGTTCTTCAAACTGGGTCCAATTCAATCCGGCAGCTACAAACCAGCCATGTTTATGAAAACGCACGCCAATCGCTCATACGAACCTACATCGTCAACTTTCGACGTCGAATCCATACTTTGGATCCTCGTGATACTTACATAACAAATAAGGCACGGTCGTGGCAAAACAAGCGATAGCGAGGTCAGCATTCAGTTAATTCGGGGCGGTCATGATTTTTCAGACTGGATCGATTTCACACCGGCAGCTACAAACCAGCGTTTTTCAGCGAAACGCGCGTCTATCACCCATACGCGAACCTGTGTCGCATAATTTAGACGGCCTTCGAGGATTTCATACGAAATCTCGTTAGGCCTGTACGAAAGGGGGTATAACGATTTAAAAATACACCGAGGTTCGGGACAGTGTTCAAGTCCAAAACTGATCGGGATATTCGATCAAGAATCGTTCAAAATGAATCGAATTCACAAAGGGGCGGGTCAGTGGGGGTTTTGGGAACCAACCATAAGTGGACAAAAAAAGAGGACCGCGGGCAACTCCGGGCTCTAGTTTAAGGTGATGCACGTGCCTGCTGACAAACATGACACAGGTTCAATCACAAATTATTGGTGCGTACACGTATACGTAGGACCGTAATCTTCCTAAGCGTCTTCTCTGTCCATACGTAGCCGTTCTTCATACAGTATTGTTGCCCGCCAAAAAGGAACACACGCCTGCTGTATACCGTACACCGGAGCAGCCGTCAAACTCTACTCAGTGTCTACTCAGTGTGATACCCATCTTGGGATATCATTGTGCTATTTCCCACCGGTGAATTTCTTGTACGCCCCGCTGTTGTCCCGTGCTACACGACAGGGGTTACACGTTTCAGCCCAGACAAATCTCGCTGGATATGAGTATGCTCCTCAACAGAGGAGTCATACCTTGGGTGTGACCTTGAACTTGTGCGTAATGAGGCGGTAACATCGAGGGGATTCATTAATTCGCGTTAGGGTGAATTCATGAATTTCCACCCCCGAGGCACACGATACCGCTGTGTGCTGATGAGTGATCAACGTTGACGCCCATACTACACATTGTCGGATGGCAAGAACAGTAATTATAATATCGCTGGATCCGATGTACTAAGTATGAATTTTATACATTATTCGTAGATACCTAACGGTGAATCGGGCTTAGCCTTTAGGTTTCCTTAACATCGGGTGTTGAGGCTCTTCCGGCGAGGCATGTGCTACCAGTTGTACAGTAGGTGCTATGATACCCCTATCGTAGAGCACAGTGGACACATGCTACAATAACGGTGCACCTACAGTACGTTTTTCTGGAGCTCCGGACTTGAGGAGCTCTATTCCCCACACGTACACCGAACCTGATAAAACATGAGATTGTAATCCCATGGCCCAAGTATGCAGCGAACACTATGCACAACTCAGACGACGTTCCAACGATAAGGCACATGCCTTACAAGGCATGCGCCTTATTGAGGGCAGTTCTTTCGTCGGGTAAGGAGCCTGGGCAGTCATAATGTTACTCCTATGGTAACAACGCCTCGGTGTCTGCTGCTGTGCATGGCGTCTTAATCCACTTATCGGGCGCGCGGCTGTGGCGACCGAATACATCTGGTACGTGCCTTATTATCCACCGTCACCGTAAGCGTGCGGCGGCGCCAGGAGGACCACGCCGTGCCACTTGTTGGCTTGCTGCAGATCGCACACGAAATGCACCACCTCAACAACTCAAGCAGCCCGCGCTGCTTCGAACGGGGTGTGGCAGTATGAGTAGGACCCCACTGTGTAGGTTGTTGCCTTTCTCCAGTTCGCACACGAAGAGCATCACCCCAAAAACCCAAGACCACGTTGCTTCGAACGGGCGATGCTGTAACTTCCCCTTTCGCGCCTGGGCACGTTTCTGCCCTGGACTTCCAAAAGGGTGAATCCAGTTTCCTGAAAGTGGGGCTCTGGGATGGTACTACTGATAGAGTACTATAGTAAAATATGCTTGCTAAGGCATGGGTGCATCTCTGGTTTTTGATGCTCCTCGCGTGAGGCGCTCTCTGCTTCAGTCAAAAACGACTTTATTAAAAGAAATGAAAGGTCGACTCGATGACCGATCCCACGGACTAGGTATGCACCGAACCTATTTGGAAACCAAAAGGTGTTACAGTAGAATAATTTATCAGTTGCGGATATGAAAACACGCTTAAAAAATAAACAAGTGCTAGCACACAAAAAAAACGTACAGCGCTGTCGTCGTCTGAAAAAGCTCAATTAATTTATTCACAGTACTCGTCTCTCAAGCAACGTAGTCCACGAGTAAACACCCCCCCCCCATCCCTACCGTCCCGTATATAGTATACACTCACCATGGACGTGGGTGTTTGTGGAAATTTTCTCTAGCCTGCTGCAGCACCATCCGTACGGCATTCCTCCTGGCTTCGTCCCAGTTCCCCACAGCGAGGAGGTGTTGGCTCGCGTAGCTCGGATGGAATGTGAACAGTACACGATCATACGGCAAGTCCAGGAACCCCGTGTTACCCAGCTCCATCTTCACGCCCTCCATCACTTCTGTTGACCTCAACGCGGCCTGCACAGTTTAGAGCAATGCCACCGTCGGGATGGTGCCTTAGTTTCTGGGCTCACATGGGTGACTCAATATATCACCCGAAACATGACTCCGAACAAGTTTGTTTGTTCAACCGAACAATGACTGGTGCTGCGGTAGGGGGGGGGGGCTGATTTTCACTTCCGCGTGCACACGAATCGGGCGAGTGGCTCTGTACTTCACTCAAAATTGGACGTAATAAACATAACATGCTTTGTTGTCGCAGAGTAGAACATATTCCATGGTGCATACAGCCGAAACACTCTTACGACTGGCAAGAAATAAGGTGGCCAGCTGGCCGAGTGGCTCTCAGGCTGAAAATATGGGACTCAAAAGCGACCCCCTACCGTAGAACCCGTCCAATATCGCTATAAACGCTAGTCCCAACAACAAACACCTGGTATACTGTTAAGGGTGAAAGTATCATACTATCCGGTAGTTGCTAATTTGAGGAGCTTAATCACCCCGAACATATTACATCAAAGGGAAAAAGTGCAACGCCTACCGTGGGATGAGTCAGTACCAGGTAGGTACATATTAAGCAGAAACAGCAAAAGGGTTTGGCAATTTTGCGGGTGGGGGTTGCCGGAGTTGTCTGGGCTAGACGTGAAGATCCGCGCGTGTAAAAGCGGCAGCAAACATCAGCATGGTTTGCCGTTAGTTGGGGTAGGGTTTGTTTTGGGTTAACACCGAGGCCCGTGCTTACAACATTCAGCAGAATAAGCGAGAGAGTTCGGGAATGTTGTGGTTGGGAGCGTTAAATGCCATCTGGGCTCAATGTTAATGGCCAGTGTACGGCAGGTATCGACGTAGGTCAATCCCGTTCGCGTATTTACGGTTCAAGTAGTACGTAGAAAGTTAACGGTGGAGTTTGTAAATAATTGTAGCGTTGAAGGGCACTTTTAAGCCCCCCGCCCCCCACCCCTCGTGTGCTCCGTCCCGCCATTGTAGGCATGTTAATGTTTACGTCCGGTGAATACGGCCATGCATGTCGTGAGTCCACCCCCCCGTCCTTTCGCCGGCGAGGAACATCGATCCCGTTCGTGTATACTGCTCAAGGAAGTAGTACGTAGGAATTGAATGGTAGAGTTTGCAAATCATTGTAGATTTAAAGAGGACTTTTACCTCTCGCCCTAGCGTGCTCCGTCCCGGCATTGTAGGGATACGAGGGTCTATATCCAGCAACTACGGCCATGTAGGACATGAGTACAGCCCCCCCCCCCCCCCCCTTTGCGAGGACCCCCGCCCATTTCGAGTTCCTATTATAGTAGAAGGTGAGCAAACGAAAGACGTTCAACTATTCGTAAGCACCTTTTGAAATTCCAAAATCACGCAAGGTCAACATTAACATCATATAGATCATATACGTTCAGCGGACTTTGCGTGACTACCTAAAACCCGAAAGTGTGCTCATATATAATGTCGGTCGTTTGTAGTTGTTCACGTTCTGTAGACGTCCGATTGTTTCAATCCAAAACAGTGCTTACACGTAAAAGTGCTTTCTTGTGCGCGCTACTCAAGCGTAACTCGAAATGGAGGGGTCCCGCCTATTGGGGAAGGCCGATAGACACATGCTAAGGCGGAGGTGCACCGATATGTGTATGAGGTTCCTGACTTTCGAGGAGCTCTATAGCTCACTCAAAAACTGATTGAAAAATAAGTGAAAGTGCAACCCGATGAACAATAACGATCCCATGGCCTAAATATACAAAAAACCATATTGCTAAACAATAATGGCAATTCCAACGATTTTAGGTTGAGAAGCCCTATCGTTCACAAAAAATCTAGCCAAAACCTGTTATCCCTCTCGTAGCGTGAGCCTATACCGATGGTAAGTGCCGGCTACCCGCTATATAGAGCGCTTGTGAAATCGCCGGGGGCAGATGGAATTAACCAGGGTCTTCACGGGTCATGACCTGACCCGCGGATCGGGTCGAGAACGTTTTGAAGTCTCACGGATCGGGTCGGGTCGGGTCGGGTCGGGTCGGGTCGGTCGGGTCAGAGCAGGTCGTCAAACTCTCACGGGTCCCCTTATTCGACCCAACCCGACCCGCGAAGTTAAATCATACTCATACTCATGGAAAGTCCTGGGATTAACTCGCTTGGCACCCCATCAGCAACAACCGAACAACCTAAACAATGAGAACTTTCGTGATTCCAACCGTCTTCGAACAGCGTGAGCACCCAGAAGTAGGGGGGTAGGATCACGTTGCGCCCGTGCCGTACGATTCCTTGCGGCGCAAATCGGACACTGGATTTGTGTCATGCCTCGGCCACGCAGCGACCGTCGCAATAACTGCCATTTCCTATTGTTGATTGTTCCATCTTAATCCCCTACAGGGTTCGAACCGGCATGGCATTGTGCAGAGTACTACCGGTCGCCCCTTTCTGACGATACTGTTGGCTGGCGCATACATACCGATACAGTGGCCATTCCTGTATACGTGGTACTATACACATTATGTGTACCAGGTACTACACACATTATGTATACCATATATTACACGGGGTATACTATTAGTATGCTATTAGCAAGATAACACACCCCTTCTGACGAGTGAGCTCCGTAAGTCTTAGCCTGCTTTGCTCGCCCACGGGGAGAGTGGAGGCACCGAGCGATGCGACGATGTATATATGGCGCGTGATCTTTCCAAAGCCACCATTTTCGCTGTGTGTGCCCTCTAAGGCATGCTTTGGAGAAACTCCGTTCGGAAATTTGTCCCAGGGGGTGTGTTATCTTGATTACGAGCAGCTATTCTCCACAGGCCTAGGTCCCACCAGACGGGTGCTTTAAGCCAAAGTGACATCGGACAAACGCCCTCTGTCATTACGAAAGGCGTGTACGGGCGGTCGAGAGAACAAATAACTCACTACAGACATTGATACCGTCTTTGGTTCGGTGATTGGTTTAGGAGGACGACATAGCAGCTGACAAGCTTTACTACTACTGACGAACTGAATGGTTCACTACAGACATTGACATCGTCGTTGTTCGGTGGCTGGCTTAGGACAAATACATAGCAGTTGGTAAGCTTTATTAGTACGTACGGGTCACTAACAAAATTAATTGTTCACTGCAGACATTGACACCGTCTGCTGTTCAGTGGCTCGTTTAGGAGGAAGACAGTTGGTAATATTTACTAGGTACAGCTCGCTAGCGAAGAGTCGAGGTGGTCTAGGGGGAGTACGGTATCAGGGTGCTGAGGTTTCGATTGAGAGCTTTCGGGTTGATAATTCGAAATAGATGGAAGCTTTTGGACATTCTGAAAGTAGTCTTAATGTGTTCGTTTGGTTTTATTTTGGTACTTGGGGATTTTTTTGGTAATAATGGGTATACTGCTACAGCAGCTGTTCGGTGTAGCAGTTGGCTCTATTTCACACACCGATTTCGACCGACTACTAGGCTGATGCTGAAGTTCCGATGGCGTCGTGTACCGGGATGATCGCGGAGTTAAAGCCAGCTTCGTGTAGAAATTTACTTTGGTTTGGGCTTTTTGAAACTGAATGGATTTGGTGTTTTCACAGCAGGGCGGCAGCTCTTTGGTCGATCTTCCACATTATTTGGTTTTGAGTTTACGGCTATGGGAATTTCGTCAAAGCTCCATGGAAGCAAGGGCGCCCCAGAACAAAAATGCCTGACCTATACTCCTCCCCCCCTACCCCCTAGCGGGCCGAAAAACGAAAACTCCGGCTATTGGTTTCTGATATTGTTTTACACGCTTTGACCAGATTTGAACGTTTTCGTTTTACCTTTTTCCCGACTACGCTCTTGTGCGTCGTTTGATACAACTATTGGGCGATGTATAAAACATGTTTTCAACCTATCTAAACGTCCATTGCTTGAATGCGATTAGGCACACTTTTATTTTTTCAGTGTGTGCTTGGTGCGTGCAAATAAAAATATGTACGATACATTGTATGGCATTCACGGTGACACCGATATGTCATGCGATGCTGCTGTATGGCCACTGTCAGCGGGGACGAATCGGTAGACAAGCTGTTTGCCTTTGGGCTATGCAGAACACCAACAACAGCTGTCGATATTGATGCGCCCATACTCAGAGAATTGCCGAATTACGTGCAGCTGCATGGTCAATTCTAGTCAATGCGAGTCAACGCACATAATGGTTGAATTTTCATACATACACGTTGTGTAAGCTTGCATGGGAGATTGTAACCCCGCTTAGCACCGTGGTCCCACTTGGTTCGTTGACCCTGCAGTGGGCCCTTTCCATTTGGCACCCTGCTTCCACCTCCAAGGTGCAGCCGCTGTCCGAGGCACACCAACCACCCTGCCCCACCGATCGTCCACAGCCACGTCCATGGAAACAGAAAAACTTCCATGGGTGTAAAAGTTTACTTCCACATCTACTTCCATGGGATTAATGAAGTCTATGAAATGTTGTGGAAGTAATGGAACTCGGTGGATTGTTGTGGAAGTTATTCGCAGTTTAGGAAACTCGTGGAAGTAAGTGAAGGTCTACAGGGGGATTCGGGAACTTCGGCAGCTTCCACCGAACGTGGTTGTGGAAGCTTCAGTAGATGGAAGCTGGTGGAAGCACTTCCACCAGCGGTGCAAGTTCGACGTACTTTCATGTAAGTCAACAATAACATTGCTTCCATGGAAGTAGCGAAACTTCGCATGGCGTAGTGAAAGTTAGTTTTACTTCCATGGCAGCTTACAAGTATTGTTTACTTCCATGGAATTATACATGTAGCTTCCGTGGGAGCAAATACAAGCAGCGAAAGCATATGATGGACCCTGTTTAGTTCTATGAGTGGATTTGAGAATTTCTGTGTTTTGAGTGATCACACTATTACCCGTAATATTTTAGTTTTGTAAGCTATTCTATGATGCGGGCCCAGTTGGCTTGTTATATGATCATATAATGGAAGAGGGAAACGCGACAAACCAAGACGCAATGTAAGCAGTCAGTACAGTCGTCCATAAGGGGACTGTTGGTATAATTTAGTGAAGTGTTACGGTCTGATCGATAGCACCTTCCCTATTTAAACAAATTGGATTCTAGTTATCCCTTTATATATGTATGGATTCTAGAATTAGAATAAGCTTTGTACATTGTCAGATGGCAAATCGAATATAACAGCTGATAATACGGTTTGTACATAGTAAACGCAGTAGGGATAGCAGGCAGGGTTTTGCTGCCCACCCGTAAATCCAGG
This sequence comes from Saccharina japonica, assembly GCA_008828725.1. NCBI lineage: Eukaryota > Phaeophyceae > Laminariales > Laminariaceae > Saccharina > Saccharina japonica. The sequence continues at coordinate 326,672 of MEHQ01002904.1, read as the reverse complement.
CATTCATACTCGACATCTACAATCCTCATTTTTCACTCTAGTGTTTCTAGCACAGACGCAGAGCAAAGCACCAACATGTGTTCGAAACTACCATACACTCGAGCACAAGCCGACAAAGAAGAGAGGACCCCGGACTTTTCATGGGATTGACGCGGCCGTTCGTAACCGGCAGTAATCGGCACCACGGTTACTGCTGCTATTTCATCCCGGCTATTTTTACGTTATTTCGAGTACTCCACACTCCGCGGACGGCAGTACCGTTATGCACCGTGTTTCGATATATATAATACACGACGGATGTTAATAATTTCTTATTTTCGGCCAGACTGGGATTCTTATTTAAGACTGGGTGTGTTCCACACTACTTTTAAATTGGTTTCATTCTCATTTTCCCCGCAAAATCTCAGTCTCAAATTCTTCATCATCATATTCTTAACATCTGTCACGTACTGTAGATAATATGGTGCGCCTCTCCGCCCCAACGGCAGGTCGTCCAAAATCTGGATATGTGAAGGGGTACTCGTATAGGACTTTTGGTAGGTAATACTGAGGCATACAAACGTTTTCGGCAATATGGTTGTAGGATAACCAGCAGCAGCAGTAGAACTGAACGGCAGCACGAAGCAGAATCCATCTATAATATGTCGTGGGACCTATGCACATCATGCTATGACAATCGGCATGCTATGACAATCGGCATGCTAGCCGGGTGTGACAAGGTGCGTATTTTATACGACAGCAGCTCCGGCTGTTTGGCGTGGCGAGTGCTGTATTTGTCACGTAGATTTAATATATTATCCGACGTCCAAGTTCGTGAAAAGTTAGGAGAAAAGGAACTCATGTACGTCGGTAAAAGAGAGAACGCTGCGTAGTTAAGAGGGAAACTGAAGGCCCGAACCGTTCATCATGTCTCAAGTTGGAGTACCAGCCGTAATTTGTATATATCAGGTATAAAAAGCTGCATGGCAAAATCATGGAGGGTCCCGCTGACCCGATCTACCGGATTATTTGGCTTTTGAGTTTACTTCCATGAACGTTTCCACGAGAGTTTTTACTTTCATGGAAGTGAGTTTCCACGATTTATTTGAACTTTTGTGGAAGTAAAATTCACTTCCACGAAACAAGTCGTTTTTACCTTCAAACATAAGTTTGTTTACTTTCATGGAACCAAATTTTATTTCCATGGAGGTTTTTTCATTTCCACGTGATTAATTTGGAAGTAAATTAAGCTACTGTATTACTGCCATGGAAATAAAAGATGGAAGCGAGGGCACGAATGCACCCCCGATACAACAGCGTCCCACTCAAAGTGAACCTATGCCGATTACTAAAACGTGGACCGTTTCCAAACGGGATATTCAAAACCGTGTAGCGTGCAGCACAGAAGTACACTAGACATGTCTAATGGCCGAAGGCCTTCTTCAAACGAAAGCTTCCACGTCACTATGGAAGTGTTTTCACTTCCATGGAAGTAAGTACGGTTTACTCCCGCGAATTTTTCCACATTGATAGGTCAATTTACTTCCATGAAACCTTTTTTACTTTCTTCATGGAAGTAAAATTTAACTTCCTCAATAAGTCAAAACAAATAACGAAAGTAAATTTATACTGCCAAGGAAGTAAATTAAATATATTATATAAATGATGTGGTGACCGCACTGACCGCTCATATGATGATTGTACTAACCAGGAACAGGTGCTCCGGCATGCCTTCACTTGCAATATTTGGGTAGCAGCCTGCAGCAGGCTAGGCTAGTAAAGACAAACAAAATCGCCGGGAGACCAAGACCACAGACCTCGCCTGCAGAAAAGAGCACTCTACTGCTGACCGTCGGGTATACCACTAGAACAAAAAAACACGATCCTATGCCCGTTCTTTCGTCCGGGAAAAAACATAAAAACGCATAAAAAAACATACGGCTGCGCTGTTGTATATAAGCATAACTATGCAGTATACCTGTACGCCCGTAACAAGGGAAACACAGCTGCTGTTAATACCCCTGTGTTTGCACGAATAACACACCCGTGGCTCGGTCGGCAGATACGGGGGATTGGGTATACCACTATTAATTGAACGACAGAAACGAATAACACCAATGCCCGTTCTTTCGCCTGCTTAAAAATAAAATTATTTGGAAAAACTCGTATCGAGTTTAGTATACTGCTGTAGCAACAAACAAACAGTAACAAAAAAAACTAAGAACGCAGCCCAGGTGGGATTCTATGCCAAGCCTTGCCTGCACGGAATCGAGGGCTCTTACCAGCTGACCTGAAAGAAAAGAGCGAATATGTACTGCCTCCGAAAGACCCTGTTTTACAAATACGTTTTAATAAGCATCACCCCATCTTCACACAAAAGCCAGGCCCTAAGCAAACCCCATTAAACACTCGGTCGAATTCCTCGCTCTACCATATAGTGAGGGTGCGATTCCCTCTCGTTTGCTTATCCAAATCCCCAAATGAGCAGTAACATTTAATAGTACTAGCGGCCATCCGTAGCACTAGCCCTACGCTTCCCATAGTAGTATGTAGTAACTGGTAGATAGTACTTGTATGTTGTGATATACCACTCTGAACGGAAATGTAGGGACCATTGTGCGAGCCGGTGTCGACCTGGGGGAAATCCGTTTTCGACCCCGGGTTGTTGGGGTTGTAAAGATATGGAAGGAGTTCTGATCAGGGTATGGTACGTTATCGTGCCCGGGTGCGGCGGAACCCGACGTTGTCCCGGGGGCAATTCTCGCAGCGCGCTGGCTCCATGAGCCCCAGCCAATCATGCAGCAGTCGGTGGGGTTGGGGTTTTACACGTTGTGGGGTGGTATCGACCAGGGGGGTGTCCGTTTTCGTCCCCGGGGTGTTGGAGTTGTAGATGTATGGAAGGATTTCTGACAACGGGAGGGGATCTTATCGTCCCCGGGCACGACTGGCTCCATGAGACTCAGCCGATCAGTGATCAGCAGATGGGGATGGGGTTTCCACACCGCACGGGGCGGTGTCGACCCGGAGGGTGCCGTTTTTGTCCCCAGTTGGTCGGAGTTGTAGTGTTAAGAAGGGAGTTCTGATCCGGGGACGAGACCGTATCCACCCCGGGTGAGGCGGAATCTTGATGGTTCTATTCAGTATCATTCTTCTAGAAAGAGCCAGCGGCCTCAAGCATTGATTTAACCAACCAATCATCGGCCGGAACTGTGATTCAAAATTGGAAGTCAGCAGCTAGGCTGGCTGGATGGCTGTCAGGACTGTCTCGTGATTGCAACACAGCCATGAGAAGCGATGTCGTGCGCGAGGCTCGGCTCGCCTCGTGGAGGGGGTGATGATCCCTCGGGGCTGTACGAATAAGAGAGGAAAGAAGGTAATGATTTGTACTATATTTTGAATCATCCTTTATCGAGCCCAGGAGCACAGATAATACGTAGAGAAGACAAGCGAATACATAAACAACAGCCTACAGACTTATTAGGTGTGCATATGACATGAACTTACATTCATGCCCTATATTGCTATGGTGCCACTTCTTCGCGTCTACAAGTTAGTTCCCTAGTCTTATATCACCATACCACGTATGTAGAATACCCTGCAGAGCAGTTGCACACACCTCTTCGAATCTCGTATTGTTGGAAACTCTACTGCCTAGTTGTACTGATCGGTTAACAACTTCTCGTATAAACTCAACACCGAAATCGGGAATGATCCGGGCACGTGACAGCTCAATACAGTACATACTTTGAAGTATACGATATAAGGCAGCACCTGTTCCATACGTGCAGTCGCACTCAAATGCGATACATCTACAGTATATTTTAATGATGGAAGCAGTCCTGTATGGGCCCAATAGATCGCAGAGGCTACGACTGTCGGCAATCGGTAATGCCCAGCACGCAACGGCCAGGGACTCGGCGCGACGCGAGACGCAGCGGCCCGCTTATTGCGTCTCGGACCCTATCTACCGATACTACTGTGAGACGGGACTGAAACGCTCTGGATCGCGAGACTCGCGAGACGCGAGACCATGACGACAGTACTGATGTGGTGTACCAATCTGAACCGAAATATAAGAACCATTGGCGAAGAAATGCAGAGTCCAAATGGCCCTTATTTACATTGCCGTCCGTAGTCACTGTCCTTGGGACTGGGGCAATGCTCAGCGCGCGACGGCCAGGCCTTGGTGAAGCATGAGACCTGGTGTTCCTCTGGTTGTGGCCCTCATTCTCCCTACCGATGGGGCAAGGCGGGGCTGAAGGCCTCTGGATCGCGAAACCCTGATTCCAGACAGACAGACTAACATCATTTTTGATATTATCATAGAGGTCTATGCTCACGAGCTTTCTTTCTTTTCTTTTCTTTTCTTTTCTTTTCTTCTGTTGCGTTTTTCTCTCTCTTTCAACGTATCTGGGTTGCTGGCGTGCGCATGCTGTGCTTTTCGTATCCAGTACGACCACCTTCGCACTGTCTACCCTCTTTACTGCATTGCAGCGTACTGTAGGATCTCTGGGTTGTAGGCGTAGCTTTGTGACGACAGATGCTGTGCCTCTCTAAGAGGAAGAGTCAGCACTGGGCACTACTGCGTGTTCGTCTTTTTCTTTCTTACACAACAGCAGTAGTGTAGTATCCCATTTATCTCCGATCTTCCTTCTACTGCTCTATCGCTGTTTGTAGTCGTCGGTAGTCCCCCCACTACGGTACGCGGCTTGCATTTCAATATCGCAAGAAGTGTTCAACATCTTCTGTCTACTCGCGTCGAGTTTAGCTTACCCACTCTACTAAGCGCTCGGCTCGGTATTAATAGTTGGTGTCGCGCGACAACCAAAACTCGATAATACGGAGAATATAACCCGAGGCATAAACTCTACTCGGTGCATCAGTATATAGTATATAGGGTAGTGAGGTTAATCGCCATTATTTAGCTCGTAGGCCACCCTTGCGACCGGTTGTGCTGGATGTCCACCGGTAGAAACTAAAGAACAGCTCGTGAAGAACACACACACGACTAGAAAATAACCCAAGAATAACCACGAGGCTCACTTTTGTTTCGAAAGGCGCGCGAAGAAATCTGAGCGAAGAAATCATGGCCAGCGGCGAGCGGCTATACGCTAAATCCCGCCGATAGATGATATGCATACAGATGTGAATTGTATTTGATTGAAGTACGAGCTGCACATTGTCAGATGGCAAATGGAATAAAACAATAGTAATATATATATATATATTCTTTCTCCGTCCCACATGTTACTGGTATATATCTCCGCCGCTCTTTTCATGCTCCCGGATTATTTGAAGCATGTCTTATAAAAAAATACTTTTATACATCAAAACCTAAGCTGTGAGCTTTAGATCGAAATTTTCCTCAAAACTCATGCTTTCAAGCCTCGTGTGTGATACTTCACGATTACAGCAGTACCCGTTAGGTTTCAGGTAAACACTGCCGGTACAGCTGTACCAGTATACAGGGGCTAAGGGGTACACGGAAGCAAAAAATCCCGAGACATGTGCGAGGGCCGGGGAGAGGGCGGGGGGGGGTTCAACTGTAAATCCAAGAACTACAAATAAATATAAAAAACCTCGCTTTTCGAATTTTCGCCCAGATATCCGACCGCACGCATTGGTTTGTTTTTCATTTTGACCTTGGGAAGGAGTCGCTCGTTTCTTCTCTTTGTCGAGCACCCACTAACAAATACCGGTATGAAGACAAACACAGGCCATATAGTATCATACATAGGGGGGCTAAAATCGCCACCCGAACCCAGGAAAAACAGGGGTACTGTATATTAACACCAAGTACAATACAAACATGAAACAAAGTCGTTTTTCGCAGTTCGTCCAGAAATTCGGCCGCACGCACTTGTTTGTTTTTCATTTTGACCCCCTGGGAGGGAGAATGCAGCAGCAGTTTCCTCTTTTTGACACCTCTGAGGTAAACCTGGTACACACTTCCGCATCTACTACTTTGTAGATATAAATACGTGTTCGTATCATGCATCCATAACTTCTTCATCCAACTACGGCACCTGAAAGTCAACTATTCTAGCCGTGTCAATCCCAGCCTAGTCAAACAGCAGCCCTCATAATGTCCATACTGTAAGACGAGCCTGAATTTGCTTTGCTTGCCTGTATAATCTTGACCTCCCCCCCCTCTGGCATGGCCACAGACGGCACTCCGAACTGGAAGTACGCCAGCCAGTCTATCACAGAGCACCGCCGCAACGCTTTCAGCTCTTCGAGCGGCTTAGTCAGGTCCATCTCCTCCGTAGTCGCAGTTCGATGGCAGTAGATCACCGTACCATTCCCTCCGTCCACATGTTTCTTTCCCCAGTCGGGGGTCACCCAATCACACCCCATCTCCTGAGCGAAAATCCACGTAGCCAGATGCCGAATGGTCGAGCTGCCCGCACCGTCAGAGGTGGGCTCCGCCGCAACCAGGCACGGCGACCCCAAACGCCTCATCTCTGAGGCGGTCTGCCTCCAGGTGTCTACCGTCGGCAGGCGCAGGTGGAGCCCGTTGGGGACTGTGGAGGTATATCGCGACCAGACGTCGAGGCAGTGGTCGAACGTCCATGATGCCGGGCCGTGGTAGCTTACTCCCGTGGCGAAATCCGAGCACGCCTGCTCGGGCCGCAGCGAAGAAACCGGCTGGCCAGAGGAGGGGAGCGGTCGGATTCCTAAAAGCAGGCCAAGGGGCAACAGCGCCTCGGGCCTGAAGATCCCCATTCCGGGGAGGCCTGCTGGTGTTTATTGCGGGGCCCGAACGAAACTCTAGAGGCTATCTAACAGGTACCACAGGTATATGCCGAAAATCGAAGTAGTCAATCTGAGACAGAGATCGAGCGCTGCACGAAGTCAGCTTGTACTTGCTCTGCGCCGATTGCGTCTTGCGTGCGTCCCCCCATACATAAATCCATAGACTACACTAGTAAATAGTCATGGGGCAGGCTGGGGGAAGACAGTGGGGGGGAAGGAGTCGGTCGATCCGCGAGGATTTTTGGCGTTTTCCGAGGAATTCCGAACGATTAGAGTCGTGTCTTGTGGCCCTTTGATTCATCTTGTTTCATACCGATACCAATGGGCACTCGGTGCTGCAAAAATAGCGTACGTCATTTTGAAGTAGTTTCCCACACAAAACGAGGTCAGTTGTATACCAGGGATACAGAGTACGCCACATGTGTTCTTTTCTTGGGAGTTAATAATTTCAGGCTGTATTTTATAGAATTAAGAATGTACAGCAAACAAAGCATTTATTTATATTTGTGCTCTGTGAGGAACACGACTCTAAATCCTATACAACGCATACCAGGTAGCGTTTAAGAGCTTATCTATGCTAAACGTGGACACCACAATAAGCCGCGAGCCTTAGCCAACACAATTTAATTGATTTATTGTTCCATTCGCCAGTAAATGTGCAGTGCCTATTCCAATCATACCATCCACATTTATTTACACTATTTACAAGAGTAACCAGTCGGAATCCAATGTGAAGAACACACACAATACATACATCTTAATTACTTAAGTTTATTTTCTGTCCTCGTGCGATCCGATCCTCGACTGGGCTGGTCACATCTATATGGGGAACTATGGGGTATGCCCCTACAAACGAAATTGATGGCGGATGACCCGATGGCGGCCGGAACACTCTTTTTTTGACACCTCAGCACGTCAGAATGGAAAACACACTGATGAAGCTCTGTGATCCACACCCTGGACAATAAACAATGCTAATTACAATAGCAATATAATATACAATGGGCGGGTCCACTGCTGTCGTCGGTAATGTCCATCGGTTGGTTACTTGCTCAATGTATTGGGGCCGGCAACGGCCATCGATAGAGCCGGAATAATGCATATAGAGGTGGACAATTCTTATCGATTGGTAGCTTGCACAATCTAATGTGGGGGAGAATGGCTATCGACGAATGGCTTGCACAATCCATACTGTGTCGCTGTCAATGGCCATTGTCGAAATACCACAATGGGCAATAGATTGGCAATCCTGACCATCGATAGATACTGTCGGCAACAATAGCCGGCAACAACATCTATCTGTTGACATTTTGGACAATAGACAAAGAGAATCATGGGACAGATATATGTGGTAAGAAAGTGCCTACACCCTGGACACTATTATTGATAGAAAGCAAATAGAACGGTAGAGGCATTCATAATGGGGAGCGCATTTCAGTATTGGTATACGAAACGTTGTCAAGTATACAGGTATGACTGAGCGGTATATGTTAATATCATACGATTGATTAGGAGCTGCACAGAATGTTCGATGACAGATGGAATACTACTGTAATATGACATTGCTGTCGTTGCTGCTGCCACAATGGCCCCCAAACCGGGCGCGTTAATACTTAATAGCCATTGTTGTCTTAACAGCCATTGTTACCCACAATGATGGGCTAGCCTGTCCATCGATATATCTATTATCGAGATCGATGTAATAGCAGACAGTTTACACAATGTACTTGCAATGTACCCTTGCTGTAACAATGGAGTGAAGAGGTTGCCCACATATATATATATATATGGCTATAATGTTCGGAACAATGGATATCGGGGAAGCGACCACAATGTGAATATACCCTATTGGGAATATATACCAAAACAGTTTGTCGACGTATCGATCGCTATTGCCGCCAACAATACATCATCAACTTTGTCCATCATAAATAGCCATTGCCACCCGCAATGCACTAATTTGTGTGCGTTCACAATATGCTATTGCCCGAACTTATGTACTTATTACTAATAGTATGATTGTTATTCCATTTGCCATCTGACCATGTATGTGCAGCTGTTATTTTCATCATACCATTCACATACATGTACCTATCAATCATACCTGAATACTCGACAAACTTACATCAATACGTTCCCTTTATGAATGCCTTTACCGACTCCTCACCGTCGTTTCACTTAGCACTCAAATCTGAAAGGGTGACACGTGACACGTACTTGTTGACAATTGTGCCTTTCAATCAAGTGAACAACAGAAATTGTGCACTTGCTTTATGAAAATTTGTCTTAATTGTAAAAAACAACTTAAAAACGTTCATGATGACGCGTATTATGTGCAGGTTGCACCTGCAAAAGCGTCTGTGCAGGATGCTGGTTTTAATGTGTGAGACTGGCCTTTTGGGCAGCATGTTTTTGTTTGGAAAAAATCCATCAAAACACGCGGCGGAGCCGCGTGGCTGCCCCTGCCGACCTCGTGCTCCCCAAGGGGTTGGGGTTCGGGTTCGGGTTAGGGTTAGCGGTGTGTCTGGGGTTGGCTTGTTTGGGTCGACGGGCAAGGATGGAATTAGCCACACACAGCCTGCACAAACACTTTTGCGGGTGCAACCTGCACACAACACACGCCGTTCATGATTGTTTCGGGCTAGCGGTACTTTCGATTTTTCTTCGTATTTCTCGAAAATCCTTTCGGCTGTCTTTCGCGCAAACCGAAAACGGGTAAAACATATTTTAGAGACGAAAATGTGTATAGTAAACTCCCGCATATCTACAAACCAATTTTCGTATGCTAAACATAATATTAATGTTGCTTCAACAATGAGCACCACGTTGGTGATATCCCCCAACAGCACGAATTCCGCAATGGCTATATCGATGGAGAGCTTGTTGTACAATCTATTGCGGTTGACAGTTGACAGTGTTCATCGATAAACAACTCGCACAATCTATTGTGGCGCTAAATGATGGCCATCGATAGATGGGCTTGACAACATATTATATTGAGGTGCAGAGCATCTATCGGTCGACACCGTATCATCAGTCTATCATCGCCGACAAGGAATGGCTACGTATCGATCGATTCAATCCACAGTCTGTTTGCCACCGACAATATGTATCGGTTGACACCTTCCACGGTCTGTTGTCACCGACAATATATATCGATAGGCACCTCCCGCAGTCTATTGTCACTGATAGTATCTATCGATAGATGTCCCCCCACGTCTCTTGCCGAAGCAATAAAGATAAACCATTGTTGTATCTATTGTCCGGGGTGTGCTGGGGTTGTCATAGGGCGACTCAGGAGAAAACGTTGTCTTTTCTGTCTTTATTTTTCCATATTTGGATCATTTGGCTTTAGAGAACCACCCTGTTCCCTAAAACAATTTGTTTTCTTATTTTTCCATGTTTGGATCACTTGGTTTTAGAGACCCCCTCTGTTCCCCTACAACAACTTTGTTTCCTATTTTTCCATGTTTGGATCACTTGGTTTTAGAGACTCCCCTGTCCGGCTAAGAAAAAACAACTACTTTTTCCTAAATCGTCCTGTAAATCACAGCGCTGCGGTTTGTTTTCCGTTCTGACCTTTTTTATGTGAGGTGCCGAAAAAGTAGAAGAGTTTCGGGACAGTCTGTGGAGTTGGGTGGAACCGAGAGAAACACTGGAAAACGGGGTGGGGGTGTGTGGTTCCAGCTCGAAGGTACCTGGTACGGAGATACGCACCGTGTCGGTACAGCAGTGGCAACAGCAGCAACAGAAGCAGCAGCAGCAGCAGGAGTAGAGAGGGTCGACGGCAGGACTTTGGTGGGGTAGGGATACAGCGTGTGGTATTCCTACGATCGCAATCCTGCCCAGGATAGCTAGCGAGTATGATAACGCGCCCTCTTTGCAAGAGGGGGAGGTGCGAAGCGAGATGGAGATAATAATGGTAGAGCGGAGCTGGAGCAAGCAGAGAAAGCGAGGAAAACAAAGTTTGCCAAGGAGGCCAAAGCCAGGGAGACGAGAGAAAGAGGAGCAGGAGGAGCGGCAGGTGAAGCCGAAAACGAGAGTGGCGGGAGAGGCAATTCAGCAGAGGACAGCAGTAGGGGAGATCGGGAGGTATGCGAGGAGAGCCGGGGAAATAGTAAAGGTGAGAGCGACGGACCCCCGAGCACGGATAGAGATAATAGGGGTGCAGATAAACAATTGCTCGAGCAGGAGGTGGATAACGTGGTAGACAGTAGGATGCATGCTCTAGGTTTAGGCGGACGAACCCACGATACCTGCGGTAAACTCACAGGCGCACACACAGAGCGCGCGTGGCAATGGGATAAGGACTCGCACAACCAGCGGGACAAATCCAACCGGCGGAAGCCCCGGAGAAAAATGGGAGAACCCTCGAAGCGCTGGGGGGTTTCATGCTTCATATAAGGGAGAAGCCTGGGGGACCGGGGAAAATTCGGTCAAGAAATGCGACTGGAGCAGTTAGGGTTTCAGGGCAAGTGGATTCCGGACGTAGGTGGGAGGCAGGGGGTAGACGCCCCTAAATATAACCAGGAGAGGAGGACGGCTATAAGAAACACAGAAGAGGTGGGGACTAAGGGGAGCCCAGCTATGGGATTCAAAGAATAGGTAGGGCCCAAGAGAAGCCCAGCTGGAGGGGAGGGGGAGCTGGACAAGAGGGGGGAATCATGGACGCAAGGGTGGGGGGACAAGGGTAGGGAACCTGAGCGGACGACAGGGGGAGGGGTTGGTGAACTGGTCGGGAGGGAGAGAGAAAGGGTGGTACTGGGGGAAAGAGGGGATACATTTCAGACGGGGGGGGGGTGTTTAGGGAGGAGGACCGCGGCAAGGAACCCAGCAGTTTATTCAAGGAATCTGATCCAGCGTCATTCACGCACGTGGCAGGCGTAGGGATGATCATGTGGGGAGTGATACGAGCGGGTGGTGGCCTACCGCCATGGGGTCCTGTGAAGGAACGGGCGATGACATCACTGTACCCTGGGCTGTATTTATGAAATACAAATGCGAACGGGACCTGATGGGCTTAGCTGACCTCGACTCGACGGCGTACGCAAGGACAGAATTATCGGGGAAGCGCAGGAGCGAGGATGGGACATCGCTTCCAGACAGGGTAGAGGCAACAAATGGGAGTGATAATGTACATGACGATGCTCGCGACGGACGGGAGGGAGGCGGTAGGCCGGGTGGGGACGCAGTGGGGAAAACAGTTCCAGCGAGCCAAGGGAGGGATGAACCTTTCCTTGGTGACCAACAAGACGGTGGAGGGGACGGAGGCTATCGAGGAGGACGTCACGAAGCACTTCATTGCGGACATGATGAGATGAAGGGAGGCGGTGTCGATGGCGGCCACGACGCGGAAACGATGGGGAACTACGTGGCCAATGGCGAGGGAGGCTAGATCGCTGGAGGAATCCACCTTTCAGGAGACGGAGATGTGGCTGCAGTTGGCGCCATGGCACATCAGGGCGGAGTACGGGTGGAATCACGGGGGGGGAGGGGGGGGAGCACGAAAAAAAAAAAAAAAACGAAGAGTAAACAGCCGAGAAGGAGAGGGGCGGGGGGGGGGAAGGTAAGAGCAGGAGGACGGGGGGGGGGGGGGTGTACTTCATATTTTTCATGACCGTAGTCGTATGACCATAGACCCTCGCATCCCTACAATGCTGGGACGAAGCATGTTGGGTTTTCACCGACCAGGCAGACGTTGCTAGCACCAACCGCGAAGTGCCGTGAGGTGTTAGGCGAGTCGCATGAAAGGTGAGCTGCATCCTACTAAGAACCACTTGTGGAGCGGAATTACATATGGATGACAGCTTCATTGGGGGGGGGGGGGGGGGGGGGGGGGGGGGGGGGGGGGGGGGGGGTACTCATTTAGTCATTTGACCATTGACCACGCATCCCTTTCGAGACGGAGCACCGTTCCTACTCCTAATAGAGACACCTCCAACACGTGGGCGCTCATTACGTTGTTTCCATATATTACAAATAATTTGTTTGCTAACCTTATCCCCTTCCTGTTTCGCCGCCTGTGGCCACCATCTATCTCACAAGATAGCGATCGTTTTCTCGCTACTATTTAGTGTACCAAACGACAAGACGCCTGGGGCAGCAAATAGTGCTTTTTCTTCAAAAGGACGGACGCTCTCCGTACATGGACAGATAGAGGGACTGCAAGTTTGCGGACGGAGAAAGGAAGCGGGGACGACACAAGAGAAGCGGGGGGGGGAGGGAGGGGGGGGGGTCGACCAGGGGCGGGGATAAGGAGGAAAGCCAAGGATGCCAAAATACTTTGCGACCACCCTCGGATGACCCTGCAAAATACGAAATACGTTATACCGCTGTCATCCCCCATATAAGCTTGTCGCATATTTGCAAATATACATAGCAAGCCTCTTTTTGTTTCCGTGGTTTTCTCCTTTCGGAGTGCTATGAGAGTGATCAATGTTGGAGCTCATGCTACACATCGTCGATGGCAACACCAACAAAAAAACAAACATTCTCTAGGGTACCGAGTACAGAGTACAGACCTGGGCGAATGCAATCTAAATGTGACATTGTCGCCGTCGCGTAGTTTACGACCACTACTCCAATGAACAGCCGATTTTCCTAATTGAGAATTGCCTTTCCGATGAGAATGAAAATCGATTTTAGTACTTTGTTATTGTTTAAGAGTTGCATTTCGCTCACGATCAAAACTTGACGTAGAACATATGTTCCTCGATGGTAGGTATCGATCCACGAAAAAAAAATTGAAATCGGCCTTGACAGGCTCGAAAAATCAAGGATTTAAGGGAATTTGCATTTATGAGCGAGGTCCCTCGCCCATAAATACAGATTTTCTGGGATCCTCGATATCTTGAGACTGCCGATGCCGATTTCGTTTTTTTTATTTGCCATCGACGGGTGTCACAACTGACAATCGTTTACAGTGAAAAAAATGACTGTGAGGGAATTACATCTCTTACAATTCAAAAAACAATATTTTCGATTTTCATTCTCATCGGAAAGGCAATTTTCAATTAGGAAAATCGGCTGTTAATGGTAGTAGTAGTAGACCACAGAGCTTGTGCCTCTCCAGTATAAATATTACCAGTACCATTTACTTTTACTTGCTGTGCTGGGTGTCGATTGAGGTGTGTATTCTTGTTGTGCTTGTGTAAACAGAGCGCGTTCAAATGTAAACTTGGAGCCTGCCCTGTAGCCACGGACTCGATGTTTGGCCATGAGTTAATACATATATATATGTGGACGGTATGACTGCAATAAGAGCTACCGTACACATTTTTGGTTCCTCGAAATGGGACATTAATAATCTATACATGGTTTCTGCGCCTGATGTCTCGTCGCTTTAAAGAAAGCGACCCTAAGACGATTGTCAACACGTAATTTGTCGGGAAGCGTTGCTTACATACAAATATGCATGAAATAGGTATGCGGATGGTATACTTGGAAGCGTGAGGAGACTGCAAGGCAGCAACACGTTGTGCATTCAACCGTGGGGTCTTGTGCCTGTTAGGCGAAGCAGTGGCTTGAGGTCTGAAGGCAATGTGAAAAAAAGCGCGGGATAATACGTTGTCATATGGCAAACAAAGGTAATCATATGGTTAATATCATAGTTACAGCAGAGGTACTGTAGTTGCTTTGTGATATACACATGCACGACTATACATACAAAACACCATGGTTGTTCACTTCGCCGATGTTTTAGGTACCTGGAAATATAACATTTCGTTTTTAACCACTGTAGATTTCCATGTTTTGCCCAGAATGAAGCATCCATGCGCACCATGGTGTTACTGCTGTACAACATATACAGCCGCAAAATGCCGCTGGTAAGCGACACTGCTATGGCGCGCCATTCTCTGGGAATTACGACGTAGTGCGTGGAAGTACTTCTCTCACCAAGCACAACGACAGACCCACGTACCCTCAACAATAGAACCCCATACTCATACGTATATGTTCCCCGGTAGATCTAACACCATCACCTAAAAGACACAGCGGTAAACGGTAGCTCAAAAGCAGTACATAGGTCGATCAAGCCGACCACGCCGACTGAAAACTTAAAAGCAACTCTGCTAGAACAATATGGCCGCCATTGAACAAGACGAAGTCCCTAGACTATGTGTCAGTACATATCAGCCCCACCCCATAAAAAACACCTATTCTCCTTCAGCAGTATGCTCCAGCGGCGACTTCGGTGGAAACTCGGCCGCGACTGCCGGTGGCGGCAGCAGCAGCGCCAAAGCCAACGACGTGTACTGCAGTACCTCCTTGGTGAAGTAAACGCTACAGCTGCCGGAACAAGAGCCATATGATCACAAGCTGCACGGAGAAGCTATGCCATAGATGCAGCAGACGGAGGGACACGGCTGATGTCGTCTGCCCCACAGCGAATGAAAAACATGTGCTGGCGGTGGCGATCGAGGCTGGGGCGAGAGGGACGCCGTCAGTGATAATGGTACGGCCCGGGCCTCAGCTTTCAAGCTCAAACAGACAGGCTTCGTAGTGCGGCGATGTTTTGGGCAGAATAGGGGATGGGAAGTTGGCGTGACAGGTAGGAGACGAGGCCTGGGTTTGAGATAGCAGAGCGTACACTCACATAACACTCAGCAGACCGCATGACCCACGACTAAGACTGCACTCTAAAATTCGCATTCCTGACGGTGGCACTCGTTCGATCGAACGATACGGTGACATCAATTTTGTCTTTCGGTCCGGAACGGATCTCGTGCGAGTGTTGATAACTAACGCTGGGCCCGTGGCGGATCTGCGGCACTACGTATGTTTCCGGTCCACTCTCATCGAAGACGGCCATGTTTTCGATGGATGCCCAAAAGGGATTGTAGTTAGACTCAAGCCAGAGGGCGCTCGATTGTGTTTCCGTTGAGTGGGACCTTGTGCGGCCTTTACGGCTGCGGGGCCAACGACAATACCAGGGAATATGCCTGTGCTGTACCGGGGCAACCACCCAACCTTTCCGCGATTAACATCAACTTATTCCATTGCGCTGCTGGACACCACGGATGTATGCACATAATTTGACGTTATGGTGTGAGCAGTGCCGACGCGTGCTACGATAGAGGTAGCCCTTTTTGGCTGTTTTTTTCGTTTCTGGATGATAGGACTCCTTAACCCCAAATCGTCGTACTTTCATTTGTGCTTGTGCTGGAAAATTGTTCAATGTATACTTAGGCAGGGTATTTTTCATCGGGTAGCATTTTTATTCTCCGTCATAATCAGTTTTTGACTACTGCAGGTATAGAGCTCCCCAAGTGACCACCCTCATAAAAAACATGGTGCACCTCTAACCTACAGTACCATACGTCTGCCCGCGGAATGCCGCGGGGTTACCACCTGCCGCGGAAGGTGCCACGGTTGGGCTCACGGCAAGGTCCGCGGTAGGGTTCACGGCAAGCCCCAAGGCACGCCCCATGGCAAGACCTGCGGTATTTAAAGCATATCTACAGGAACACCTAGGACAATAAAGCCGTCCGTTGAAGAAAGATCCATCCCGCCGTACAGACCATTCCACGCGAAAATGCGTACGAATACAGATTCAGGTTTGTACTGTAGGCAACATCGTGCTCGGCGTGGAAAAGTTGCTTTGGTATGATCGTGATCAGCATGCCAGAGAAGGGCGCATGCGTGGGCATCTTCCATCGTTTAACTTCGGACTCTCTTGCTTCCTCCGCGTTACCGCGTTATTTCATGGCATTGAAATATTGATATCTCGTTTTAGTCTACGTCACAAACCATACCCGATACACAAGCGCCACCAAAAATGGCCGGCCAGTCAAGCCACAACCTATCGTATGTTTTATGCGATAACGATGGGGGGATCACCGTTGGGTCCTTGCTTTTCTGCGGGTAAGAGCCGCTCGACCGAGTGATCAATTCATTTCTTTGCATGGCTGAGTACACCCTTGGTTCAATAGTACTCCATGTTACTTGAGTTAGATCGATAGGCTGGTACATACACTTACTATGATTGTACCTGCTACTATAATACGACAGTGCTCCCAATCAGGGACTCAGTAGGCTACTGGTTACTGCTACTGTAGCAAAGTGCCTACATCAACAACTGTATTGACAGCAGCTGTAATTTTCACGATGTGCACCGCCACGTATTTTGTGTTGTCCTAGTATACTCCGCGCCGGCAAAAATAATTTGTGCAAGTCCAATTTTGAGTCAGGCACAGAGCTACTCACCCGAGTGGCGTAAACACGGTGGTAGGGAAAATAATCATGGGATCATACCACCCCCCCCGCCCCCTACCGCAGGACTAGTCCGATACTCAGCCGGCACCAAGCGGCAGTCCACTCAAAGGGTAGAACACACGGTTGCCTCGCCTGCAATTGGTTAGTGTTGGCCTCCACTGGCCAGGCACGGCCGGCACGCTCAGCTGAGAATAGGCTATTCATTCGACCAACGAACAGTGTACCATCTCCCCCTATCGCATACGCTAGGCGCCTGGAAATCCCAATCTCCTCCATATGTATAATATTAATAATATATACTTTAATAACATATAGTATTAATATTGATACTACTACTGTATACTATTAATACAGCGTATACATGCTATGGTAGGGGTTCCGCCAGGTGCAGCTAATTCTGCCTGAGGCTCTCCAGTCGAACAACTCTGTGCCTCACCCAAACTCCGACCCTGGCAAACACTGAAAGTGCCTTGTGGCCCAGGTATTTTAAACAACAAACATCAACGATGGTATTCCAGGAATATTGGGATACTGAGTTACTCAGTTGATGAGTATACTAATGCTCAGTATCTGCCCCTAACAGTCAGTAATAGTCTGCAATAGTCAGTGATAGTCGAGGACCCCCGCCAGCCAAAATGTGCTACCCCTATATCGTAGCCCGTATCTGTTACACAAGCACGCACCCCACCGGGTCGTATACATATATACAGTATGGGCCCGCCAACACGGAACACTTCATTACGCTGAGCAAACCTTAGCAACGTATTGTGACATAGCATGCTGTTTCATACCGGGTATGATTTAGTGTAGCGCTCACCGAGGAGCACGATTCCTTCATCAGTTTTTCTTAGCGTCTGCAAAATAATTAGCCTTATTCATGTTCGTATTCTTTATGTTGTTTTTTCTTATTCGTGGGCCTACACCGTACCCCTATAGGAGCACGCATCTGTCCTGTTAGCACGCTGCTCACCGGGTGGTATACATATACTGCACATGGTATGTACAATAATACTTGAAGTAGTTTTTCGTGATCACAGATTCCATGAAACCACGCCATTCAATAGTACAGAACTTGAGGGACGTTCATCAGTTTGTCGCTATCCATCCATCCATCCATCCATCCATGCATCCATGAGAATGACATGGCAGGGCTAATCGACGAAAGCTGCATGACATATTTGTACGTTCATTTACACCGGTTTTCATGGTATATCACCATCCATCTCCACCTTCACGCGGCTCCTTCCTGCGCTCTGATGGGCTTCCATCGAACTTCCATGTCAATTTTCATCACATGTGAAGAGCTTCACCAACGCTCCTGAAACCGACGGCCATGGAAGTTTCATGGCAGCCGTCACGATGGTAATCATAAAATGTGAAATGGGGCCTTGCCATCAGGCTGGCACTGCCATGGGGCTACCGTGAGTTTTGGCCATGATAAAATAGGTGCCATGAAATCAGTGTTGGATACAGTCCCGGTCGCCCCGGTGGGCTAGCAGGTAACCACGAAGCTTGTTAGCGTCAAGGTCGTGAGTTCGAGCCCCCCCCCGAGTGCCTGTTCGTAGGGACTTTTTCTCGCAAAACATGTCTTGACTAGCTGAAAGCGCGAGAGCGTGAGTTAGCAAAATTCGATGAAGATCGACGAGCGTTGGGAAGGCTAAACCCTCTGCGCGATAAAAATCAAGGCAAGAACCGTAGTGGGGGAGGAGGGAGAGGAGCCTACTTTGTGATCCCGGATCTGAGTTACTACTGTAGTTGTCGGACATCGCATCGTGAGTTGCGATATGTCCAAACATCGAACTTTGGATATATCCCCTGGCATCTCCGTTTTGTATGCAAAAATCTCGGTGCTTTGTGTACAGATGCTAAACGTAAGCTTCGATGAATCCGAAATCGTGTCTGTTCGATTTTACGTGTATCGGTATCGAATCAAACTCGACTCCGAGACCCAACACTATCAATAGTGGTCACAGGACAGGTTCCATTAACTGTACCAGTTAGAGTCGTCATGCCATTCCTGTCAGACCCCCGGGGACGACTCGCGGGCATCACTTCGTCTCTGAACATACGGCTCGCAGCCTGAAATGGAAGTACCGAAGTCTCCCGCAACGTTCCACGCAACACCGGTCGGCCTACCCGATTCCGTCTGACGGGACTCCTTAAGGGCACTGCGCCACTACCCAAGACGCATGCTACGGTAGAGGTGCACCCTGTTTGTTTCTGAGGCTACAGTAGTCACTTGACGAACTCTATACCTCAACCAAAAACTGATTTTGTTTACGAAAATAAAAGGGCTGCCCGATGAGCAATCCCATGGCCTACTGGAACTAGGAAATGAACAATATTGCAACACCAGAATCATACAATTCCGAAGATTTGGGGTTAAGAAGCATACTATTAATACTATTAATACTATTAGCCCTTCAGAAAACGTTTAAGCCAAAACATGCTACTCCTATCGTAGCACGCGTCGCAATAAGGCATACCGGTACCAGGTATGCCTTATAATGAATGCCTTATCGTTTGAAGATCAGTAACAGTTTACAACCTCCTTCGCTGTATATCTAGGCCATGGCATTGCTCATCTCAACGTCTGTTTTGTCAGGTTCTGTCTAAGACTATAGTGAGCACGAGCGAGGACTAGTGAGATAAAGAGCCCCCTCGAGCTAGGAGAGGTCTCGGAACTTGTTCGGTGCAGCCCGATGCGCGCTATGGTAGAGGCGGCACCTACTGTACTACTGTCGTATACAAGTACATTCTCAAGTTTTGCACTTGAAGATCTCTAAAATTGAAGTAGGCCAGTTTTAAATACAAATACAAGCTACGCCCGATACAACATATCATGGGATAAATATAAACTTAATAAAGTTAAGTCAAACGATAGTGGGTGTCCGGTAGATTGGATATGGTGGTATAGCTCTTTACTCTAGGAGCCCCGACAATCACAAATGCTTTTAATAAAAACGGGTAGCCCCTAACGTCGCACGGCCCACCATCGTGACGAGCACCCTTCGCGCACACCACAACTACGAATAGATACACGTGACACCCCTAAGCCAATCAACGTACATACACCATCAAACCGCTTTTGTTTGATTTCACTAGAGCAATATAGCTGCACGAACTTTGGCAGCTGACATATTAAAACAGTAAAATGCTAAAGTCCCCCCTCGGACCCACGGGCAGGTGTGTGGGAAACACACTATTATTGTACACCCCTACCCTGAATAATGCCCGAACGTATTGGCTTGAAGACCTGGAAGCCAGATGTTTATGTGTTCTCGCCTGCGAACCCAATGCCTACATGGGGGCAGCATTATTTCGATGATGCTCATGCATTAAACTTCTCTCACGTTCACACACCCATCGCCTAGAACGATGTTTTGTTTAGAAGCTAAACTACCGTATGTCGTAGTTGGCGTGCACGGTAATATACACAACCCATCATGTAGTATACTACCCCTGCTTGGCTAGAGCTCCCGATAGTTCGGATACCTGCTACTACACGTTCGGTCGGCCTGCCTCGGCATGAGTGAATGCCTGTATGCACTCTGGGCAGGTGGCTGACACCGCCCCCATTGCACAATACCAGCGCAACACAATCCTTGTGAATACATCGTGCTACACTGTTCAACGTCTTCACAATGACTTGTTTAACGGAGGAAGGGAGGTCCCGGACACCTGTGTGTGGTGGCAAGCTGGAATATTTCCACGGATAAAAGGCCCGATGCTCAGTGTGTCTCGGGTTTCACATAAAACCGTTATGTGTGCTCACCAAAACACACGCACTGCATCCAGCCCAGCCAGGGTTCGTACGGTGTGCGGGGGGTGGGAGTGAGGGTACCCAATCAATGCTTCTCAGTTTAGTGACACGATGAGACCCATCATGGCATACCCTCTCGCACGAATGGATGTGTTAAGCTGGGTTTATCGACAGCATGAACACCAGGGTATGGACCGAGCGACGCGTCTCTGGGATTATCTCGACGAGATATTGCCTAAACCGCCATTTTCGTTGTGTGCACCTCTTAAGACATGTTTCGATGTTTCGGAGGAAATCTAGTATGTTTTATTTTTGTAGGGGGTGCGTTATCTTGCGCGTTTTACAGTATTGTACGCGCAACTGAATGAACAATCCCACGCACGAAATCGTTTCTCAATACGTCTTTTTTGCAGTTCGGACGGATATAACGACGCAAACGCGACAGCACGCAGGCCAATCCAAACGACGGACAGACTTTAGGAACGCCAAAAGTCACACAAAGTCAACAGAACGAAGGTGGAACCTGCACATTGCAGCAGCAGTAGTGCGTGCTTCCAGACATTACAATAACAGCTTAACAAAGCTACCGAATGGGCATGCTTTGGTCTCGCCATTACTGCGCTTGTTACGCTTTCCATACGGGCAAACGTTTGATTGCAATTTTCACGGTCCATCGCCTGTCTCTGTCGTTTGCCCGCCCTTCAAAATGTTAACCTGGAAATGGGGACCCCGTTCACCACTCTCTTAGGTTTTGGGTAGGTTTTTAGGGGCTGCTTCAAGCCACCTTTCTCATATTTCTGGAACCGATGGGGAAGGCCCACGGACTTACCCAGGCAGAACATGCGAAAACCCTCCACAATATACCTCTACATCGTACAGCACCCCTAGGAGTATGTACTTCATACGTATGCGTAAGGTTTTTGATGAAATTGTTTTTTTTTTGTGGAAACTGCCATGTCATCTACAACTGACTGCTATTATGATGGCTGTTGTATACAGCAGCAACATGAAATCGTTTTGAACCCAGGCATCACACGAACACCCTCACTTAGCCAGCCCTACCGTACCTCTACCGCTGGGTAATAAGTCACTCACTTGATCAAATCAATGTTCATTCTGGATGCTGCCATGTCATTTATCCAGCGTAATTGCACCGTTTCGATAACGCAAGTGTGTGATCCTGCACCCCCCCCCCTCCGGAGGATGACCGGTCGTGTTTAGGCTACTGTACGAGTAGGGCTGGATATCGTGTCCCTTCGGAGGTGAAAACGAATTAATGTCTTGGATTACTACGGGGGGTCACAGTAAACGGGACACAAAATATTGTTATTAATAGTACGAATAGGGAAACATATAGGGTTTCGTTTGTACCGTACAGGTCCTGTTTACTACCACTCTGTCCCGAAATATAAGCACCTTGTATACATTAATATTCAATAAAAAAGAATAAAAAAGGTGCTTATATTTCGGGACAGAGTGGTACCTGGTATGTTTTACTATCGTCCCCCGTAATAGTATGGATGAATTAAACATAGTGTCCCCCCCCTTGTGCAAGATTAGTTATAAATAGTTTGTCCCTCTTTTCCCCTAACGTGAATATGTACTGGTATGTCGTGTTGAATTCAACTTGTCTAGGGCCCACCAGATACGGGCGAAGCTTTGGTGGCACCCGTGGTTGGTGTATACTTCGCATGTTCTACTGTTAAAAACAATATTGTTTCATACGGTTTCGATTAAACAAGGCTTTCATCTGAATAAAACACCGGGGCGCCAGGGGGTGGACGTTCGATGCACGATGTGTCGAAAACTCGATGTTTCGATATATCGAATCTTACGATCAAGATATCCCACACAACAATTATGGGGGACCACTCGGGGACCACGGAAAATAAGACCTACGGTATACACGAAAACCTATATAATTACTGAGTACATATTTTACTGACAACATGTACTTGGTCCTATTTACCATGGTCCCCCGTTATAGGATACTCGTGCATACCGTACATACCGTACTGCCGTAGTTTAGGCAGGTAACATGTTTTTCAGAAAAAAAAGCAGCAGTTACAACGCAGCAAATATGAAAACACACCCGGTCCCCGTGTCAGCGTGCATTTATGCGGGCGTACACAGCACGATGAAAATCCTGTTTAAGAACGAGGATCGACAGCTTGTTGTGTGATCCTACAGTAAATACCACTCTGTCCCGAAATATAAGAACATTTAGTACATTAATATCCAATAAAATCGGTTCCTATATTTCGGGACAGAGTGGTACAGTAGATAACATGTTCACGTTCGCAAACACACTCATCAAAATGGACGCACATCCATTCAGAGTGCGGTGACATGTGATTCGGCCCAGTGAAATTCGCGATCTCATGACGAGGGCCTCATCAGTTTTTGCCGTGTGTGTGCCAAGAGTGCGGACCCTGGCAGGTCCTTCAGCAGCGTACAATTCCACCCGGCAACATTGACATGCGTGTATGTATGCAGACTACGGCGTATGCACACATGGTGGTGGGAATGTGGCCATGCTATGTGGTAATGAAATACGGGCAAATAGCGTTCTCCTTTCCATTTTGTTTTGTTTTTCGTTTTTACCCAAGTATGATAGGGTGTAGGCCACGTACTCGTTTGATTTTGGAGTAAAGCTGACGCATTTTTTCAGATAGATACGATGGAGTTGGATTTCGATGCAACACGCCGATCATTGTCTGCATGGTACTGCTGTACCCGGTAAGTTTGTGTTTGTTTTGTTTCAGACAGTTTCCCTACAGGAAGGGGAGTGATAGAGGCTGGGGTCAGCGCTAACCCTACTATCTATACCTTCTGTGAAACGATATGTAATGTGGGTTGGAGCAGGTTGGAGTGAAATGAATGTGCAACAAATTATTAATGAAGTCTTCTTCTCATGATATCTAAAGCATACAAGGACACCACGAATTTCCGCACACACTTCGCATCATATTTATACTGGGGCCCTTTTCGTGCTCCAGGAAATTGGTATTCTTACGTACATGGCAAAAGGTCGCTCATCATGTGGATTCTGCAACAATATCGTGGAATCTTGTTGGGCATACCACCATGGAGCACCTTTGAACAACGAGAGTGCGCGCTATCTTGCAGATTCGGTTGTGTTTACTTCGGATTTGCTACTGGAAAAAACGAAGACGTGGGGATGCAGGGGATGTCATCCGGCACACATCCCATGGTGGAAGCGTTTTCACAACGAAAATGTGCAAACAGCAAAATCCCGCTACACACTGGCAAGTGTGACATGCGGGTCCTGATACTCTTTATTTATATTACAGGTACATCTATCAGAAAGATGAATGCTGTTATCCTGGCAGCTGTTGTTCGGCACAGCGGCACAGAGAACCGATACATCGAGATACAGCAGAACACACAACCAGCCCAGGCGACCGAATAAGTACAGCCAGAAGCAACAGGAGCAGGAGCAGCAGCAGCAGCAGTGGCAGCAGCAGCAGTAGCGCTGCGCGGAAGACAGACGGCGCCACGAGCAACCTCTTCACCTCTTCGTCGTTGGGGTTAGAGCAACGGTGTCAGGCGTTCCAGAAACGGCGGCACGCGGTCAGCTGGCGACGCAGCAAAAGACGCCGGAGCCGGCAACATCTATCCGCGCAGCAAAACGGACGAAAGCGTCGCAAACGTGCTGGTGAGTGCAAGCGTAACCGCAGGAGAACAGCTTCCATGAACACTTTATTAAGTTGTTTTTTTCCCCCTTATGCACCGGTCCCCTAAAGCATTGCAGTGCAACCACTGCATTTATACCGACATGTCTACTGTAATTTGAATACTGGTTTGGTGCTTCATAGGGCTATTCTAACGGTTCGCGGTTCGCGCTCTCGGCCTCCGGCGGCTACTTCGAACGACTGACTATACTTGTGCACTACTAAGTGGGGTCAGGCGGGAGCCTAATCGGATCGGATCCGACTGGGATCGGGCCCGGGAGCAGTGTGCCTACTCTAGTGGTTCACAAACCTCTATTAATACCTATTAGTCGTGCCTGG
The DNA here is from genome assembly GCA_008828725.1 of Saccharina japonica. Lineage (NCBI taxonomy): Eukaryota > Phaeophyceae > Laminariales > Laminariaceae > Saccharina > Saccharina japonica. The sequence continues at coordinate 301,925 of MEHQ01002904.1, read as the reverse complement.
CTCATGGTATTGAAGGGGTGCTCCTGCTGAACCTTATGAGGCTCCTCACTTAACTTACTACAGTACGCATGTATATACTTACAGTAGGATATCGCCCGGAAAACGTATTTAAGAAAACGTATCCGCCCCAAAAGCTCATTTGAGAAAAGGTGTTGAATATTAAGGAACAATCCACGGCTTGCAGAGTACTGCAGGTACGTATCGAAAACATGTTGCCAACACAAAACTATGTTGGCCAGTGCCACAGTTGACAAGGTCCCAACAGGCAGGAATCTGAGGGGGGACGTTGCTGGGAACCAGACGGGCTGCTGTAGAGCACGCCTGCCCGTGTAGCATGACCATTGACCCCTGAGGGTCAAGTATCCCGTGATGGTCAGGTGGTGACGGCCACGGCCCGCTTCGAGCACCCCACTCCTTTTCACCTTTTCTCTCTTTATCTTAGCTCGCCCTCTTCTCTCAAGATCAATATTTGCCTCTTTTATTATTTGTTTTCGCTCATTTGGCCACAAAATCGCAACGCTCTCTCTTATCTTATTCATCTCAAGCAATGTGCAACGCTCTCTCTTGTCTTCTTCATCACAGGCGATACGATGTTCACAGACACTTCCGTGCCACCTTTGCATTTCTCTTCACAGAAACAGAACCTCGACACGCACGATTGTTTCAACCTGGTAGCCTGCCTAATTGCTCAAGCTTTTCAAGGATGGTGCTCAATTATGTTCTAAAAGGCTTTTGCTTAGACCCAGATGATTATTATTGGCGGGCGCATACGGTTGAATGCAGAAGTTTCACTACAGAAGTCTTCTTCACATTTTTCCTCGAAGACAAGCACTCATATTGGCGGCACAAACTGGTCATCCTGGTAGTATCTCGAAAACCTTGGTGATATACCCTGACGAGTATACCGGCATTACAGAAGTTTCAGCACGCCGAGTAAAACGCGTGTCTTTCGCCTTCATCTTTAACAAATCATACCAGATAAAGTACAAAATATAGTATAACTGTTTCCTGATTTTACGTGTTTTTGGGTGCTGTTTGTTAGCAAATCACGAGACGGCGTCGACCCAACCCAACGCTGACCCTAACTCCAACCCCAACGCTAACCCTAGTCCAGGCCGAGGCTCGACCCGAGCGCGGCTTCGCCACGCGTTTTGGAAAATCTGAAACAAATGTGCGGATCACGACAAAAAACGTGATATCGTTGGTCATGTATCCGGTACGATTTACGGGACAAGAAACACGGCAAAGCCCACTGACAGGAGTCGTCTTTGGTTTTGCATGTGTTTGGCGTGCTCAAAATGGGGGAAGTTCCTCCAACCATTACTTTTTTTATCGGGACACGGGTTTCCATATGAATATATACAGTATATGGCTTTTTCGGTGACACATTCACGTACGGGTGTGTCATGGAGGGCATACATACGTGATACGGGGTTATAGTTAATCGAACGCATAGTTGGTGGCTTAGCAGTACCAGAAGTAAGTGATGTCACTCTTCTGACAGGTGAGGCGCATACATGGCCGAATAGGGGGATCTGAATAGTTTACTGAGTTCCCCGCTCGTAACACTGTGTCATGTCCCCCCTTTTCTCTCTGGTTTCTGTACCCTAGATGTACCCTAGATATGCTATTGATGGAGTGTGAGTGGCAACAACGAATGGACTAATGATATCATGGACGAGTATCTTAGCAGTGACACACCTTCACTCTACGTAGGAGGCAGCTCCTTTACAATTGGCGTCGACGTTATATATGGACTGGTCAGCGCTAAGCGCTTCTAGCCTTCCTAACGTAGCCCGTTTTACTGTTGGCATCTTACGAGTGTGTCCTCGCCCCTGACATTCGTTTGCCGGGTGTTCGTTCTTGCTAGAGGCGTTTTAGCCCTAACATGAGGTTGTGGGGTCAATATATATATACTTCGTATACATATATATATCCTCCTTGTAGTTTTTATTCGAATAGTCACATCTTCAACCCTCCTTGCCGGTTGCCGGAAGCTATTTATTGTTGAAACCGTGTGATCTGCCTCTACGACTATTCAGGATGGGCTAATGTCATGGAGTGCATATACATGTTGATACGGGGTTATAGACATGCGAACGTATAGTTAGTTGCTTAGGGTTATCAGAAGAAGTAAGTGATGTCACACTTTCGACAGGTGATGCACATGGCGGAATAGGGGAATCTCAATAGTCTACTGAGTTCCCTCCTCTCGTAGCGCTGCAGCATGCCCTCCTTTATCTCCCTGCTTTGCATAACCTAGATAATACCAGTATGCTTTTGATAGCGGTTGGGTGACAACCAGGAGTCGACTAATGATATGGCGGCCGCAGGTGTCTTAGCACCGACACACCTGCATCACTAGGAGACAACTTCTTCACAGGTGTCCCTGATTGCAAGCACCACCACCGTACAGCAAGTAAACAGGCGCGTAGCCTATCTGTTACAGTTTCTCCTCGACGGTATACCTTACCACTGATTTTAAAAATGGGTTGAGGGCCACTGTGTACAAGCCAAATATAACCAACACGAACCGTAACTCTAACCCTAAACGAATAACATGCAACCAACCAATATTGGTTTTGCATTTCTGCTTTTGCCTCGTGCACAGCAGACTACAGTAGTGCACCTCAACCATCCACCATCAACTATTTTATGGAGTCGATTGCTAAGCCCTATTACTGCGGTTTTAGTCTTACACGTCAGCCCAGGCCCAGGCCCAACCCTACCCCTTCTAGCTGTAAACCTAACCCTAGTTCCTTCCTTCTGGCGTGGCTGGGGGGCGGCAGGGGCGGTGGTGCGGCACCATCGCGTGTTTTCGTTGTGGCGTTACAAATGACCTGGCGTACATCCGTCCGCGCAGAAGAACTTTCCTACAGTGTTAGCATTAGCAGTGCCTGCACGGCATATCTATAGCAGGAGAGCTTCCCCAAGCCCAATCACTCCACGTTAGAGAATACATCAAGCAGACATCTGATCGGGGTTCGGGTAAGGGTTCGGGGTAGAGTTCGAGTTCGGGGTGGTGGCCGCCGTCCGCCGTAGCCGAAACAATTTTCACCGCCAGGAAACTGGAACCTTTTACCGTACCTCATTGGAACACCATTATCTTATGCGGCAAATAATAAGCAACGTTGGCGCGAGCAGATGCATCGCGCCTGTTAAATCCTCCAGAATGACCAGCTGGAAGGCCAGCCTCGACCAATCAGACAGCCAGTGACGTTGAAGAGTCAGCGGTGTTGACCGATGATAGGTGGTGTTGCAGACAGCCAGTAGTGGTGTTTGATTGAACACCCCATGCACGAGTTATACTCGTATTGCTTCCGCCCGAGGATGGGTAGATGGACCACGTTGCCGTTGTGGCCCAGGCAGGAGCAGAAACTCAGGTACAAATAAGATAGATGTATACACTGCATACCAAGCAATGATACACCTGTGGATAATATACCATGCATGGATATGAATGTACAATGTACACATTGTTATGTATTGTTTTAGGCAGGTTGTTCGTGGTATCGGGGGGTATAATTAGTTAATTTAGAGAAAGGGGGAAAATAATACCCCCATACCATGTGTATGCTATATAAGTTATCTACGTAGGTAGGTTGTTCGTGGTATGGGGGGGTATAATTAATTAATTTAGCGAAAGGGGGGAAATAAATAGTATGATAATACTTATGTAGGGAGTGTGTGTGTAATTAATTAATTAATTTCGCGAAAGAGGGAGAAGAATATGTTTTAGGTAGGCTGTTCGTGGTATGGGGGGGTATACTTAATTAATTTAGCGAATGAGGGAGAAGAATACGTATATAAACTCAACGTTCTTAACGGTGGTACCCACTCCAGCAGTATTAGGCCTTGAATAACGATGAATACTGCATGCAGCGTGGTGACGTGGTGTTAAATTACGTAGTACGATAGCAGTGCTAATAATAATACAGTGTGTGTAATAATTAATTAATTTATATAGTTGTAAGGTAGGTTGTTCGTGGTATGGGGGGGTATAATAAATTAATTTAGCGGAAGAGGGAGAAGAATATTAAGGCCTCATTGGACCCCGGAGGATCAAAGATAAGTTGCAAGAAAATTTAGGTCGGAAAACCAAGTAAGGAATTGAGTTGCAGAACGAGGGAGTCTCAATGTTGCTCTCTCCCCTAGCTTGCCACAGATGATTATGGGCTATGACCCTCTTTTTTGTTTTGGAGGGAAAGCCTCCTACTGTACACCTAGGGAAAAACCCTACAGATACGTAGATATTTCCTTGTGCCATAACGATTACCTCAACGTTCACAGTGCATATATGTGTTGCCAGACGGAGAATACATCCCATACATGATCTCTTGGGGTCACCTCATATATCATATCTGCAATTTGCTGCCATTATAACATACGGACGGGTATATACCATGTATAATAAAACACAACAACTACTGATTAATCCATCTCCTGATGACATGAAAAGCTAAAACACCGCAGCAGTTGAAAACACCACGGTGCTCGTAGTGGATTGATTGCCCAAAGCGTTGCAGTAGTGTTGCACGTTACTATTTGCAGGGCTGTATTGCAGCCAGGGAGAGCCCCTTGTCACTTACACGCGCATTCGAACATAAAAACACAGCTTAGCTCCAATAAATAATGAATAAATAAGGCACTTTTGGACCACGGCAGGCACGAGGTCATCAAGTGGAATTGAACCTCCAAATATATTGAACCAATCGAACAAGCCAGCCGACAAAGGCCGGTTCAGCGTCTAGGCATATCTCTTAAAATACTGATGGGCGGTATACCTGTGCGCACGTGCCCAAATGCACCTACGGCGTGCCTTAAATGCAAGGGTCCAGTAGGGCTACGTAATAAGGAGTTGCCTCCTATTGGCAGTCGACAAGTAATAGAGCATTCTTCTCACGCACCACATAATGAATGGCCGCGTGCTTGGCTTTGCGTCCTTTTGTTGACGTAGTGGCATGCGGCCAGTCATGTCATCTGTGACCTCAGCCGGGTCGTTTTAAAAGTTGTGTCACGAGTCACGAGGACTCTCAATGCCAATCAATGCGGGTTTCTCCGTGTGTGTATATTTGTCCGCTCTTCCTTTTTCCAATGACCAACTTCAAGCCACACACAGATACTGCGTTTATGTTAAAGCACTGCTGCAGATGTCGACGGGTAGAAAGGACGGTTTATTGTGAAGAACACACACGCTACAGTAGTAGTGTTGGTATACAACTAAATACACAGGGACTTCTTTGCTTACTGCTGTACCTGGCAGCGCTTACAAGGCACCAGACCTCCGTGTTATAGCCTGAATGTTCCATCCGCCATCTGACAATCAATGTGTAGAGCTTATTCCAGTCAAACCATCCACATATATACTACCAGGTATAATAATATAATAATAGCATATAGATAGACTAAAGCAGCGACTACGCGCTGCTGTAGAACCCAACACCGTTGTTTGTTTGTTTGTTGTCGCTGCTTGGTTAAGCACCTTACTTGTTTAGTTTTATGGCGTTTAGTATATTACACTAAAACCCACATGTATGGTAGTTTAGTATAGGTATACTAAAATCCATACGATGTATTTGCATACCAATAAATAAACAAATATTCATAGAACCAGGAACCTTTTTTGTGTAGAATTTATAGTGGATATTCTAAAACTCGAGTATTTTATTTGTATGGCACTTACAATACACTACAGTTAAATCCATAGAGTAAAAACACGCGCAAATAAGCAAGGCCCAGATGATTGACTATGCTTACAACCAAGCACAGCAATAATAATAAAACGGCTGTTTGATGTAGTTGTTTATCTGCACTATACACTTCAGTTACATACTTCGTATATACCACAAACAGGCCTGTATACGAGACGATAATACAGTACCGGCCCGCTTATAAGAAACCAGAACTCGGGCTTAGGCTGATTTTCTTATTTGAGAAAGGAGTGTGTCCCACACTAACTTCAGTATAATAGCTGTCGACTTTCTTATTTCCCCCGTGATGATTAGGCTGAGTTTCTTATGGGGCACTTTCTTATGAGAGGGCCGGTGGTGTACAACCAATCCTGAGTCTAACCCTGAACCCATCAAACCCAACCGCACAATGTTGCCAACCTTTTCTCGGAGTGTACCCTTCAGGAAAATCCCGCGCAGGCTGTACAACGCCTTGTTCTTGGATCCATCGGAACACAAATTATCAAGTAAGTAACGGATTTTCAAGCTTTCGGCCCAAAACAACACACACACACACTTTTTTTACCACAGTAGGTACGTAAAATGTAAACCAATAAAGAGCAAACAACGGGAAAAAAACGAATACCAGTGGCAGACACAGCAGCATTGTTGATTGTTATAGTCAGCAAGAGAAACCGCAACATACAACTTGGAACATTCCAGTAACAGTAACAGCGCACGAGAGTCTAGAGACTGCTTGCCCCCTTTATTAATAACACAATTAACACTCCATCTGGGCTGGGCATATTGCACTCTCCCCCCAGTCCTATTAGTTAACATAGCCGCAAGGAGTAAAAGCCTATTATAATAGCTGCCATCAGGATCAGGGAGGGCGGTTGTTTCTCTAGCTGGAGTGTTTTCCGTCATCTTCTTCCGTAAAAAAGGCCCAGGCGAGGGAGGAGCACACAGCGCGGTGAGTGAATAACTGTTGTATGGGGGCTATGTATGTGTAACTTTCCCTGTGCTATACCAGGTATTATAGATCGTCGGGCGGTGCGTGTTTGGATTGTGTCCTGTACTATACCAGTACGCTACGATATGGCAATAACACACGTTTTGCTTCAGCTTTCCGCTCTTCTGAGAATAGTTTTCCTCCCAGCAACCGGTTCCTTTGCACCTTTCACATCAGTAGTAGTAGTAGTAGTCGGTCGCTTGTCGGTCGTGGTGCACCTATGGGCCTGGGGAAATGGACAGGAGGAGCACATCAACACTGACTGGTCTTGTCCTACAGTAGAAGCAAGGCAGAGTCACTCAGCCACTCAAGTATATGGGGCACCCTCTAGCGAGATGCTAGCATTCGCTGTGTGTTGTTAGTGACCATACTTCGCATATACATATATACGAGTACACCGGTATATAGTACCATCACAATCCTCGTACGTACGTGCCGGTATACTTCGTATATAAAGTTATAGGCATTAATAGTATATACCTGGTACATGGCAGTGCCATCACACCTCATTTCGGATACACAACCAACTTTTATTGAACTTTTGCCTATACCCACGACCTAAGGGCCCACTGCACTGCCAACACAAGAACGCTATACTTGCCGGACAGTAGCATTTAGCGAAGCTCAAAAGGACCCACGCCTAGCAAGATAACCACACGTAGGTATCATATATCATAGACTGCTACTACTGCACTACTGTACTACTGTACTACTGCCGTACCATGCTTTCTCCGCGGGATAAGGGTTACCTGGTACTGGCAATGACCACAGTAGTGGTGGCGGGTCTCCCTGACGAGGGCGAACGAAGTTACTTGCGGACATCGATTCGTGAGCGTCTTGGGTCCGGGAAATGGGCTGGATAATTATTAAGGTGTTACTGTAGTATAGGCGAAGACTCTAGACTATACACAGTATTGCACGTGCTATCGTTACACGCCTTAACTTGCATCACCCGAATTGTTTACTCAGCGTGTCAGCAGTAAGCACAAATAAAAAGAGAGCACTGGTGATGCGGTCAACAATGTGAATCTCTCCGACAATAGAACATTGACCTCAAGGTCATTATATTCTATAAGCTACGTGTACGATTAGAAAGCAACGCTGAGAGGCTTATCTATCAAAGAAGAACAGAAAGCAACACGGGTACTAGTGCCATAATGCGCCTACGATACGGGTATGACGTGTTGCCTCTTCTTCCTTCACTGCGTTTTACCACTCACTGCTGTCTGGATAGAGGATGCAGAGTATAACTGGAAATTATAATACCTCGTACAGATAAGAGTGTAATACCTGACTGCTATCAATTATCAATATGTATACGAGTACTACAAACAGTACATTTATGTACATTTATACAAAAAACGCACATACTCGTATATACATACAATCCACATTTCTAAGGACTATCAGGCAATCAGGTACTATTAATACTTGATTCAACAGTTAACTCTCTAATAGGGGTTCACAGACTCGGCGGCAATTTCAAGAAGCCGTGGAAAAAAAAGGATTGTGCCATCCGTAGTACATCTACATTTATTTAACAAATTAAAACTATCTATAAACAGTAGTACAGTGGGTCCTCGTATATACCTTGTTTTACTTTTAATCACGCACACATTGTATCATAGGGGTTCAGTCCACCCCCCCCTGCTGGACCATACCCTCTCTCCTGGTACTCTTCGTCCTCCCCGTCCTCGCTCTCCTACTACTATTGATACTACGTACTCATCCAAAATGGATACAACCACTAACTAGGGATACTATTACTCGCGCTTTCGAGCTCAGCGACGGAGTAATACTTTCATGACACCCGTTCGAGTGTCGGACTTTCAGCTCGGTTCCACGCTCCACACCAAAAAGCCTCCTCGCTTCCACACACCAGCACCAGCACCCAACAAACCACACTAAGTGTTGTGCCGCTACGAGTACCACACTGCCTTTTGTGGTTGCCTCAAAAATGCACATAGATACATACAACCACCACCAGTAGTACTGGTACTTCGTGTACTGGTGGTGTACTGTACACATGGAGAGCACGAGAAAACAACTATTATTACAGCAGTAGTAAACAACACCACACTCCCATGGAAACCAGGACCCACTTTATTTACTATTATTATTATCCTATGACGGGGGACCATCCCATAGTAGATAGGACAAGGATAGGACCAATTATTTTTGTCAGTAAAAATAGGGAAGTATATATTCAAACGTAGGTTATTGAAACCGTAGGTCCTATGTATCATGGTCCCCCCTAAATAACACAAAAACCTTTATATTAACGTATTATGTTATATTATCGTATTATGTTTACTAAGCATATGTATGCGTTCCTGATTGCTATGCTCACCCGTATAGAAAGGGCATACTCACACGAGTACGTAGAGAGAACGAACCAACCAGTGTGTGGGATGCGATCTCTGGAGTAATTTACGAAAAAACACGTTTCTTTCAATTTTTAATTTTTGTTTGGTTTACTTGGTTTGCCTCCCCTTGTTTCCTGGTCGGTGTATTTGCCCGACATGCTCCGCCCCGGTATTGTACAAATACAGGGATAAGAGGATCTATGGTATTGTACAAGTACAGCCACGCATGACATGTGGCTAATGAGTACACCCCTGTCTCCTGCTGTAGACCTCGAAAATAGATAGCAGGGAGGGGTGTTGGAATTGTTGTAACGGCCACCCTTCTGTCTTAACATACCTGACTGATGCTTTTTTTTTCGTTTCTCGCACGGGGAGAAGGGACGATATATACCTACCAGTGGCCACACACAGCTCGTCCAGAAGACCTCGTCTAAGCCAAAGGCCTCCCATTCACGAACAGAGCTGGCAGTAAAAAAGAGTTATGGAAAAGTGAGCAATCAACCAACGAATCATCATCATCAGTCCGTGACCACAAAAATTATATTATAATATTATCTCTACGAAGACGAGCTAAAAGAGATACACGATACCTGGTATACCTTTTTTTGTACTGTAACAGCAGGATGATTAATCCGGACGGGCGCTGATGGGTGTACCCGTAAAGAGCGTTAAGTTCGAACCGAGATGCGATCGTTTTTCAGCGGTCGATTTTTCCGAACGTGGAAGGTTATTTTCACATGCCGAACAAGATCATTCCGGAAATATCTGGTTGATGAGAGCCTTCCAAAAATAAAAATAAAATGTTCGATTTTAGCACCCCTCCTTATTATTATACCCTTGTTGAGAAAACGAGGGCTGAAAAACGTTGTCATCACCCCAGTGCGTACTCAACGATATTTATGGTATCTACTTATCTGAGTCGTTGGGTTGAAACATAAACATCATCAGTACAGTATACGGCAGTGTGAACACAACACACGCCGACAAACCTGTCTATCTTCTACTTTGTTTGTACATACTACTGACTGTGTAGCACTACAAATAAACCGATTACTCACACTCACTCGTAGTGCGGGAAATATTCGCGGTTTGTCTTGTTACACTATTAATAGTGCTACAAACACTACTCATAGTGTGTGCTTTCTACCTTGTCTTCCACAATGGACTTCGTATTATTGTTCTCCTACTGACCTACGACTAATATATACATACCAGGTATATACTTCGTATTGTTTTAATAAAAGAACAAAAACACAGCACGCCCAGGGCGCTCGCCGACCAGTCCGCGACATTTCCTCCAAACAAGATACAGGTTTTGTGGGCACGAGGAACAAGCGTGACATCGAATATGCGCGGGATTTTGTCGGTTTTGTAATATGGTCCGTCGGCGCACCGGCGGACACTAGACCAAGGTAAAAGAGAGTTAACAGACTATACAGTTATAGTACACACATATAGTACAGATATAAATCCGTAAGTACGCGCGATCGAAGTATTACACTCAGCTAGCAAAGATGATCTTCGACGAAATCCTCAAGCTCACAGCTGTTGTTTTTTTAATTTTTAAAATATATACTATACGTAGAACAACTATTACTATTAATATTACGTTATACTAAACGTAGGTTGACTGCGATGCCATGCACTTATTTATGCACGGACGGTTAGCGCGCCGACACGACACAAAGGGCCATACTGCACAAACGATACTGTACGCACAGTAGTACAGCAGTATAGCAGACTTGCACAGCTACAAAATTTGTAAGCCCTTGTACGTATCAATAGAGGCTGGCTGCGATGCCATGCGTGTACATGCATGTCCGGGATTATTTTTCTGGCTCTTTCTTGTTTCGTCGCCGCAAGATCGAAGGCAATATGAGATTCAACAAACGTCGCCGACGGCGGGCAGTAGACTCGTAAAGCTATAACATTTGCGTAACAAATATACAGACACGTATGTATGATGTGGGGAAGAAGGAAGGGGCGAGAGCTGTGATCACGGTTTGTCCCGAAGGCAGTTGAGGGTGGCGGTTGAGGGTATAGCCTCCTGTATGTACACTAGAAGAGGTGTTACCCTTTTGCCAATTACCCGGGTACTCGCGAGTATTACCCGGCTTGCGAATACCCGTCACGGTTACGAGTAACACTTCATACTCGCCGAGTATTTGGGCCCTGGGTACCCGGGTTCCCGGGTACCCGGGTACTCGGTTTAAAAGGGTACCCGGGTACCCGGGTACCCGTTAGTTTACTTTGGAAACTCCGGGGATGACACCTTATCATCCCCTAAATCACGTCCACTGGGTAGTACCAGTATTTCGTACATATTATCCAAGAAACCCTAATAACAATTTTAGGGAAAGTAGACTAAAAATGTTGATCAACAAACGCTACAAGAAGAGTTTTCGCCTATTAAAATCGATTTCCACCACATTCTCCCTCACTAAACCTGACTCATATCTTCGGTTTAAGTCAGGAACCCCGATGAGACTGTGAGTATCCAAGTTTTACCTCCTGCTTTTCGTACTGGACTCAGTATGCAATGATCGCATTGCTCGCATCATTCCTCTCTGGGTGTTTTCTAAGTGAGTGAGTTTTTACAGGTTCTTGAACATGAGATTTTCCCCATTTTTCCCTTTTTGATGGGATGGATCGAACCACCGACCCCACTCTTCAGAATATCACGTCCTGCCGACGACGCCATTGTAGGGAAAGTAGACCAGAAATGTCGATTAACAAACGCTACAAGAGTTTTCGCCTTTTAAACTCGATTTCCACCACAAAACGAAAATGCTGTCTCATAATGCCTCACGCGTTACACCAGCTTAGAGGTACGCAGTGCAGGACCGGCGGCGAAATGAGCATGCACCGACAGCAGTTCAGCAGCATAGCAGCCAAAGCAGCCGAGGGTCTAACCTATCGGAGCGCGAAGGCGAGCCCACCCAAGACTCCGCCGGTGTTGCCGTAAGTTCGGGCGCGTCGCACAAACACACAAAAGCGCACGTTACGAAGCAGGCCGTTATACTGTTAAGTAGTTTTGATCGACAATGAGATAGTAATATAAAGTCATTCAAGGTCCCTAATACTGAAACCAAGAGTTTTCTGACCGCCTATACTAATATGAAGTAAAAAATGAAATTTGTACTAGAATCAACCAATTTTTATTCCTCTTACTAAAATGGAGTAATTATTATCCCCGACACAATTTTTTTTTTCACCCGCAATATAAATATTAACCTGCGAGATTAAAAAATGGTTACCCTAACCCATGGGGATAATCAAGTTCACCTAACTATTAACCCGTTATACTGTTTTGTATTTATTAACGACAATTGAACAGTAATATTATGTCATTTAAGGTCACCGATACTGAAACCAAGTGATTTATGACCGCCTAATCTAATATGAAGTAAAAAAAATAATTTGTAATAAAATCAAGTAATTTGTATTCGTCCCACTGAAAGCAAGTAACTTTCATCCCCGCCACAATCGTTTTTTTAACCTCGCGCGGCGCAAAATTATTCCGCTGTCCCTCGTTGTATATTAAAAAAATTAAAAAAACAACAGCTGTGAGCTCGAGGATTTCGTCGAAACTCATCTTTGCTCGTACGTATAAATACGCGTAGCTGAGTGTAATACTTCGATCACGCGTACTTACGGATTTTTTATGTCCTCTTGGAGGATGTACATCCCGTATGAGGGGGACACAGCAGTCTGAGGCTGTAGAATTCAGGAAGTGTGTGTCTATTTGTGGGGTGAGAAATATCTAAATAAAATTAAATAAATTAAAATTAAACAGTCTGAAATAAACATACCAGGTATACTATACGCGTAGTGTTCGAACGAGTTGACGTGATAGAGGGGGTCTACTATTATTATTAATAGTAGCGTAAGCCACCTGTCGTCGTTATATATCTGTATGGTGTATTTTTATCGTGCGTACTCTGGTTTTTATGTTTACTACCAGGTACTCTTTTGTTTTTGATACAGAATACTATAAACAGTATCTAAAATGTTGTACATAGAATTATGGCTGACCCGCCTGTACTCACGCAGTCATATAATCATATAACACATGTCATTCGATGCTTTTGTGGCACGTAGTCTGTTGTTTTGGTGGCATTGTTGTATGAAAATCATTATGACACAGGGTTGTTATGCCGAATATTGTGTAACAACCCTCTTCGAGTCTATCCGTTGCAGCGTTAAGGACCAAACTTGATAAACAACGTGCCGGGTACCCGGGTACCCGGTTATTAGACGGGTACCCGGCTGTTAAACGGGTACCCGGGTACCCGCCCAAAATAGACGTAAATACTCGCGAGTACCCGGGTATTTTTTTTCCGGTTTAAGCGGGTACCCGTTTAAGACGGGTACTCGTCGGGTAACACCTCTAATGTACACCGAGTTGAGTTAGACAGTTTAACGTAATAAAGTTGCAGAAATAGTTGTCTACGAGTGGGTACGTACTACGTACTCGTAGCTGCTGTACGCGAGAAGGCACACCTTCTTTCTAATTTTCGTAGGAATCAAAATCAAGTGTAAAACGCTAAAGAAAGGTGATAATAACATGTACTTATGTATGATAGAAAAACCTGAAAGGAAAGAAAATATGTTATCATCAAACTGATCGTAAGACGAACTCCCCGATCTCACAGCTGACGAATACGGGGTACCCGTATACCAGTACTATTTGTTCAGAGTTTACGAGGACGAGTCGAATCGTCAAATCGTTTATATACGCGTATTAATAGCAGGTGTACAAGCACGAGCTGTAGTCACGTGCTGTACTACTGTTAATAGTATGAACACCATGATGATACTGGAAATGTTGTGTACATTCTGCCCTACTATTAATAGATCAAAGGGGCGCGTTCGTTCATGATATCATACGTAAAAGAGGAAATAATCGAGTAATAAGTCCTGTCGTTTTCTTGGGTTAGTTGGTTTCCTTATTTCGGAGTGCTTCTGAGTGATCAACGTTGACGCTCATGCTACACAATATCAGATGGCAAGGGCAAGAATAATGAAGCCCTGCATAAAATGAAAACTTGCCTTATGATCGAGGCAGGTAAAACTACAGTATTAATAGCCACATAATCGGTTCCGCACGCTACTTTTTATGGTAGAGCCGAAAACATGTTACCACCTCCATATCATATCGCAAGGGGGATTTTGGGTGGGTGTACAAAAGCTTACCGAGGTATCGAGTACCGGTAATGAGGTCGTTCTGAATTTTCCGACGCGCCGGGAACCAGTATTAAGGACATACCGAACATACCCAAGTGTCGGATACCAGCGTCAAGTTCGTACCGAGCCTTCCTATAAGAGTGTTTAGTAGGATATTGAGGCCGTATACCGAAAAATACCGAGTATCTTTTCATCGGTAGATTATTCACCACGCTAGTACCCTCGGTGTTTAAGTAGTTTGGCACGGATGCATGCTACGGTAGGGGTAGTACATGACACCCAATAAGAAACAGGAAAGCTGGTGCAGGCTGGGTTTCTCATTGAGAGAGGGTGGCTTCTGTTTAATACACTAGTTTCATTATAATGACTCTCAATTTTCCTATTTCCCTCTAAATACCAGCCTGGCTTTATTATTAGGTGTCCTGTACTGTGTCGTATGGCACCTGATTTTGCTGGGAATCCTCACTCTGGCCCGATCAACAACCCCATGCAAAGCCTAGCCTGTTCTGGAGAACCATAGTAAATAGGACCAAACATTGCCAGTAAAAAAAGGTAAATATATAGGTTATTGTGTCTATCGTAGGTCCTACTTACTATGGTCCTCTCAAATTGCCTAGGCGTGCCACGAAGAATAGTAGTGGAAACACCAATTAATGACATGCCGACGAAATTGGGGTAAGGAGCCCGATCACTGATGAACAATTTGTCCACAAAAGAGTGCTCCCTATCGCAGCACGCCTCCACGCTACTACTACTACTAATACAGACAATATATACTGCAGTACCAATATGTATCCTGCCGAACAAACCCTTGCCGTACTTCGAGTATTCTATGACCACATTTCAGTGTAGTCTTACTCTTACAATAATGAACGGTAGGATAGTCCCCTACCCAATCCTCGGTCATGCCACACAACAAGTAGGAGCGCAAAGAAAGGAGTGTTGTGGTTTCGACAAATCGCAGTGTTTGTGGATGACTATGGGGTATGACTAATATACCAGGTACTGGTCTAGGACTCTACTAATAATAGCGTCGTTGGCACTGCGACATATGATATATGCATGGGTGCTGCAATGCCGCCCCACGCAGTACAATTAATTGCACTCGTACCGCAGTACAGCTGCAATGCCACTATCAGTGCTTGATGTAAGGCGGCCCCATGCAAGTACCGTGTAGTTTGTCCGAGAAATGTTCAGTCCCAGCGCTGTAATGTAGATTTATATAGCAGCATTCCTCATTGACGAATTCATGCTACCTTAAGGTAGGGGTGCACCATGTTGCATGCTTTTATGAGGGCGGTGTTCAACTCGAATGCAATATAATACAGTAGGAGGATCCCTCATGGACACTTTACGTAACTCTGATATTTGACAAGCGTGTAGGGTTAACCTGACGAACGATCCTACTGCCTACTATGCTACTAGCGAACACTACCGCAATGTCCAATAGAACCGAGATGTACACCGGGTACTTCCTCAGTGGAAGGGTATAGTAATAGTCAGTAATAGTCAGTAATATCCAGTAATAGGCAGTAATACACAGTAATACTCAGTAGTAGTCAGTAATAGTCAGTGATGGTGAGTGCTAGTCATAAATAGTCAGTCCTGCCTATTTTGGCCAAATCTTGCTATAACTCTATCGTAATAACGCCTCCATTTACATTTCAAGTCTGTCACTAGGGCAGTACGGGCTCGCAAACAAGAACCCCAACACTGCTTCATAAGCGTAACTCCTCCACGTTCCCTACGGTAGAGAAGTGTTTTACATACTTCTTCCCAAGGCTCCTCACTTGACGAGCCTTGCACCTTTTTAAGTATAAAACTGGTTTAAAGACAAAACGAAAGCTTAACCCGACGAACAATACCGTGCGGCCTGGGGAAATATCACAAACAAAGCTCTGTAAAACGCTACCCCACGAAACATGCCGCAGGCTACGACTAGTAGGAATGTCTTGAAAGTTTTGTTGGAATATCATGCGTAGTTAACGATAAACGCTGTATGTATTTACTCACTCGAACAGCGCAGTCAGCACAAATACGTTTGGTTGTAAATGTGTTTCCCCATCGTAGATATACGGTTTAAGCACGCCTCGAGTTCTGCCATAAACGTCACGGTCGATAGTAGCTCGATTGGATACGGTTCACGCACATTCTGCCGTACACTTCCAATCGATATTTGCTCGACGCAGAATTCTCAACTTATTTGCCCTCTGCCACATACCTCCGCCCATGCATTATGTCCCGCGCTTCGATCGCTTTTTTTCTCCATACAGAACCTCGCGTGACCGCCTGGAGAAGCTACCCTCGAAAGGGCGAAAGATGCCACGAGCTTTGAGTATATCCTTAAACGCCAACATGAGGCGTTCTTTCGCGCCGGTGGACCGGGTGTTCCGCTTAATTGCGCTGGGGGCCGTGGTCTGGGCCCGATTTCTATCGTCATCGTGCTCTGCGGTAAGGAATAACTCCCAGCCTTCTATTCGTATACCTATACGCCCCCTGTTTGCACTTGTGTTATACATACATCATCGGTCCTGGTATACATACATCATCGGTCCTGGTTTAAATGAACACATCGTCGGTTGGCGGTGTGTTTGTAGTTTCGGTTAGTGCATCAAGGTACTGACGTGCGCTACAATAATAGAGGTATTAGGTATAAGGTATACCTTTTTTTGGCTGAAACGTTTTCTGCATGATCTATTCAAGGCTCCTTAACCCAAACTCGTTGTGCTGCAATATCATTCAATATCATTCAATATCATTCAATATCATTCAATATCATTCAATATCATTCAATATCATTCAATATCATTCAATATCTTCAATTGCATGCTGAGGCCATGGGATTGCGTATCGGATAGCACTCTTTTTGACTCTTTTTGTTTCCTCCAAAATCGTTTTTCGGGTGACTTAGTATTAGTATTTATTATTTACTAGTAGTATAGACCTCCTCAAGTGAGAAGCCTCGTAAAAATGATGGTCGGTTCTCTTAATCTCTTAATCTCTTAATCTCTTTATCTCTACAGTCCAATTTTTCTGACGGTATTCACATATTCACGTGCTTTGTAACCCCTTCCGGACCCAGGGGTGGAGCTATCAACCATTGTAACGCACAGCAGGTTTGATAACACGGTTCCATAAACAACTTCCAAGCGAGATCGAGCAATCGTTAGTGCGACTAGACTATCAATAGTGACATGCGGCGTGAGTGTCGAAGATGTCCCTGTACTATATGTACGGAAGTCCGGGTACACAACCGCTAGCTCCACTTCGTTGGGCGCTTTCGACGTTGCAATCATCACCTGCTTGTGACATTATTGGCACGCCTTCGGGTGACAGAAGGATCCCTGTTTATCTAGATGTATGATGGTTGGGCAATCTAGAGGTGGGCATCACGAATCTTCCATCAACATATCTCAGCTCGATATTACCATCGAGATAGAGCCACAGTGCTCCCGAACATTATACCCCCCCCCCCCCCCCTGAACTACCCAACAAGTTTTCGCGCTTGAGTTTTACTCTGGTCGACGTGCTGATTGGCTCTACCTCTAAACCGGCCAAGCGTAGTCCTTTACAGAGCTCCCCGAACTCAAACGGCTAGGGAATGTTGGTGAAAAATAAAGTTCGAGGTAATCCCGAAGGTTGTTATCTTCAAGGGGGATTTTAAACGTCGTTTTGGTGCGTTCAAATATTGAACCGAACAACCGTGGTTTCGGTTGGTTCGAGTTATTTTCCAGTGCCGGAGAAAAAGTCCGGCTTCAACGTGGAAGGCGCTCAAGACATATACCAGGTATTGACATGCTTCCAGGAACACCCTTTCCGCAATGACTCCGTGAAAACACACACCTATCAATGTTAGGCCCGAGGCAGCGCGTTCTTCATGTGTACCACGTAGCTTCGACGATAAGCGCCCAACATACCGTGCAGCTGACGATCTAGTGTATATCAGCTATATCCTACATTTCTCATCACACGATATGACCTGTTGCACAAGACCTTGTGACACAGCAAAGCGTTGCGGTGTGTGAAACATTGCCTTTCTTCGCCCCCCGTTTTCGTTTGGTGCAACTCGCAGATATACGTCGAGAGCCCAAACGGGGAACCTCCGCAATACTGCACTGGTAAGAAAAGCACAATGCATCCACAGTACGTAGTAGTGGTGTAAAAATGAAAGGAAGCATTCTTGTTGGTGGTACGGGGGCGTGCCACCGTAAGGGCTTTTTCGTTTGTGCCCAAACCATCATCACTGACGCCGAGGAGCGATGCCCGGACACATTTTAATCCGAGATGTTGTCCGACGGAACTCACCAAGTTATATGACGAGCACGTAGAGGGTTAGGGTTAGGGTTAGGGTTAGGGTTAGTCTCACATACGGTTGTGTCCAGCACCCCTCCTGCCTTTCGTTAAACAATGTTGTTGTTCATGGTGTCCATGTTGCATTGTATCCGGGTGCTGCGCAGCATTTCTCCACTTTCCTAAAAGCGGCGGGTCAAGCGTGAAGAACCAGCTCATCGAGAGCAGCCGCTCAGGGGGCTCCCGCTTACCAGGTCAGTGATTGAGGGCGGGGTATACCGTTTGTGTATAAGCACCAAAACGCGTAAAGCACCTTCGCTTGGGCGTCCATCCAACAAATACTTTGGCTGTTTTAGCGCGATGCCGTGGTACAAGGGATGTCTGTCGTTACTTCAGGTGCCTCGCAAAAGGGGCTCCATATCACACCCCGCCCAACAACGAAATCTTTGAGACACCCCATATCGCTGGAAAGCTGGCACAAGCAACATCTAAACAGCAACCGCCTGATATTGTTTCGCGGTATCACAAGCTTCCGTATCTTGTTAGGCTTGTACACGCAAAACGATGAATCGATCCCTTTGACTAGGCACAGAACGAACAATAGTTGACTTGTGAAACACAAACGGATGGGTGCTACGACAGCGTCCCCAATGACAATGTTGGACCAAACAATGGTTTATACGGCATGTCTTTATCGTTTTATTTTTCCACGAAACCTTCTCGATATAACTCTAGACCATAGGGTTGGTTACCTCGCTAAGCCCACATTTTTTATCTAGGGCTCCTCAAGAGAAGAGCCTCGGGTAACTTACACGTGCACCCCTAACGTAGCATGTGTCAACGACGCCGAACTACCTTGGAGGATCCAAACGCCCCCCCATCCTCCATGCTCTAGAAGTGGCCACACCAGGTCATAAATCAATTGAAGTCCGTATCACAATCGGTCCTTAGTGCGATAGCTCGCTTTTTGTGCGACTGGCCCAACGCCTCATTTTTCGCTTCGCGCTTGTTACAAGTAATGCCTGCCTGATCGGTGAAAAACCGACGTGCTCCGTCCAGCCCTTGTTATCATTGCTAGATTATATAGTCATATATATACGGTATACATGGAATTAGCACCCCCCTCCCCCCCGCCCGTGCCATGGCTTGCCGCTGCACTCAGGCAACTACGGCGACATCGTGTGGACAGTCAAGCGCTTCTTACGCTTACCACGATCACCGTTGTTCGATCTCCTGTCACATTATGGTGTCGTTTGTTTAGCCATCACGTTCACTTCCACTTGGCATCCTTCTTGATAAGTTGTAGTTACGGGATGCATACGAGCCCTCATTTATATCGCACAGGGGGCTTAGCATTCCCATTTCAAGTCAATTTCCATCGCCTTTTGCCTCCTAATAAGACCAGATCACGGGAGAGACGGACGAACAACCCTGGCAAGGGTACTACTGTAGAAATAATCCAACATATAATATTCCCGTTTTCATGATCCAACTCTTTCCGGGAACATGGAACCCTGGTTTGTATTATCTGCATGATATAAACGTACACCCAGTGCAGTGTCGGTCCTGAGTCGTGAGCCCTCACCCTAGAAATATCCTACCAGAGATAATGGATAATTAAGTACTTTCGCAAAAGTGCGAGAACAATATACATTTTTGGTTGTGAGCGGGATCTGTATACCCCGGCTATCGCTTGCGCCAATATCTGCTCGAGTTGGACATACACGATACTCCTCTTCCATTACATCACGTAACGGAAGATGGACGATATCCATGACCCAGATCGTGATCTTCCCGACGCATTCATCCCTCATCGGCGTTTCACGATGTGTCAAGCAGGTCTGATCACGGGAGTCAGAAGAACAACCCCGGAGAGGCGACTAGAGATCATCCACTCTTCCGCGGTTATCATGGGATACGTCGAAATGCTCAGGTAGGTCTCGAGGTGTCGAGGGTCCGTGCAGACCTCGCGCCAGCTTCGACCGTATAGCCCGTGGTCACCCCTCGACGCAATGGTTGAAACATGGAGCCGTGCGGCGGCGATATACAGTGTACGTTTGACACCCTAAACCCGGCTCACTAAAGATAGATGGAGATCCTCGATCGAAGAGCTATCGATGCTCTGCTACCTGTGGATCCGAGGCTTAGGTTGTGACGAAGACCCATCCTAAGATAGGGGCAGCATTTGTTTGGGTAAACATGCTGCTGTGGCAGCCGTTTGTTCCTTTAATGGGGAACTACGTAGGCCATCGCGCCGTATCGTGTATAGAGGGGGACTATGTTACTGACATCGTCGGAGCACCATATATTCGTGTTTTGACATGATATTCGTTGGCCTGCTTGATATCTACAGTAGGCCACGGAGGTGAAATGTTTGTGTTTTCTCTGAGTCAGGGTTTGAGGCAAGCATAGAGCTCCCTCAAGCCAAGTGTCCCACAATAAAATACGAGGGTGCACCCCTCTGTATCGTAGCATGAACCCGAACCAAAGCCTCACGTTAGGTCCTTTAGTAGCTAGTCAAGATATTGTGTCTCGGGCTCACCAGTAGCCCACCGTCAGTCACGATACTATTAAATAAAAAGCCTGAAATACGCGATTGAAAACAGCAGCACAAGCCACAAAAAAGTCACAACGGTTCAACAAATGTTTACTCGAAAACGAGCTACTACCGTATGCACCCCTAATCGCGGCACGCATCATTTATCAGGTTTTGCTTGAGCCGTGGACTGGTGCTACGGTAAGGTCCTCTAGTTTCAACCTCTCAGAGCTACTCGGCCAAGTGACTTCCTCATTTTCTTATTTAAGTGTGGTCTTAATATTATAAACGTTTTATTTGTGCGTTATGGACCGCCGTGGGAATGTTTGCTATTCTTTGTCAGCGTATTTGTCTGGAGCTATTTCGAGTGAGGAACTTAGGCGACGCGCCCGAGTGGAATACATCCCGTAGTGGAATTAATCATGGCATCATACCCCCCCCCCCTATCGTAGCGCCATTCTGTGTTTCAGCCATCCTTGCAACCCCGATGTATAGACCACGTCAACTCCAAGCCTGGCCAAGCGATATTGACATTTGCGTGCGAATGCTCTATAACTCTTGGCGAAATTATAACACCGACCTTGACTACAAGCCTGGCCAAGCTATATTGGCATTTACGTGCGAATGCTCTTTAGCTCTTGGCGACATTATAACACCGACCTCGACTCCAAGCCTGGCCAAGCCATATTGACATTTCTGTGCGAATGCCCTCTAACTCTTGGCGATGTAGGCTACCTCTGGAGGACAGCGGTAGGCGCTGCGACTATTTCACCATGGTGAGAGACCCTATCGACAGGCTCGTGTCCGCTTTCTACTTCTGCCCCGACAACAAGGTCATCAAGGACAACAGACCCAAAAAGGTACGAAACATGTTGGGACGTAGACCGAACAAGGTACACAGAGTGTTGGGCAATACGCCGGAAAATGTACAAAACGTGGTTAATTTGGGAAATGGACCGCAAAATGTACACTATATCGGTAGGCTGGTGTCCGCTTTCTATCTTGGTCCCGACAACACGGTCATCACGAACCGCCTATCAAAAATATGTAGGAAACACGTTGGGAGCTACTGTAGACCGAATAGGGTATACAGTGCGTTGACTATCGTAGCACACGTCATGTGGTGCACCCTATCGTAGCATGCCTCCTAAGCCCCGTAATCCCGCGCTTTAGGATACCTCTGCTGGGGCAATTCAGAGCACTCGCAGACCTTGATGTCGGGATATCGTAGAATCCCTCCTGCGCCCAAACGTTTGGCCCAACCGCAACTATTCCTACAAGAAAAAACGAGTTTATTTTTTCGTTGATCTCGATCTTGATCTGCTTGTGCCAGTGGTGCGGAGGTGCAGAAGACCAGCCAGAGCCCTTGGAGGAACGATTGATGGAGTTCGCGAAGTTAAAATGGGGCAACTCGGCATATCACCTCATGATGCACTCCTTCTTGTGCGACCCCCGCTTCGAGCTGTGCAAGCCTGAACTCGTGGTGAGAGTTGACTCGTGGGGTTTCAACGCGATAATGAGGCACATGTACGGCATGGCGAAGCACAGTACATACGGGCTGTACATAAGTCCCTTCGTGGAAACGCCTAACCTTTCCACATGCTGTGGCATTGTTTCCACGTTAACTCGGTTGTAGACACAACGAACGGCAGGCGTTATTCCATTACAGTTTCAAGTAGGAGTCTGTAAACCTGTGACGTACTTCTAGTACACGGAGTAAAGGGTGACACCGTTTTCGCTTTCGCATTTTCCAGCTAGGTCTAGGACGAGAACAATTCCAAACAAATGACAGACGTTGTTGAGGTGTTCCCTTCTAGCTGTTGAATAGCCCCATCTATGATACATATTTAGGCCCAAAATGTCTACCCCTATTATAGGACGCTTCCACGCCTGGATTGTTAGCAGGTGTATGTCGTGCTAGTCGTACAGGGCATCGAATTGTCTACTCTGCTTACTGTATTGCGATGTAGTATTTCTGTGTCCCGGTTGTGTTACAGCGTATCTTGTATCTCTCTAGGATGAAGAATCGGCACGGACACTGGGCGTGCTAGATGTCGACGGGTAGAAATAACGGTTTCACTTGAAGAATACACACACTATACGTACGTCGTAGCGCAATCTCACATCAACACGTCTCGTGGCTCTCACCGCACATCCATCGCAGCGGGACCCTCATTACTGGCCGAGGAATATCGACACCGTTGGGGGCTGGAAAATCATGGAAAGTATAAAGGTGCGTTAGGGTATATATGATGGGAGCGGTAGCAACCTAAAAATTTTCTGAGGGATCTCCACAGTCACTGGATGAGCCCCAACAAACGTTTGGGTATTGATGGTGAGGTAAGAGGAAGTGTTCGATCTTACTGCTCACTATGGAGCTTTTCTCCCGTTTTTAAAGCAATCCTATCGTGGGCTACTGTTCGGTACGGCTGTAGTGTGGATATCTGCCAAGTTGGGGTCTTAACTGTGGGTCACACGTGGAGTACTATCGAGTCACGACATAACATTGGTTTCGTCGTGCAAGTCGAGTCACGCCAGCATGCATACATACCCATCCTCTCGCTTCTTCGCCTCGTTTTCCTTCAAATACTCACCTTGATTATTTGCGTTGTCTTACGTGTTTGCGTTTTCTCATCCAGGAACTTCTGTCGACTTACACGGCGGTTGGAATCTTGGAAGGTATGCTTGGGACCCCCATACACCCACTAGCGACCTGCATGCCGTGACACATATGCTTCTCGTGTTGAAAGGTTCTTTAGCGTGTATTCGATAATCTGGGAGAAACGTGTGCATTGATTTTTCTTTATTACAGTACGACGTATGGGGCCACCACATACACTGACAACCTTTTTAATCACGTTACGACACCATCCTTGTTTACTCTTGGGGTATATACAGTACTACCTACTATTGTATAGATATATATATATACTTCGAAGTACTGTTGTAGTATAGGACCTACCGTAGTGTACCTAACCGCTGATCATTTTTATTGGTTGAATTTTCTCAGTGTCCCCCACAATGTAAGGCTTATGTTCTCGATTATGCATTAGTCGTGTATCTAGGCCCTATCTGGTATACAACAGCCTTAGATGAAGGCTAGATACATACTTTTCACGTGTGCAATGTTGGTGGTAGCACCTACAGTACATCTTCTGACGCTGGTCAGTTCAGGGGCTCCATGCCTCACCCAACGACCGGCGTCGAGACACTAGGCAGAATTCAAGTTAACCTTACATTCTCGTATGCTACGCATTGGACGCATGCTTCGGTAGCCTGCATGCAGGTGCACCGTGTTTTTTCTGAAGGCTTGATGAGCTCTATACCTGCAGTAGCCTGCAGTATTCAAAAATTGATTTTGAAGGAATATAAAACTGCTGAAAGATGAACAATCCCATGGTCTTGATTGAATATTAAAGGAAACTTCCTGCAACACAAGAATTATATTCCGGCGATTTTGAGTGATGGAGCCCCGTCATTAAAATTAAAAATCGTCCAAACGTGCTACCCTCTAGCGTAGCACGCGTCACTTGAAGAGCTCCTTGAAAACCCCCACCCAACACCTGAGGGATATTTCGGCCGAACCTTGCCACCCCTTTCGCAGCAAAGGTCTCGAACGCCCATTGGTTGACCATGAGCTTCTTGGGCCAATGAGAAAGAGGCTATCCTCACACCTCCTTTTCTTCCGGATATCGTTTTTTATGTTTTGATAGGCCCGCATAAAATCGGAATGGAGCGTTGCCACAGTATCGAACACAACTAGATAGCGCATCTCTGATGCATGCATAGTGATGACTGGTCCGCGGTCTTTTCGACATTTAAACAACGAAAATACAGAACAAGCTCTCAGAGCGGGCATTGATTGGTTGATCGTTGATATGTTGCACCAATAATAAATAGCGATTTCTAATATCTCCTTCGTCTGGTCCGTCTTCGCGCATTTGCTTTTATATTTCCGCCCTGTTTTCCCTGCTTTGAAAGAGTGGGATTTGTCCATGCAGCTATTCGACGCGAAGGTTACGAGCCCCGTGCAGCACTGGAACGCTTCGATGGCGTCCAACAAGGCAGCGCACTCGGAAGAGCGGCAAGCTCTGCTCGACTGGGCTTACGCGAGCCCGCAGCTGAAAACGGCACTGGCGGCAGACGTGGCGTTGTATGAGCAAGCGGTCGCCGTATTCAGGCAGCAGACCGCTGAAACTCTCAACACGAAATGGGATTGAGAGCAATCAGTTCTCGTGGGGGGGTGTTGTGAGTTTTTAAATACAGAACACGAAGTGGGGTTGAGAGCGACCAGTTCTCGGGGGGGGGGCGGGGGTTGTTGTGCCTTTTAAACTGCAGAACACGCAGTGGGATTGAGAAGCGATCAATTATCGTCAGAGCTTTTTCGCGCTTTGTAACTCTTGAACACGAAAATGAGGGCTAAGAACGATCAACTCGCGCGTGGAGTTATCGAGAGCTTGAAAGCCCTGAACACGAAGTGGGATATTGGGGGCGTAAAATAGTGTTTTAACGGTAGGGGTGGTAACCCAATTTTCCCCACCGTGCTTACACCACTCAAGGAAAATTGGACACGGAAAACCTTTTTGTTGTGGCAGAGAAACAAATAACCCTACGGTGTTGCATAGAGTGCACAAACTTCGTAAAAAGGTTAAAAACGTAATGGTGCTAAACAATCAGGTGGTCAATCGGCAGAGTAATTATCATTGGCTGAAAAGATAGGACTCAAACGCGACCCCCCCGTACCGTAGCACCAGTAAAAATGAGGCGTGTTCGCCGTATAGGGGTAGAATATTAGCTTTATGAGGCTCTTCACTCGACTATCTTGATTTCAGTGTACGAGCTCTACACACCTCCACCTTGGCAAACGTTGTAAACCGTTACCGATGATTAATGCTACGGTAGGGAGACGCCAAACTGTTTCGGGAGGCTGCTCACGTAAGGAGCTCTCTATCTCAACTCGTCTCACCCCGAAGTCGACCAAACATAAAAAGGGAGACGAGCAATGCCAGAGTCTAGGTACACAACGAATAATCTTGCAAACTATTACTGGCTTTCCAACCATAAGGCATGCCTTCTAAGGCGTATGCCTTTTTGTGTTATCCTCGGTTAACGAGTATACAAATTGTCACAACCAATGTTTGTCCAAAAAATCTATTATACCTAACGTGTATCGTAGCAGGGGTCCGATGCACAATCCCATCGGCTGGTAGGTGTCCAACGAATGACTGTAATGTACTATTCGTTTTTATATCGGATGCCAAGATGTTAAGTAGTTTTTTGGTCGAGGGACTCCGTCGGTAACAAGGCGATAGGCCGTCGGTGATAAATGTTTGGGCCGTCGATAAATAATGGTAGGGCCGTTGGCAATACATCTATAGGGGCCGTCGATGACAAACGGTTTGGCTGTTGGTACTAAATGTTTCGGCTCTCAACCCGTGGGGAGTGTCATGCACATTGGCACCCCGAACATGGAGTGGAGTTGAGAGCGATCAACTTGTGGGCGTGCTGTCAGGTTTAAAACTCTCAACGCGAAGTGGAATACAGGGTGATTCTTCACTCGTGGGGGTGATTGTTTTGAGCACCGCGGGTTTAGACATTGTTATGGTTAGGGCCGTGCTACAAGTAGGTATGCATCCTTTGGGCTGAAACGTTACGGCCAACATGTCTTTCACCGAACCGGCTCACAATCAGTGGAGCTACCCAATATCGCTGGATCCAATGCGGAAACTTGTCCAGTTTTTTTTTTCTAATGACCTAGCCCGTGCGATTGAGTACGATCAGGTTTAGGTTTCAACATCTGTTGAAGTCGGATGTTGGATGCGCGAGTGAGGACAGCAGCATTATAAAATGACGTGTGCTATTAATACGATAAAGGTATACCGTTTTTTGGTTGAAACGTTTTCTGAATGACGGAGCTCCTTACCTCAAAATCGTCGGAATGTTTTAATTCTGGTGTCGGCAGTGTTTTTCATTTAATTCATAGGCAAGGGGATTGTTAATCGGGTATACAGTATATAGTATATAGCACGTTTATTTCCCTCCAAAATCAGTTTTCGGGTGAAGTACAAAGCTTCTCAAGTGACCACCCTACCGTAAGATGGGTCAAACCCAGGTGCGAGTGACTGTATCCCTACCGAGTACATGCATATAGCTCTGACGTCGCTGTCCTTCTTGCGGTTTTCCATTGAATCAACCTCGTAATTTGTCGCGCTTCAGGACTGATCTAAAGTGGCTACAGTATGCACATAAATATATATATGATGTCGAGGAAATTATGGTGCGGTCTGACGCGCGGCTCACCTAGAGGCCGTACGTACCTACCTACGGCTTGCTCTAGGTCAGACCAGCTGCAGCGTAGGGCAATGAATGATTAACCTAGCTGGTGGTTACGACTCGTACTCATCTAGCCTCTGCCACCTGTTGGCTCAGCTCGTACGCGGCTCGCTGGACACGTGTGGTTCCCTCAGTGCATACTTCTACCGTTTACATAACAACAATTACGTCTGATTACATTTTGTGGCATATTAGTGCACGGTTGTCCGTCCTATTCAACGATTGACTAGGGAAGTGCCATGCTAAACCCCGTACCGTGCGATTGTGAACGATGAGGTTTAGGTGTCAATACCTCTTAAAGTCGGATGTTGGAAGCGCAAGTGAGGGCAGCAGCGTCAGAAAACCCAGGCGCTACTGACTGTATCCCTACCGTATACATAGATGTAGCTGACGTCGCTGTCCTTCTGGCGGTTTTTCATTGTATCAACCTCTCAGTTTGTCGCGTTTCGAGACTGATCTGAAGCTCCTATGCATATACATATATATACATATTCTGTCGAGGAAACCGTGGTGCGCGTCTGACGGACGGCTCATTTAGAGGCGGTACATACCTACGGCTTGCTCTAGGTCAGGGAAGCTGCAGTGTAGGGCGATGTAAAGTGATTTTCGCGACGAGTACTTATCTAATCTCTGTGGCTCAGGCTGTACGCGGTTCGCTGGACACGTGTGGTTCTCTCAGTGGATACTTCTACTGTTGGTGCAGTACTGACTATGTCCGAACACATCTTGTGGCAAAATACTGCACGGTTGCCCGTCCTACTTTTACGATTCACTGGGGAACTGCCATGATTATCCCCGTATCCCGTATATCGTCGGGGAGGCGTTTACTGCTATCCCTCTCGCTGAGGAGTTTCTTGTCGCCCCTCTCAGGCGCATCTGGAGGAATCAAGAAGGGGCAATATACTACTTCGTACCTAAAACGGGTGTCTACGATCAAGGAACACTCTTGGTATTCCAATCATATTGGGTTAAGGTACATACAAACAGTCATACCAATAGTCCGTCATAACTAGTTTGGCCAAAACGTGCCACCACCCCTACTGCATCACGCCTCCATGTTATGTCTGGAATTCCATGTCTCTAATGCTGCACGGGGGTATATGTGCTCTGAAATACCTCAAAGGGTGCACTTATTCTTCAATGGCTCGTGTTGCTTTGGGCGTTATACTCACAATCAACACCTCCTCGGAAACATCGTTGGGTCTTCTTCATGGGTCAAGTTTCGCGCATCGGACATACCATCGATTTATCCACATTAAGGACCACCGTAGATCGTTATGGGCAGGTACATTCCGGGTCTGCATGGTCCCGTATATTCTGCAGCTGTTCATATTTCCTGGTGGGGTCCGCGTACCCCACTTGATCTACGTAGAACATGCTTCCTGGACTGGGTCTGTGCTGTACAGATCCTGCACATCATATCACAGCGACGGGTTAAGATCTAGATAGATGGTGCAGGGCGTGGCCTGTCAGATGTGTGTAACCTGTAATCGCGTTATGCTATATTGTGGTTAGTACTTTCGAACGCCAGAGCTTCTCACTGACGGGGTGTCTCAACCATTGCACCCGACTCAACCGATGCAACTGGGTCAACCATTGCAACCGACTAAACAATCGCAACCGGCACATGAGTCATCCCGCGCGGTAACGGTTGCACGCTTTAGCTCAATATTTTCAGGCCGGTCGAACTCCTCCAGTGAGGACACAGCGGTCAGTAGTACACTTTTACTACTTCAGTGTCTTTATTTTAGAACTTACGCATGGGTAATGTCGGTAATATGGCATAAACAAACATGTTGAAAGTCACGTTTCGGCTGAGATGCTGAGCTCCTCGTGTGAGGAGCTCAGAAAATAAGCCACCCATCCAGGGCATTAATTAGGTGTTGCGCTGTTGCGCTGGCGCAACATTTGGCCAAAATAACGGTTTTGCGCAACAGTCGCCGCGAGGCTAGTTGCGCGCAGCGCAACACACGTTTTTGGGCGCGCAACATTTTCGCCGCAGGCGAAAAAAATTGTTGCGCGTTTTGTATTCGCCGGAGGTCGAGTAAATTTTTTGGGGGTCTTTTTTTCTTGATAATTAGTCGTAATTGGACATCTTTTAGGCTTTTTAGGCGTACATTCGCCCATAGATCGCATTTTTTTTCGCTTTTTTCGACTCCGGCGGCGGCGGCGGGGGGGGTGGTCGGGGCTTGCGCGCAACAGTCCTTGAGTCGCCTGTTGCGCTGCGCGCAACAGACCCCGAATCACTGATTAATGCCCTGCACCCACCCTACCACCGCATCAACCGACTCAACTATTGCAACTGACCCAACCATTGCAACTGACGCAAATATCGCAACATTTTCCACTGAAGAGCTACTCAACCATTGCATCTTCGGGTCCGATGTCTGCTCCACTCATTTCTTTGGCTGGATTCTAGCCCATGGCATTTTACCCACACTTCGGATTATCTTACGAGGCTGCTGGAAGTCGAAACGTAGATATGTCGTAGATGGCGGCGATTTTGGTTGCCATACAGAGAAGCTTACGGCAGGTCTCTTCGTGAATGCGACTACGTATATAGCAGCTCGAGTCTGGTGCTCAGTTTTTACTCAATGTCGGCCTGGAGACACGTGCTACGACAGGGATGCGCCTGCCATTTTCGGGGGCTCCTCTATACAGATATTCGTGTTGGTACTATTCGTAAGTCACCCAGATCCCGACTTTGTAAAAGCATGTCATTGCAACTCGATGGCCTAGGTATACAACAAAAGAACGCGTCAAACAAAAATAACTCGTGTCTCGACGATAAGTCATGCCTTAATGAGTACCTGGTACTACTGCAGTACAGTCCTCGGTTAGCGAGTGAGTCATGGAAGGTCAAAAATGTTTTGGCCAAATAATGCTACCTCGTAGCACGCATCTGTAGCCCAGGAAGATCAGGTCTGCGCTGAATTCTAAACGCGTCGAGGCCCATAACGTGTTGATACATGCTACGTACGGGTTGGGTTCAACCAATTTGTCGTAGGCTCCTGAAATGACTATATTGATTATTGTGTAGGAACTCGATACGTCACGCCCAGAAACTGGATTCGAGAAAACATGAACAGCGTGTGAAGCACATATATATATTATATATATTATATATACGTAGGTATCTAATGTGTTCCGTTGGTATTGGGCAGTTCCTCGGTTAAGAAAAGCCCGCACTCAGGGCTGTTCCGAACTGCTGGAAATCCCGCGACGACCGATGACCAAACACATAGAAAATTGTAACACGTCGTTGTGCATATCATACCGTTGTTACGCCGCACAGTGACTGCTACTCCCACGCGTGATGTTGCCGTTGTTCTTCCCCCTCCGTTCGTCACACAAACTTCATATATTTGGGACCCCAACACAGCGACCAACACAGCCGTAGCTTTGGTGTTATGAACGGTCTAGGTACGGGCAGCGTGAGTACCCAGGAGTTGGGTAGGATCATGTTTCGTGTCCGTGCCATACGACTCCTAAAACTGCAACTCGGACTGTAAACTGCTGTGGTATCCCCCCATCTCGCAGTGGCCGACCCTGTGCCCGTCACTATGCATATTCGACATGGTTCCCCTCTTGAGTCATAAGACACGGTGAACTCACGCAATCCCGCACACATAGCATGCGTTATCAGGGGTGGGGTACCAGTATACACTGCACGAACAAGGGCGTTAACACGGAATCCTCATCCACTCCACATCGTTTCCCTCTTCCGTCACAATCAAATTAATCACCACTACTACTGTTGCTCGAAAGTCGTTTAGAAATAAATCCATATTTATTCTCCAGGCGACAGCCCAGGAGTCCGTGTTTCAAGGTCGGACCAGCGGGGCACCTTCTTAGTAAGGATCTTCGCGACACAAACCCACGGGTTGTGACCGTAATTCCCTCCGCGGTTGGAAAACCCGGCATGCACGAGACGACGGACCTTGCTCGCGGCTTCCACACGCTTTCCCGAGCCGGGCGTAATATTCCCTTTATATATGGAAAAACACGGGACAAAGTGAATTTATTGCGCTCAAAACACGGGAGACCAGGCGAGGCGCACACTCCGACATACCTACTCCGCACGTAGCTTCCATCGAAACAACTCAAAACAAGGGGAGGGGGTTATATGCAACAACACGGAACAAACAATGTGTTTGGCATTTACATGGGGGGGGTCTTAGACTCTTACTCTCATTCATGTCATTTTTCCATTCGGATCTTAGACGATGAGGGTTCGCACAGTAGATCAGTTCCGGGGACATCATGTCTTACTTGGGTTGGTGACCTGCGGACTATCGCTCCTAAGAATAGCATCCTCTACACGTACGTACGTGAAACAAACGACACATTGTATATACAAATGATGTACTTCGTATGCACTTTCAGTAAATACGCCGGTTCTCAATCACGTTTAAATAGACCCGAGTATACCTGGTATAATGTTTGTCCAGTATTGTTTGAAATAAGAGCTGCACATTATTGTCAGATGGCGAACGGAAAAAAAAGTTAGAATTTCAGGTATGATTGAAAGAACCTTCCATTTAAGTCAATGGGTTGTGTACTACAGTACAGCAGTACAGGACACCTATTAATAGTAAGAAACAGGCTAATAAGAATGCCAGGCTCATATTTTCGAGGAAAATAGGAAATTCGGGGATCGTTATCTTGAAATTAGTGTAGAAAACACCCTCTCTCAGATAAGAAATCTAGTCTGGGCCAGTTTTTCCGTTTCTTATCAGGTGTCCTGTACTGTATTTTAGTCTATATGTGGGTGCAGGATGGTATATGATTGCAGTAAGCGCTGCACGTTGTCCAATGACAAATGGAATACTAACAAATACGAGGTATACAATACATATGCACCACTTTGTGTTGAGTTATTGATGGAGGAACAGTAATTCTTGATTTCCCTACTACGAAATGAAGTGTGCCGACTTCCATTGCCGCCGAATCTTAAAAAATCTTTAAACGTGTATCTTAAGGCACCGCCACAGGTTGACGTTTTGCACACAAGGCACACTGCAGAACTAAAGCGGCAAAGAAAACAGAGGTATTTTAATAAGGAGTACTACATAATAATTGGTACATCTTCGTCAGGTATACAGATCTGACCTGTTAACATTCGCCAGGTCTGAAGGCATTGGATTATGGATTCCCTTTTGTGGCGTATCGTCCGTAATTAATTGTGGATGGTATGATTGGAACAAGTGCTATCAAAATATCACGCGTACACATAGTATTGTCCGATGGCAAAGGGAACAATGTTCCACGCACTATATTATGCAAAGCATACCAGCGGGTCACTTGTTGGGACTTGTGATGGAATTGGCGTGGTTAGCTGGTGCTGATTAGCTGATCTCATGTGTCTGCTTTTTTTCACTTGAGGAGGTCTGAATCTCACCCATCGACTGGTTTTACAGGGAACTCCAAATGCTATGATACCCGCTCAACAGACCCCATGGCGTAAGCACAAAATGAAAAATGTTGCATCACAATTATGGAATTCCGGCGATTTCGGGTTATAACGTTATAACCCCTTAACCCTTTTAGAACTGCAGTCCCGTTTTGGGGACAATCCACACTAATTCTAAGTAATTTGTCCCCAAAACAGGACTCCAGTTCTATAAGGAAGGGCTAAGAAGTTAAGAATTGGTCCCTCATATTCGGGGACAAACCACTTGGAATTAGATTCTTTCATTTTTTTTTTTCAGTTCTGAATGGGTTAAGGAGCCTTTAATCGATCATTCAGAAAACGTCCCAGCCACAAAACGGTATACCTATTACCCCTATCGCATCAGGCGTCGGTTGAACTCCTCAACGGAGCCACTGCCGGCTATTAAATAATATGATACTTTTACTACCACTCGGCGACGCGTGCTGCGGTAGAGGTAGCACTGTTTGGCTGGATCGTTTTCTGAACGATCGGACTCCTTAAGCCAAATTCGTCGGATTTTAATTTTTGTGACGAATAGTGTTTCGGAGAATACTTCGGTCATGAGATTTTTCGCATCCGGCAGCACTTTTAGTTTCCTCCAAAATCATTTTTTCGGTGAGGTATGACGCTCCTTAAGTGAGGAGCTCAGAAAAAAACATGGTGCACCTCTACCATAGCATGCGTCTCGCTGTAGTGCACCGCGTGTGTGCTTTAGGACTAGCAAGACTAGCCAGACTAACCCACAAAATCATGGGTGGGGTCGCGTGAAAGAAAGCAGCTTGTGGTGTCATGTTTCGGGTGCACGAAAAAAAGGGCACCACACTCCTACCGTGGGAGGATTCGATTGCAACATCGAGTGCACGAGAAGCAGACTGAGGTTGCTGCTGTGACGTTTTTCTCCAGAAGAATAGTATTCTTATACGTAGGGAGATATGTATGACACGAGCATTTGTCAATGACGCTTGTACGTATGGCCGCACATATGTACTAAGTATAATATATATGACATCCGTCTGAGCTGTTCTTTAGATGACTATATACCTGGGTCGCGAAGGGGGTGGAACAAGAGGTGCCATTACCTTGTCAACATATGTATGACTGCCGGGGCTTCTTCACCGTGGAACTGTACCCAATAAGCCATCTGCCTTACAAGGCATGGGTTGTCGTTTGAACACCGTTTACTTGTGTTTTACGCAGTTTTTGTTGAATACCTACTGTACGTTTGCACTTTCTTTCATTTTTTCTGAACGTCAAGTCAGTGTTTGTGGACAGGGTATATAGAGCTCCTCACCCCAAGACTGGTTTATGATAAAAGCTAAAGGTGCAATCCCGACGAGCAACCGCAAAACAGTGACCACTGGCTGTGACGACCACCCTCACCTCTGCCGTAGCAAGCGTCTAACGCTCGGCCCCTGTCCTTGAACCCATCTGTCAGTTTTCTGCTATGTCCCTCTAGGAGTTTATGGATTCTAGCGGCGGAAGCGGTAACGGTTACGGCGCGTCTAGATTAGGAAAAAAAAGTGAAAATTTTGGGAAAAGGTTGCTCGATAAGAACGATTCTTACTACAATAGCCCCCCCCGGAATAGCATCTTGCTCACTTGCTCACACCCGCCCCTGTAAATGTGCCTTCGGTGTAACGCTCGGCCCCTGTCCTGCAAAGATGTCGGGAGACATGTCGAGCAAGGCAAAAAATGCTCTGCTGTCAAGGGTGTAGGGCCGAAGTGTTCCACGCTACGAGCTGGGCCAGCCAAGACTCTGCTAGAACAGTCAATCGGCTATGCCCCGCTCAATAATGCGTGTTTTGACGTGATTTTTTGACACGGTGTTCCTTAAGTATCAATCAACCTTTTCCATGTCATCCCTTTTTTCTTTTCTTTTTTCCTCAGGATGTATGACCGATCCAACGATCCGTAAAAATGAAAAAGTGGTCATAACTAGTCCGAAAAAAAAAAGAAAAAAAAGGGACGACACGGAGTACATTCGCATGTGTGTTTCAAATACGTGGTAAAAAAATCAGTTCGAAAAGTGAAAAATTGAGCGGGGCATCGCAGTAAAACTGCCGTTTTCGTAATTACTTGTTTTCAGTATATAATCGTTTTTTTGTTGTATCTCTTGATGGGTGATGAATTGGGCAATGCAACTTGCATCGATCGTCTCCTTGTGTCTCAAGCATTGTCTACACCAAATTTCAGCTCGATCGGGAATGGCGATTTTTTTAGCTGTCATGTGAAATTAGCGTCGAAATCTGGTAAAAAATTAGATTTTTTGGTACTTTTGGGTTTTCGCGGATATCTCGGCGAAATCGAGTCGGTTTTTTTTAAAGTTAAGAAAAGTTCATATACTGTTTTTTTTTTGCATCTCCAATAATATGTCAGGATCATCTCTGCCGAATTTCTAAGTCTAACTCGCAAAATTGGCGGCGCTAGAAGCTCACAACAGAAAATCCGTTTTATGGCTGGCCCAGCTCGTATACAATATATATGCGCCACCTGGTGTTGAGTTATTGATGGAGGAACAGTAATTCTTGATTTCCCTACGAAATGAAGTGTGCCGACTTCCATTGCCGCCGAATCTTAGAAAATCTTTAAACGTGTATCTTAAGGCACCGCCACAGGTTGACGTTTTGCACACAAGGCATACTGCAAAACTAAAGCGGCAAAGAAAACAGCGGTATTTTAATAAGGAGTACTACATAATTGGTACATTTTCGTCAGGTATACAGATCTGACTTGTTAACATTCGCCAGGTCTCAAGGCATTCGATTCTGGATTCCCTTTTGTGGCGTATCGTCCGTAATTGTGGATGGTATGGTTGGAACAAGTGCTATCAAAATATCACGCGTACACACTGTGACCACGGGAATCGACCGTGTCAAGTGTTGGATTAGTACGGACAGATGGAGGTACTGGATAGAGAGACCGGCACGGTTTTTAATGTGAAGACAACAACAACACATAGTATTGTCCGATGGCAAAGGGAACAATGTTCCACGCACTATATTATGCAAAGCATACCGGTACGGGTCACTTGTTGGGACTTGTGATGGGATTGGCGTGGTTAGCTGGTGCTGATTAGCTGATCTCATGTGTCGGCTTTTTTTCACTTGAGGAGGTCTAAATCTCACCCATCGACTGGTTTTACACGGAACTCGAAATGCTATGATACCCGCTCAACAGACCCCATGGCGTAAGCACAAAATGAAAAATGTTGCATCACAATTATGGAATTCTGGCGATTTCGGGTTATAACGTTATAACCCCTTAACAACTCAAGAATTGGTCTCACCTATTCGGGGACAAACCACTTGGAATTAGTTTCTTTCGTGTTTTTTTTTTTCAGTTCTGAATGGGTTAAGGAGCCTTTAATCGATCATTCAGAAAACGTCTCAGCCAAAAAACGGTATACCTCTTACCTCTATCGCATCAGGCGTCGGTTGAACTCCTCAACGGAGCCACTGTCGGCTATTAAATAGTATGATACTTTTACTACCACTCGGCGACGCGTGCTGCGGTAGAGGTAGCACTGTTTGGCTGGATCGTTTTCTGAACGATCGGACTCCTTAAGCCAAATTCGTCGGATTTTAATTTTTGTGACGAATAGTGTTTCGGAGAATACTTCGGTCATGAGATTTTTCGCATCCGGCAGCACTTTTAGTTTCCTCCAAAATCATTTTTTCGGTGAGGTATGACGCTCCTTAAGTGAGGAGCTCAGAAAAAAACATGGTGCACCTCTACCATAGCATGCGTCTCGCTGTAGTGCACCGGGTGTGTGCTTTAGGACTAGCAAGACTAGCCAGACTAGCCCACAAAATCATGGGTGGGGTCGCGTGAAAGAAAACAGATTGTGGTGTCATGTTTCGGGTGCACGAAAAAAAGGGCACCACACTCCTACCGTGGGAGGATTCGATTACAACATCGAGTGCACGAGAAGCAGACTGAGGTTGCTGCTGTGACGTTTTTTTCCAGAAGAATAGTATACTTATACGTAGGGAGATATGTATGACACGAGCATTTGTCAATGACACTTGTACGTACGGCCGCACATATATACTAAGTATAATATATATGACATCCGTCTGAGCTGTTCTTTAGATGACTATATACCTGGGTCGCGAAGGGGGTGGAACAAGAGGTGCCATTACCTTGTCAACATATGTATGACTGCCGGGGCTTCTTCACCGTGGAACTGTACCCAATAAGCCATCTGCCTTACAAGGCATGGCTTGTCGTTTGAACACCGTTTACTTGTGTTTTACGCAGTTTTTGTTGAATACCTACTGTACGTTTGCACTTTCTTTCATTTTTTCTGAACGTCAAGTCAGTGTTTGTGGACAGGGTATATAGAGCTCCTCACCCCAAGACTGGTTTATGATAAAAGCTAAAGGTGCAATCCCGACGAGCAACCGCAAAACCTTACCTATTAAAAGGCATATCCCGAACAATAGTGCGAGACACTACAGTAGTAGTGGTAGACGCATGGTACGCGTCGTAGTTGGGCCTCTATCGTAGCATGTGCCAGAACTTTCTAAGAAATTTACTATCAACAATAACTTTTCAATAACTAACTGAACTACCTATTATACCTCTCGAGAGACCGCGTGCCTATGCATGCGCGTTTCGTCGGCCTATACCTCTAGGATATATGCGGAGCGACACCAAATTCGTCGGTGTGGACGCAACGATATAAATGAGACAACAACACGGAGTTAATCTATTTGGTGTCTCTCTATAGGACAACCACGTCTACCTGTTTGATTACCTGTTTGATGAGATGCGTTTCCTACCCGAAACACGAACCTTTTAAGCGTACGTATGAAATATGTGTATGCGCCCTTGTTTCCCTTTTCATACAACTCGCAAACAATGGCTGAACCTGAAATACAGTACAGGACACCTAATAAGAAACAGGAAATCTGGTCCAGGCTGGATTTCTTATTTGGGAGAGGGTGCTTTCTACACTAATTTCAAGAGAACGACTCCCGAATTTCTTATTTTCCTCTAAATCTCAGCCTGGGTTTATTATTAGCCTGTTTCTTATTAGGTGTCCTGTACTGTGCTGTACCTCGCCGTCTTTTATTTAGCGCCGGTGCGTAGGATCTAACACGCTAGCGATAACACACCTCGTGTGAATACTTCCAGAGGCGATATATTTCAAACACTCTGGAGGCAGAGTCTTCTTTTCCCCACCCACCCGCCCGTGCTTTTAAGAAGTATTTTTGTTCCTACCCACCCGCCCGTGGTTTTGAGAGGGTCAGCGTTGATGGGGGGGGGGCATTTGTTGCTTGCCTTGGTCTTTTGAGCATTGACCACGCACCCCTTTAGAGAGGGGACATCGGGGGAAAAGTTGCAGTAATTCGTAATTGCGCATGAGTTTTGCGCGTACCACCGAGAGGGGCTGCAGTACGGGTGGACGTGGGGTCGCACACTGTGCGAAAGGGACAGGTCGATCCAAGCATGATGCCGCCGCATGTTTGCTCGCAGAGCTCGTGACAGGATACGATCAGCACGTCTAGAGGCCGAGAGTGGTTGCCCGGGGACTCGTGCGCGGATACACAAAAGTGGGGAGTAACGATAGCTAGACGGGTACAGCCCGAAAGGCTGGCGTAGTCGGGTTAGCGTTCACCCAGAAATCGTCCACTGGATGGGGCGAAAGTGCACGCTGCTGGCGAAATGCTCTGTCGACAAGTGAGACATGTAATGTGTAAGTTTTGGGTTTGAGCACTTTTTTTTTTGTTTCGCTGTTATAGCCCATCTTAGTAGGGGTTAAGTGAGGCAAGCGAGGCTACTGATCGGGAGGGGGCGTTTCCGGTGAAATGCTATGGGATGGTGTACGCCGGATAGAGTGGTAGTGAAGTTTTGTGTGTCTACGGATGCCAAAGCGTCGCGAGGTACAGGCCAGACTCACGGTCTCCCTTGCCCTTCCCTCCCTCTTCCAGCGAGGGGTTGTACAATAAGCGAGTAATACAATTCGAGAGCAACTTTGGAAGGCATTTTTTTTCGTCTGCTCCTGCTTGTCTTTCCTCGGCCGGCTGTATAGGTCGCAGAAGCCATGTCGTTCGTCCATACCTGGAACACGAGAAATTACATGTGCCATTTTCTTAGCCATTTTCCCCTTAAATAATGCCATTAATGGTCTATATCACACCTTGGACCTGTGGCTCTGACTCTGCTGCATGCACTGCGCTAGCACGTGCAGGTGTGCAGGTCACAACTACGTACTGGACCAGGTGGTACCAAGGGCTATTGTTGTTCTGGTTTGTTGTTGTCTTCACATTAAAAACCGTGCCGGTCTCTCTATCTATCCAGTACCTCCATCTGTCCGTACTACTGTAATCCAACACTTTTTCACGGTGGATTCCCGTGGTCACAGGCTAACTTACCCAAAAAAGGTATACTGAAATAAACGTGGAACCCGAAGGGTCCGCATGATTCATGTTATTAGTACCATGTATCGCTACATTCATCTGATTAGCCAAACGTTTTACGTACTACTGTACGTACAAAACTCACATTCTTCTCATTCTATTCCGAGAAATTTCTGCATGTTTGCAGGTTACTGCTTAAGTAATGCACAGGACTACTCTATTGATAAAAGCTCTTCCACAACATCGTTTTTGCCGTAAAATCCGGCTTTTGTCGCCATAACCTCTTGTTGCTTGGGGGAAAAGACGCCGTTCGGGCCTCGTGCCATGTATTGCCTATACTGCTGTTATTGTTCCTTTTGCCATCTTATTATGCGCAATGCCAGGGTATTGCAGCGATTTTTTTCAAATTGTATACGTATATCATACCATCCACACATGGAAGGGAATCCAGAGACCGATGACTGCAGGCATGGAAGATGCTATAATAATACCAATCAGATCTGAATAAAGGCATTGATGAGGGGGACTGCCATATTGGCATACGAGTATATACGTTTGTCAAGTACTCAGGTATGATTGATATATAGGCATGTGTGAATGGAGTGCTTTAAATATGAGCTGCATATTGTCAGATGGCAAATGGAATAATAATAACGATAACAACTGACGAAAATATACCAATAATTTGTCAGTCCCCGTTAATCCAGGAAGCCCGAATCTTGCTACAGGTGTCAAATATCACCTGCCCTGCCAGTGACAGCGACCAGCACGGCAGCCAATCAGTGAGCACGTACAATAGTTAATAAGCCGTGTCCGTGTCTTTTGTAGTGGGTTTACAGCATTCATAATAGTGCAGCGAAATAACAACATACCTGGTACCTCAGTTGGTTGCCCTGGAACTGTTTATCTTCACGGGACCTCGCTGTTAGTCCTTATTCTCCTGGGAGCCGAGGGTGTCTTGCTCCTTGCGCGAGACGACGTTCATTTCGATCTGGGTACATCTTCTACCGGCTGCACCAAGACCCGCGCTGAGACCCGAACACGACAAGGTGAGAAGGGGATGTATGCATGAGCCGTCCGTACTATCTTCATTCAGCATTCCAGAGTCCACGAAGCAGCAGTAGGGATAGTAGGAGTACACGGCAGGCGGCTCGTTTGTTGCCCGCTTGACCTTCCGAGTATTAGACTGCTGCTGTTCCGCCGGTGCGAGTGTGGGCTTGAGCTATTTTCATCCGTCACGAGAGACTTGGGCACCACGAAAGTTATGAGTGGGGCGCAGTTTTTCTTCTCCTATACGTGACCCCATAGCAGACCAGCATCACAGACAAAGAAGCTGCTAGAGCTGGTGGTGTATCCTTGAAAAATAAATCCCTTGACAATAGCTTGGCGGCCCTCTACAACGATCCGACCTAGGACCAACCGTGGAGAATGTTTGAAGAGCGCAGGCAACTTTCGCTCGTAGATACGATCGCCCGTTTTTCGTGCCGTCAGCGCGTGAGAGGTTGGCTGTGCGGCCTGGTTACAACAGGAGAAACAGCATAACTAACACTTTGTAAAAGCACAGCAACACACTGAAATAGCAGTCACAGCTATGGATATCATACGTATGTGCTTGTTCTGGCTTGTCCACGAATAGTATTAGTGTCCATAAATACTATAATAAGTGTTCCACGTATATACGATATATCAGAACCGCACGCCTCGCACTCAAGCCTGCGCAACCTGCCAGTAAATCGAATTCCGCAATCGTACGTGCAGTAGTGTGGACGTCAAGCAATGAGAAACGGCCCTCCCGCGGGTGGAGGAAGGCGGTTGTACACACAAGTGTTAATGCGGACGAACCTGATATGTTAGTTTTCCTGCAGATAAATCGGCTGTTGGTATACAAGGGGTACGTTACTATTCCTACTACAACAGTACATCGGCTGCCACCCGACAAGCAGCGCGCCGTATGCGCACAAGAGCATGTTGTCCCAAGCAATGAACAATTACTTGATGGAATAAGCACTCACTCACTCACACTCGTACACAAAGTTGATGGGCGACTTACTAATAGTAGTAGTATTATAACTACTGCATAATAGAGTCAGGACCCTCAGAAAAAAAGAGGTGCACGTGTGTACCTAGCCTTCGTCTCCCATCAAACCGACCCCGGTCCTCGCCAGCGTGTGCTGCGTCCACGGCCTGCTGGATAATGACGTACAGGTCAGTCGACGGCGGAAATCGGAGGTAACAAATCAAAGCGTACTGGTTTCGGATGGCCCGATTTTCGTCTGGTAGCCGAGCTTATCGGCTCAGGGCCGCACCAGACCAGTGCTCCGTTACCTGGTATATATTATGTGTCCGTTGGACATTGCACCGAACCAATCGGCCCCTTGTGTTTGGTGGACGTCAGGTTAGTTTGCACCGGTTACACCAACAATACAATTAAGTGTTGGCCCCTGCCACGCCCTGGCTGAAGCTAACTCGGAATCCCCCTAATCCAGACCACAGTAAACTCAAACCTCTGACGAATACAAACGTCATCATATCGATACCCACGTCATACCATAGTGCCCGGTGTGTGCATACGAAACGGCCCCCTATTACCAGGGTTGCGTCGTTCTTGTTCTAGCCCCGGCTGGTGCCTTGACCACACTGTCATTCTTGAAAGGTCTTGAGAGTCTTGAGAGTCTTGAGAGTAATATCCGGCCGAAAAAACGAACGAAATACTTGACAGCTACTAACACCCGATTTTCCTAATTGAGAATTGACTTTCCGATGAGAATGGGATTTTACTTTCTGACACAAAACAAAACGCCTAATATTTGTTTTCCGTGGTGACATGTGCAGCGACGCCG
The DNA here is from genome assembly GCA_008828725.1 of Saccharina japonica. Classification (NCBI taxonomy): domain Eukaryota; class Phaeophyceae; order Laminariales; family Laminariaceae; genus Saccharina; species Saccharina japonica. The sequence continues at coordinate 259,893 of MEHQ01002904.1, read as the reverse complement.
ACTCTAAACAACAGCGTTTCATTGCACTCGTACACCCGTAGCACGTATGGTACGAGTACAACCATCTGACCACTGTTTGTATCGTGTAAAAATGCACCATTTGGGCTCAATGCGCAGGCGACCGCCTATACCTTTCTACTGAACCATATGCAGACAAACTAGCTTCTACTTTCCTTTCATTGATAAAACACCCAGTAGTTGATCGACTACTCTGTGCAGTCACCTCACCATATAAGACTTCAGCTGTTGCTGCTGCTGCCACCACCGCAAGGTACCATTGATCATCGGCTGCAATGTGTGCCTGGTGTCTACACGAAATACACCTACCTACCTGGTCTGGTACCAGAGACTACGGCGTACATACTTCCGAGTACGTATCATTTGTACAATTTTCGTCGATGAGAACGAGAATGGTTGAATTTACGCGCGAGGGCCATCGCATAACATTGTAAGTACAGTACCCCGAAAAATGTATTTCAAACATTTATTTTAATACATCACGACCTGTTTGACACATCGAGGTAATATGTTTTAAAGGAATGAGTTCACGTCAACCCCACAAGCAAAACACGAGAACTTAAAAGGGAGATCAACCATTTGGAGTACTCTATTTATTGTAGTTAAATGGAGCAGTCCTTCGTAATGTATGAATTGATTGATTTAAGTACTTCACAGGGATGAGTATGCCTGTTTAAATTTCAATCCGCTGAACACCTCTCCACCATTCAAAACAACAAGTGCGAGCGACTCTGCGTTTCCACTTCAGCTCGTAAGGAAGCTATACCCAGGTGAGAAGAGTCGCACTTCCGCCCAGAGGGTACTGCTGCTGTAGCTTGGCAGGCCACCTTGAAGCGCATTGCGCTCTGGGCAGCCGGCGGGCACAGCAACAGCGCGCCGATTCGTAGGTCAGAAGCCTACACAACTTCCTCGATATTGAGTTTGAGCCACAGACCGCACGTCGATTTTGCAGCAGCAGCAGCAGCAGCAGCAACTACCTGTGCTTTTGAAGGCATGCAGCTGCAACTGGTAGCAGCGTGGTGTTCCGCACGTATAAGCGTGGGGGGTGCATGTGGTATTGTGAACGAAGCCAAGGAAGGGTGTCAGTCTACTACAACAGTAAACTGCACCGCGAGAGTCCCGATATTGCGATAAATAAAAAGTGTTGTCGTACTGCTGTAGTACCAGGTAGAAGGTACATTGGCAGCAGCAAGCACTACCGAGGCCCCAAGAGAAGAAAACATCAGCACAGACGAAAAAATAACAAAAGCAAAACAGCAGTGTTTGGCAATGACGTCCTGTCCTGATGGTGCCGTGTGGCACTGCTACCGACGTACAGCTGTGCTGGACATACGGCGTATAGGCTCGATAACACGATAACATCGCTCCACATGTCACCACGGCGAACAATTATTTGGAGCTTTTTTGTGTGCCCAAAGGAAAAGTCCCATTCTCATCGGACAGGCAATTCTCAATTAGGAAAATCGGGTGCACTGTACACAGAGTAATTATAACTACAGGAGTTTGGACCAGCAGCCGCCAAGATCTTCTCGCGGGTGCGCTCTCGATTAAACTCCCAGACCATTAACACGCCGTTACGCCTACATGCGATTTTCTATAGAAACATATTGTTTGTGTTGTTTCATCCGTTTACAACAACCGGTACCAAGGTATAATTATCCCCTATACTATTAACAGTGTATCCATCGCAGCAAACGTAAATGTTTTCGTCCGGTAACATTGTTCTTATTGTTCGCACATTATGATACCACATGTGCATGTGTGTACGCAGACAATGATATCCTTATATGGGAATATCTGCCGTCGACGGCAAAGAACAGCCGCCACTAGTACCGGCCAGCTACGGGTAGGTATAACCCTTTTTTGACTCCAAACGGTCAAACGGGGAAACAAACTACGGATACAGGCACCTATCGCCCTTTCAGATTTGATTGACGAAACGTCGGATAGGGAGTCCGTAAAGACAAGTATAAGGTTGACCGCATTATTATTGATATACGAGTACTTTAAGTTTGTCAAGTATTCAGGTATTATTGATATTAATATTGATATATATAGGGATGGTATAATTGCAATAAAAGCTGCATATTGTCCGATAGGAAATGGAATAGTACTAATTACTATAATAATAACAATATTACAAATTGATGTTTCAATGTCACCCACACGATGCGACGCGGACTACTAGGGTACATATCAGAATGGTCTTCTTAATTTCGGACTCCCTCTTGGAAGAAGCTGCACCCCCCCCGGATAGCTTGCCTTAATTGAACCACGTTGCATGCGCACACTACTCGTAAGCACGACACAAGCGAGCGCAATGCCACGGTAGCCGTGATGGTGCCTTATCTCCCGAGTCCCGCACATGAAGATGAGCTCTCCATAGCTTGCCCGAAACATGACTTCGCGGGGAACTTTGTTCGCGCAACGCCTGACCAAGACTTGCTGGGTCCACTACTGTAAGTAGAGTTATCCGACAACAACTACTGTATACACATGCCAGTAAAAAGATCATACTAGCCGGTAGCTTCTCACTGAAGGAGCCCAGCCAGTCAGCAAGCGTGAACCAAACAATATACCGTTGGGTGAATCAAGCCTGCACTCACCGGGAGGAGATTTATCTATACGGAGTACCTGGGTCCTAAATAGATTAGTGGCTATCAATGAACCGGGAAGCGTGACAAACGTAGTTCGAATCCCAACAGCCTCTTTGATTTTTTCTAAGTACAGAGCATGTGGGTGTTCAAAGGTTTTCATTGTTTCGTGGCGATATATATATGTCGTTATGCAACGAAGGTCGTAGTCGGCGACAATGTCCTTGACCGAGCGACTACCGCAGATTGCTGCCAGAGCAAAAAACCGGGGAAAGGAATATACCGATATACGAAGTACGCAATACCGACGACACTACATTGAGAGGCACATGCATTCGTGATAGATTGGTCAACGTGCCGATTGATAACCATTACCGGCGACGATAGACCCGTCCATTGTACCTATTGCACCCATGGTATACTCCTACAAGTAATACCGTGTCAATTGTGTACTGTCCAGGGTGTGTACTCCTACTATGTAGTACCGATAGTAGAGCTGTGTGCCGTAACTGTATCATCTGCGAACACCTGTATACACACCTAAAAAAGCACATGTTCATGACACACATGAATGGTGCCTTGGGGACGCATGCTACGATAGAGGTGCACCATGTTTTTTCTGAGCTCCTCACTTAAGGAGCGCCATACCTCACCGAAAAAATGTTTTATGAGGAAAATAAAAGTGCTGCCGGATGAGGAATCACATGACCGAAGTATACCCTGAAACATATTTCGTCACAAAAATGAAATTCCGACGAATTTGGGTTAAGGAGTCCGATCGTTCAGAAAACGATTCAGCCAAAAACTGCTACCTCTACCGTAGCACGCGTCTGGGCTCTACATCTCGCCGTTGCGATGCGATCGGTATTTAGCATACCACTCACTGTAATTTTCTCATCGGGGGGGAGGGGGGGGTAGAGTAAACTACGGTTTCTGGAAACAAAGGTGATTGCGCCGCATACACATGTGACTGGCTTCGGCGCGATCAACGTGAAAAATCTCGATCATTAAGCTTCAACGATCAATGTAATATTGTTCCATTGATTAGCTGACAATCTGCGGCGATTTTCCCAATAGCACCGTCCCCATATGGGTAACTACATGAAGAGTATTCCAAATAACATGTAAGAGCGTCCTGTCGAACCAATATATGCAAGCCTCGCTACCAAAGACAACTTTTAGTGGACGATATGATGACAGATATCTACCCCCATGCTATGGCAGAGCCCCGGTAGTCTCGAATGCAGCTATTAATACAGCAGTAGCCTCGTAATCCTGAAGTTCAAATGCCACCGTAGTGAGATTAGCAATAGAGTTGCAAAATTATGTAAACAATCGACTGCTGAGAACGCCTACGTATCATGGGTAGGCGCAAGTTCGACGCGCGTCGATGAAGGAAAAAGGGCTTAAGCCTTCTCGGGATAAAACTGCAGGGCGCGAAACGTAGTGGGGAGGGGGGATAGGGGATAGGAGCCTTCTATGTACTATGTGACCACGGTCGTTAATACAGTATCGAATAGTGTGTTTTCCGAAACTCCCCGCATTAGTTCCATGGTTACGTTTTATTAAGCTTGTTTTTTATTTCCTGGTTTTCGTGGACGAACGTAGGAACAACATTCGTCTTCACACTATTATTGCTACAGTAGCCCCTCCCACGTGTATGCCACTGCTCTGCTTTTTTACCCCGTTCAGACCCCATTTTCTGTATACCCCCGCCCCCCCCCCTCCCCCGTTTTTTTGTCCGCCTAACCATATCGACTTTTTAAGGCCCGGGCTACCAGGAAGGAAGGACCTCGCACGGGTCCCAGTGGAAGACATTCCTGAAGAGAGAGATAGACAAGAACAGGGGTGTCGATAGCTCCGCGTGGCCGGCAAGACTTGGGGTAACGTCACATCGTTGCAGTTCCTTCCACGATGCGTGTGTTGTTCCTGCAAGCGGTTGGAGCTGCAGTCTGGGCCGGGTTCCTGACATGTTCTGCGGTGAGCCGGGTTGAAAATTGTGTCTTCGAGCTAACCAAACGCCTGGTATAGCAGGTACAAAAACAGAAACGACGCAAGGGTAAGATAGGGTAGCACCTACACGCATATGTCCTCAGGACCCTCATTAAGGGAGCCTCACATTGTTAGGGAGTTTTCCAAAACAAAGATCATGTTGAGAAGAAAAGCTAGAGTACAATCCCTTGGCCTGCAGTAGGTCTACCTACAGTACCTCGAATATGAACATTCACATTTTGGCTAAACCCAGTAGCTCCACTCTTCACCCAAAAGACGATTTGGGAAAACACGAAAAAGTCCGATCTGCCCAATGAACAATCGCATGGCCTACTTCTCTAGGAAACCCAACGAATAGTATAGAATAGTTATATTCAAATGTAATTATATTGTCACTGGGTAGTTATTTGTTTGGAGAGCCCGTAAGCCGGAGATATTTCGGCAGAAAAGTGTTATCGCACTGCTGTACCCTGTACCCCTATCGCGTCACACATTAAAGGGAACATGCATGCACGTGGGCAAGTGAGATGTGACACCCACTCGATACGCACCGCATGCTGGGTCCTTCAAAATATTTCCGTTCGTGTTGTTACTTCCATAAGAAGATTACCCCGTACTTCCTCCATGGCAGTAAATATTGCATCCATGGAAGTGAAAAAGTTCCATTGGAAGTGAAATATTACTTCCTCCATACAAGTAAAAACATTCCCGTGGAAGAGCTTGACTTACATGGAGGTAAGAACGCCTCCATGGATTGGTTGTTACTTTCATGGAAGTACCAGTACTAATTTACTTCCATGTCTCCCACTTCCATGAAAATATGTGGAAATTACCACTGTTCAGTGGAAATGGAAGCTTCTATCGACTTCCATTAACTGAATGAAGCTTCCACAGCCACGTTCGGTGGAAGCTGCCAAGAGCTTCCATATTTGCCTCTAGACTTACACCTACTTCCACGAGTTTCCTACACTGTCGTTAACTTCCACAAGACTCCAACTTTCATAAACTTAATTAATTCCAGAGAAGCTTCTATCAACTTCCATGGTAGTAGCTTTGCTTGAATGAAATTAAGGAGAAGCTTCCATGGAAATGTTCATGGCAGGCAGTAAACTTCAAAAAAACGAATATTGTGAGAGCCTTTCTAAGCATCATACAGGCCGTTCTCGATTCGAGTGACTAACGGTTTTAAATGGTGCAGCAAATAGGGTTCGTTTCTCCAGTTCGTTCTACAAGTATGCTGCAAGTTAGGCTTTGTGCTTTATTTAGTTCAATTAGAAAATGATGCGGGAAGTAGCGTTGATGTTGTAATTTCCCGGTAGTAGACGGGCCCTGCGCATTGGCGTTTCTTCATTCACGTTTGTGGTTTCACTACTACTCGGCAGTTTTTCTTATCGCGTGCGCCTTCTTCCTGGAAATGTTCCGCTACACACACGCCTGCAGATATTCGTGGAAAGCCCGGAGGGAGAGCCTCCTCAGTACTGCACCGGTGAGAACACCATACCTATTAACTCGTCAGGCAGTACTATGGTGGCACTTCATATTGCGTGATATTCATTGTTCATGTCGAATCATTTATCGTGTTGTTGTTGTTGACGATGCGGCAAAATGTCGCTTGTAGCACAGTGGGCGCGAAAATGCAAGGGCCACTGCGGTATAAATACGAGTACCGACCGGTCATTACTACTATGGCGTCAGGAATGGCATATATGTTGTTGGTGATCCCGCTTCATACATGATATTATTATCCTTGCCATCCGACAGAGTTTAGCATTAATAGCATTAAATGCGCTTGAACGTTGGTCGCTCAGAAACATAACATTCTCCCGACAGATGAAAAAACATCAAAAACAAAAAGAGATCCCTGCACAAAATCTACTAATTTATGTACCTACTTCAGGCTTGAGCTTGGTCTACTCCTTTTGCTGTCACTTTTCCTTCCACTTCACATCACGTGCTCTTGTTTTGCTGCTGTATATGTCGTATTGCTACTGATACCGTCGTGATTTTGTTGATGAATGTCCCCGATTCGTACGGTTTCCAACCAACACAATCGCCTCCCTAACAGCCAGTGCCACATACATACGTCCCACACCGAGTCGTGCTCAGGGTACACTCACTTCTCCAAACGCGTCACATATGACATGCGTATGCGCCAAGCTCTTCACGCACAAACGTTCATTAGCTTGCCAGAAAGTGACACATTCGTCCCCCCCGAGAATGTAACTACCGATGAAACGTTTACCGTACAAGGTACCCTATGTCGTCTTTATGTCGATTACTCGCACTGATCGCGTGCACTACTAATCATGCAACTACTGTCCGTGCGCAGCGTTCAATCACTTCCCCAAAAGTGGAGGGTCGAGCATCAAGGGCCAGCTCATCGCTAACTGCCGGATTGAACGCTCCCGCATGCCAGGTGATTGTACACTAAGGCCGTAATTTTCCAAAAAGGTCTGTTTTTTCCTGATGAAATTGGCGTATATTTTATTTTATTTCCTGATATTGTGTCCTGCTCCGCACGCTAGCGGAGTTATGTGCAGAAGGGAGTAGATTTCGCGCAGAGAACTCTTCTTGTTGTTACCGTGGTTTTCTTGTTTCGGAGTGGGGTGTTTCTGAGTGATCAATGTTGAAGCTCTTCCATGCTATTATTAATATGCTATTATTAATATGAATGCTACACATTGGTGAAGATGGCAAGGATAATAACAATAGGGGGGTCACAGGGTCACAGTGTTTATATTTTTGAGGCAGTCAGAGCCACTCCGCCGAGAGCCTACCAAAATTGTTTGAAGTGGTATTTTGTTTAAGCTGTTTGGTTTGGTGGTATAATACAAGCACCGCTACTATCCCTACGGCTGATACGACTACCACTCATCATACAACTACTGCTGCTGCTGTTGCTGCTACAAAGACTACTACTCCATGACCAATATTGTATATAGTCTTAGTATATACTACTGCTGCTACTACAACTACCCCTACCACCCCTACTACCTGCTGATACTGCTACGACTAGTACTCCTACGACTAATAATACGACTAATACTAATGATATTGCTGTAGGTTTGATCACGGGGGTGGTGCGAACAACACCGGAGAGGCGACTAGACGTCGTCAACAACTCATCCGTCATTATGGGTTACGTGGAAATGCTAAGGTGAGATATCGCGTTCTACGGTATGCGGTGCACCTACAGGAGTCATATTTACTGGTCTCGCCTGACATGAGAAACTCAATGCCTCGCCCAAAGACCAACTTCGACTAACACCGTACACGCAACCCGACATCCAATGCCATGAACAGTTTTAGCTTTTGTTTCGTTGTCTCATCCCGATCATGTCTTCGCCGTTCTTTCTCCTGCCCCCTCGCTAGTTGCAGCTCATATCCGGGAACACATTGCAGGCTTACCGCCCCGCGCCCCTCCCTTCCTCGGTGAACGTTTGTGAAAGTTAGTGGCAGTTTAGGACACTCGTGCACGTACGGTAGGTCCTGGTTGCAGGCCCTACTGCAGCGGTCCTGGTTGCAGGCCCTACTGCAGCGGTCCTGGTTGCAGGCCCTACTGCAGCGGTCCTGGTTGCAGGGGTCCCCCAGCGCATCGGTGCCCCTTGACCGAAATGCCCCCTGGCGGCCTCGGAAAGTAGCAGCCAGCGATCCTTTACAGCGCTTCACGTTAAACTTTCCCAGGGAGCCCTCAGTCCGGCGAGAACTCTCAGAGCAAGGCTAACTCGGCCATTGACCCCTCCTTCTGATATGTTTCCGTGCTTTCTAAGGCTCCCACTGGAGGATGCTGGTAGGAGCTGCGACTACTTCACAATGGTGCGGCATCCCATCGACAGGCTGGTGTCCGCTTTCTATTTTTGCCCGAAGGACAAAGCCATCCCGGACAACAGGCCGGAGAAGGTGCGGGAACAAACATGCATGTAACGCAGAGAAACAAACAGGAATGGAGTTCCAACGATAAGGCATGCCTTATAAGGAAAATGTCTAACTGGGTAGTTCCTCAGTGCCCCTAAGGAGACCCGACAGCCATAAATGGTTTGGGCCCAAAGTGATACCTCTGCCGTAGCACCGAATGCTCGCTATGACAAGCAAAATTGTATTTCCTGGCGACCGCTTCGTTTCTCCCCTGGATTACAGGTAACAGGTTTTCTCTGATATGCCTGTTCTCTCTCTCTGGCCCAACGTGTTTATACTGTTTTGCTTCCAACAGCAATGGTGCGTCGTTGACGATGAAGGCCTACTTCGTAGATACGCGAAAATGTCGTTCATGTTCAATGCCCTGTGGCCTTCTCCCCTAAGCTCCTTATCCCCTAAGCTGAACCAAACGTTCCCTGCTAAATTCCCTGCGTCCTCTCTGCCTGGCCGGACGTGTCGTTGCGACATCCAATTTACAGTGGTGTGGCAACGCAAAGGGCCAGACCGGATCCTTACAGGACAGACTGCTGGATTTCTCCCTGCAGCGATGGGGAAACACGGCCTTCAGGCTTATGATGCACTCCTTCGCTTGCGATCCTCGCTTCGAGCTGTGCCGCCCGGACCTCGCGGTGGGTGCCTACTTGATCCGCGATGCATGTCAACATTAGATCCGTTGCACTACTTGTCTGTATTGTCTGACCCAAACGGCGCTGCCGCAATCGAGGCACGTGTCCGCCCGAGACGAGGCAAAACGAATCAAACTTTTTACAGACGCAGCGTAACAATCAACTTCACGGCGGCGAGGTTGTATCGCGGTACATATCGTGAAGCCGAAAACCAAAAAATGAAAACGAAAAAGGATAAACGAATTTATAGAGGTATACCAGGTATGTGTACACACATTTCACTCCACATCAGTAAGTTGGTCCCTGAATCTCAACCCCTCTGTCTTTCTGCCCGACAAACACATCTCCCCACTTCGCAGAGGGATCCGCGCTCGTGGCCGCACAACATCGATACTGCTGAGGGCTGGCAAATGATGGAGAACGTCAAGGTGCGCCATTCACAGCAGTATATATATGTGTATATATATATGTATATACGGTACCGGCCCTCTACTGTACTACTATGAGCAACCGACATATGACTATTATCCTTGCCCTCCGACAATCAAGGTTCTGTAGCATGAGATAGCTTCAACAGTCATCACTCAAAAGCGTAACATTCTCCGAAAGAAGAAATGCACGAAACACAAGAAGATACCTCTATCGGATAAATTGGGCAAGCGCACAGCAGTGGGTTTATTTTTGGCCTAAAGGGGGTGTGATCCACACCCACCCAACTACCGTTTAGAAGTAGTAGAACTGCTCCCCGACGTTTTTATCATTTCCCCGGACTCAAAGGCTGAGTTTCTTGTGCGTCCCTTGCTTTCGAGACGGACACTACTACCTGCAGTACCTACAGCACTTTACTCGAGACGCGTGCTACGGTAGAGGTAGCACTTTTGGGGTGAATCGTTCTCTGAACGATCGGGCTCCATAACCCAAATTCGTCGGACTTTCATTCTTGTGACGAATAATGTTGCAGAATATACTTCGGTCAGGATATTTCTCATCCGGCAGCACTTTTATTTTCCTCCAAAATCACTTTTTTCGGTGAGGTATGACGCTCCTTAAGTGAGAAGCTCAGAAAAAAACATGGTGCACCTCTATCGTAGCATGTGTCTCGACATGAACGTTGTAACGGCATCCATACGAGATATGATGTGCCTAGCTGGTCCACAACGAAATAATTGCTACAGTATTACGTGCAGAAATGTATGGACCGTGTGGGTGTTTATCCGTATTAATAATTCGTATCCCTTGCCATCCGACAATCGCGTATGTAGCTTGAAATATCTTCAACATTGATTACTCATAAGCACCCCGAAAAAAGAAAACGACAGATTAAAATAGAACCCTCTGCACAAGCACTACTCTCTTCTATACCTACTTCCGGCTTAAGCTTTGTCTACTCCATTTCTTTCCTGTCCCTCTTCCTTCCTTTCCATCACGTACTCTGATGTTCTTTTGTGAAGTACGGAAATATGTGGGGACCCGTGTGTGGATACTAAGGGTATAGGGGTAATACCCAATCGTTCCCCTTACCGTTCGGAATAGAGTGCTATCGATTATACCCGGTGGCGATTGCGTGGTGGCTGACGTATTTGGCCAATTCTCGGCAGCTCCTTAGCCGGTGTCGCACTCATATGCAGAGCATCTCAGAATAATAGCACATATAGATAAGAACAGAAGGCGTGCTGGCGGAGTATTGTCGCACCTTCTCCGAGGATCGCACGGGATTGGTGACCTTCACATTGATGTTGGGTCTTCGCGACGTCGCTTAGTCTCGGCTGTGCAGCAGCAACCAAAATCTGTGAAAGCTGTCCCTGCTCCGAACAACTGTATACAACGGTGGTGGTAGTTTCGACTGCTCTTAATAGCAGCTGCATGTCGAGGCATGTCGAGGCATGTCGAGGCATGTCGAGGCATAGCTCTTCGCCTTGTCGACTCTGTCCGCATTATTTTGCGATTACGTGACATTCCTTCGTGTTAACACACGTTTACCACATAATTAATAACGTGATGCTTTTCGTCGTTCGTGCGCTTCTGACCCTTGTCTTCAGGACGTACTGTCGACATACACGGCGGTTGGCATCTTGGAAGGTACGATTGACATCTCCACAACAACGCACCCAACGCGCGGACAAAACCGTATAGTTTCATACACTATCGAACAAAACCGTACATACAATACAATGCAATATGCTAAGATAATCGGTGTGTGTAGGTCACAGGCAATTGCTAAACGGTCAGTTGGCATGAACAGTCGTATTGTAACACGTGTACAGCAGCATCCAAGATAATCGCGGTTTCATAGCGAGTTGAGTAAGTTGTGGAAGTAAACATACCCCTCTGAGGACAAACATACCCCTCTGAGGACAACCGAGGCAAGGATTGACTTCTGGACACCGCGACAACAGCAAGCAGCACATGAGGGGCCGTGTTGTTCGTTCGTCATCAACTCAACGCGCACAGCTGTCCGAGTTTAGCAGAGCAGGAACACGAGCGAGCGGCACGGGCTGCACACTGTCAAGCTTTCAAACCTCCTACATTATCATGCATGCAAACAATACCATACAACACCATACAACACATCATACCATACAATCCAAGTAAGTCTATTTCGAAACGGAGTGTGTACTGTGTACCAACTTCGTACTACAGTACGTGTAAAGCAATTAAGATTCCGAAGAGACGCGGTAACTCCTCACGTGAGGAGTATTCTCCCATATGGAAGTAAAATTTAGAAGTAAATTTACTCACATGGAAGCATGCATGGAACCTTCCAGAAATTTCTATGGAAGCTTTCGTCAACTCACGTGGAAGCTACAGTAGTACGGGGGACCATAGTAAACACTATTAATAGTAAATAGGACCGAATATTGTTACAGTAGTAAAAGTAGGTGAATATGTACTGGCAGGCTTTTGTGTGTATCATACCATAGGTCTCCTATTTAGTGGTATTGTTTACCATGCTCCCCCGTAATAGTGTGCTTCCATACGGGCGAATTTACTTCCATGTATGTTCCGGAAGCTTCCATAGATTGTGCATTCATGGGATATCCCTATCCCGCTTGGCACTCTGCTCCCACTTGGTACCGTGATCCCGTAGTGGGCCCTTCCAATTTGGCACCCTGCTCCCACTTACAAGGTGCAGAATTATGAGTAGCCCTCCACAGGATCTGCCGGAGGCCCACCAGCAATTATAAGCCAAAACACCCCACCGGTCACCCATATCCACACCCATGGAAGCTTCCATGGAAGTAAAACCCCCTTTCATCGATGTGAACATTTCACTTCCATGGAAGCAACGGAAGTTACAAAAAAAAATTAATGGAAATAGGGTATGCTTCCACGGAGAAGTGGAAGTAAAACGTTAATTCCACGTCTACTTCCGCGACCATATTGAAATTACTGGAATATGGTGTAAGTCGCGGCACTCGGTGGGCTCCTGCGGAAGTCAATGACTGGTTAGGAGCCTCATGGAAGTAGGCGGAATTCTCTCGGGGAATATGGAAGCTATTGGCAGCCTCCGCCGAACGTAGTTGTGGAAGCTTCAGTTGATCGAAGTTGGTGGAAGCTTGCGCTTTGACCAACGGTGGAAGTTTCGAAGCACCTACGAAACGACTCCACGGAAGTAACAGTCCACAGCTTTTTACTTCCATGGAAGTAACCTGTACTTTCATGGATTGTTTTACTTCCATAGAAGTAAGTTATGCTACTGTATATGCATGGTAACTTCCGTGGAAGCAAATACAGCAAGGGGAATGCTTTGGCGGGCCGTTATCTACTTCGAAGCAAACGTATAGCATATGACTCCTGGATTGGAGCTGTACTGAACCGATCATCTACCACATCACAACAACAGGTTGAGACCAGGGTGATGTGAATCATGATCTTCCCGATGGGTATAGTATTGTGTAGGTCGCTCAAACGCACCCCTCCCTGTGTATTGTATTGTTCATATGCGAACAAAATGTCGGCCACTCCTCAATAGAATAGCGAATTTCCTATTTCCCGACGGTAGATAGATGAGTTCTACCCGTTAAACGACGGACGGGGCCCCTCTCCCCCCTCTAGTGCCTTGCACGCATGTCGCTGCGAGTCTCCGCAAATGCCATCAAATATGCTACTCCGACAAGCACACATCTAGGATATGGCCGTTATGGTACAGTAGATCAATATTGCACATCGAATACCGGTATGGTACATAGACTATGGCATAGATAGTATATCGAATATGGTACATTAAGCACGGTACATCAAATATGGTATGTACATAAAATTTGTCACGTCAATTAGGGTACATCAAATAAGGTACACCAAGCAGGACACGTAAAACAAGGGCATACCATATGGCACATTGAACACGGTACGCCAAGTACGTCAAATCCTCTAACCACGTCCACCCACCCACTTGCCGGTGGTTTCATCTCCCCCAACGTCAAACCGTTTTGAAGAGTGGGAGTTGTCCATGGAGTTATTCAACGCGAAGGTCAAGAGCCCCGTTCGACAATGGAACGCCTCCGTCACTGCAAACCAGGCAACGCAATCCTCCGAGCGGCAGGCGTTACTCGACTGGGCGTACGAAAGTCCGGAGTTGAACTCGAGGCTGGCTGCGGACTTGATGTTCTATGAATACGCCGTGGCCATTTTCCAACAGCAGACTACCGAAACCCTGGGCGTCACCTGGGGTTGAAAGCGCTGTGGAGTGGAAGGCGTTCGTTGTCGTGGGGGGTATTGTACGAACATGCGCAACGGTGTTGAAAGCTGGCGCGAGTCACGACTGGGGTAGGAAGCATGTACGACACTTTCTGAGGCTGCTCTCTGGTGGAGCCCTACTATTATTACTGTATATCTCATCCATCACCTATACGTTGGTATATAATCGTGGATAATAACCAATCCCATGGGGTAGGGATACCTACCGAATACTTTTTTTTGTAAATATCAGACGCGAGTATCGACGCATGATATGTACGTTAGCCTGCATGCAGGTGCGCCACGTTCTTTCTGAGGGTGGTTGGTCACTCGAGGAGCTCAATACCCGCAGTAGTCAAAACCTATAATTAGTATGGAGGGAAAACCCCGACGAACAGATCCCATGGACTAAAAGTACATCTGGAACAAGAAAGACACTTAATTGTGACAGTACCTTGCAATACCTACTGGTTAACTCGCGTACGACGAGCAATATTGCAGCACTCGCGTACGACGAGCAATCAATGTTGCAGCACGCACATGGAACTCTGACGATTTTGGGTTAACCCCTTAATAGTTGGTCCCACGTATTTGGGTACAAACTACTTGGAATTAGTGTTGGATATTTTTTTTCCAGGTCTGAATGCGTTAAGGAGGCACCGTCATTCCGAAACAAAACCAGCCAAAAAGACCTACGTACTCGTAACTCGTACCTCTATATTTCGTAGCACGCGTCTATCGTGTGCCTCGAAGGCGCGCGTGTCTTGCTTACGGTAGCTAACAAATGCATCAATCGATCCATGTCGGATGGGTGAGGTATAGAGGAGCCCCAGAAAATTTAGGTGCAGAACATTGAGAGAAAGAGAGAATGGTGCCTAGGTTTGGAGCTTTCGGTTTATCCAACCCCTTTAGGGCTGCACCTTCGTTGTGGAGACGAAACACTTGGAATTGAAGTCAGCTTTAGTTTTCTGTACAGCAGCGAGGAAGAAATAAAAGGGTTAACACGCACGCACGCGTTTTTCTATTGCTGGGCTGGTCGAAACCTTTTGTCGGATCTAAAACCCTCCAAGGAAGTATTCACCCCTACCTTGCGGCGGTTGTCTGTTAGAGAGTCATGCTACGCTAGACGTCGTAGTTATGGCACCGACACCTTTCCGACTGTCGGTGCTGCCCGACTCAAGGACTAACCCATGGCAGCTGCTGCGATCCCAACGGTTTACTTTACCCTGCTTTCCCCCAGTGTACTGCTTAATTACGAATATTGGACGCTACGAAGCACGAGGAGGTCACCACGGAAGTATCCAGTAGCCTTTACCGCATCACAGAATTAGTATCTAGGTTAAGGAATGGAAATCGAAAAATATGTTAGTATACACCTTTTTGAGTGGTCGACCGATTTTTCCAAAAAAAAACTCCTGATTTTTCAGAGGCAGAACTCATAAGGGTCGGGGCGGGGGTTAAGGTTAGGGTAAGGGTTGGTGTCTGAAGTAGTGTTTCCGGCGTTTTTCGAAATATTCCTTCTTATAACACTGGAACCACACGCGGGCCAAAACCTATTCCCCGGTTTCTACACTTTATCCTAGATAATAATTCAGAATTGCGGTCAAGGCGGCTCCAAGTGTAAGGGATATTCAGGTATTTACAGCAGAAAGCCCAAACAAACGGTTCATAAATTTCCGTCCAGAAATTGTACCACGGACTTCTTTTTCTGTGCATCCCGCAAGGGTAAAGGTGATAAATACTTCGTATGTTACAATGTTTCCCTTCGGGGTTGTGGATAGCTTTCAAATCCCGGGGGTGTCGCACGCTGAAAAGGGAGTTCCTAACACAGCTGGCGTTTGTTCTTAGTATACCGGCCACGTGCTCGTACGTTTATAGCCACCGGTGAAGAACGAAAAACATAGAAATAACTGTTGAAAAAGCTGAAGAAATAGGAAGTAGCAACCGGGCAAGTAGCAGCGACCAGCCTAAACGAGTTTATAGTCCGTTATATGAAGAATACTCTGCCCAGTCCACAGGTAAGTCCTCGTATTGTCAGAGCCTATATATGCCCTCCAACCAGAGCTTACTTGACTGCTGCTAGACCATTGAGACCATGCCAGGCGAGCACATAGAATAAAAGAACTACTACTGCTGTCTGTACGTAGGGCAAGGAGAGGCAGAAGAAGAGTTTTTACACCCACGCGACGAACAAACTATTCGTAATAGTGAGTAGTTGTCTTCTGGAATCATGGGCATACCTGGTATACTGTTTCGACATGACGTGCCATGGTGTTATGACATGGACAACGCCGCCAATCATAGCTCATGCGTCCGACCGGAGATGCTACTTATTAAAAAGAAATTAGTGATGATACAGCAGCAGTAGTAGTACCCTTGTCACTACTATACTGAACGCCACATACACATATACGGTTGAAGGTACTGTACATCGCTGACAAAACGTTGGCCGTAACAATCTCTGCTGTAGATAGAGCTTATTATACAATAACCAACAACATATATTTTACCCTTGACCGTGGTAATATTCTCCTTTGTAGAGCTAACAAAACAATAACGTCGCAGGCATGTTACAACAAGGGTGCACCTTATTGTTCCGGTATGGGAGGTATCTGTTTTCGTCCGCGGGTCGTTGGAGTTGTAGATGTGCGAAATGATCTCTGATCCGGGGAGGGGACTTTATCGTCCCCGGGTGCGGCGGGACCTCGACGCTGTCTCGGGGGGGCACTCTCGCTGCGCGCTGCACTTACTTGGTTATAGTATAGGAGCTCTCTGCCTCGCCAAAACCTGACCCTGACTGCTGAGACAAACGAAACCGCACAACCCCCAGCGTCGAGGCATCCCAAAACACAAACTAATTATATTATTCCAGCGATAATGTTGGGTAGCGTTGTCAGCGGAGAAGCTTCGCCATTCAGAACTTGCTTGGCCACAATATTCTTAGAATGTTACTTACCAGGTATGAACTTTCAATATAACCAACAAAAAAAACGTGATTTTAGTATAGAACGCATTATTTCAGAGTCTATCGACGATATCCGCTATATTTCCTTTAACCCCCCTCAAGAACCGGTCCCCTGTTTTAGGGGAAAAACTACTTGATTGTAGTGTGGGATGCGTTTTTCAGCTCTGAAAGGGTTAAGCCTAAATCCGCCAAACACCATATATTTCGTCCATTCTTCTATTTTTCCCTCTTTGATAACAAATTGACGACATAAAAACGTGCCCCGAAAAAACAAGACCGGTCAATTTTCCAACAAAAGAAAACTGACGTCATCATCCACGGCCAATTTATCAAGTTTTTTTTTTTTTTTTCAAAAAGTGACGTCACGATTCCGGGTGGCGACAAATGTCGACCAAGGATTTTCCACCAATAAAAAAATCCACCCTTAAAAGTTGACCAATCAGAAAACTGCAGGCGACGTCGGCCGGTATACCTACCAGCGCTTTACAGCGTGGTCGTTCCAATATACGAACCCCTTCAGCTAACGACATCGCCCCTTTCCTGACGACCATCATTGATACTATTAATACTGTACATCACGAACAACACTGACCTGTCAAATGCAGCAGCCCCTGTATGTAGCTATATAGGAGTAGCAGAATTGACCGTTTGCTGGTGCTACGAGTACAGCTAAGCACAAACAAATGCACTGCTGTATCCTGGTACATGAAAAGGTATATAATATTGATTTAGTACACAGCGTTAAGACAACCCCAACACCGGCACGAGCCTTCCCACAAACTATAATACAGCACCCTCCTCGAACTAGGGCTGCGAGTTGTTTCAATTCCACGGCTAGTTATGATTGGGGTGGCAAAAAAAACAAGTCAACGCGCTGACTTTGTGCCAATAAAAAACACACGTCAAGCCACAAACGCAACAGTTAGACACAAAAGACGCAGAACTCCGCACATTACCCCACGCAACTACAAATAACTGCAATACCTAGGCAACTAAAAACAAATGCGTAGGTAGTCGGCGACGTATAGTCACTCAACTCACAGCCCTGGCCATGGTAGAAGCAAGGGGCGCGCCCCACGGCAGGTGCAAATACAAGCGCGAAACTAAATATCAAATCAGTTCAACCCGCCCAATCAACCAATACGTACGGCAAGGGGAGGAGAGACTGCGGGGGACTTTGTACGTCCCCTGCTATCTCTGCAGCCAAGCTACCACTCACAGCAGAAACAAACACAGAAGGCGTAACACACATTACAGCACTGCTACTGCAGTCGCTCAACAACACAACGAGCAAGGAAATATATCAATGGCGGCTCAACATCGAAACAGGCCTGCCCACTACACGCCCTCCTGCACCCCCGCCAATCCCACACCCGCGGCCCCCCCAATAGGATCAGTCGCGTCCCCCAGTCGACCATTCGCATCTACACTTCCGCTAAGGCCACTCTCAGGCGGTGTTGCCAGGTTTTCCACATGAGGAGGGGTTACTCCTTCGTGGGAAGGCTGGTGATGTCTCTGTTCGTCAGGGCGCTGCGGTTGATGAGGTTGGTTTTGCAGCGTGTGGTGTCGGGAGTGATTTTGATGCGGGAGGTACTTTTGGTCTTCTTGCCCTCCGTGCCGATCGTGGTGCGTGTCCTGAGGCCGCTGGCACTGCGCTTCTTCGTGCACTTGCTGCGGCGGCGGCGGCGGCGGCGGTTGGGGAAGCGGCTGCTGATGCTGCGGCTGCTGCTGCTGCTGCTGCGGTGGTGGCGGTTGCTGCTGCTGCTGCTGTTGCGATGGCGGTGATGACTGCTGTTGCTGTGGCTGCTGCTGCTGCTGCTGCTGCTGCGGTGTTTGCGGCTGCGGCTGTTGCACCTGCGGTTGCTGCGGTTGCTGCGGTTGCTGCGGTTGCTGCGGTTGCTGCTGCTGTGAGTGCTGCTGAGGCGGTGGGTGCTGTTGCTGCTGCTGCTGCTGCTGTGGTAGCTGCTGCCCTTGCGACAGCGGAGGCGATGGCAGATGCGACTGCTCCAGCTGCTGCTGTTGGTGCTGCGGCTGCTGCAGCTGCTGTTGCTGCGGCGGCTGCGGCGGCTGCGGCGGCTGCGGCGGCTGCGGCGGCTGCGGCGGCTGCGGCGGCTGCGGCGGCGGCGGCTGGTGTTGCTGCGGCGGCTCCTGCGGCGGCGGTGGTAACAGATGCAGCTGCTGCTGTGGCTGGTGTTGCTGCTGTGGCTGTGATTGATGCTGCTGCTGTTGTTGTTGGTGCTGCTGCTGCTGCGGCGGCGGCGATTGTTGTTGCTGCTGCTGCTGTTGCTGGGTATGCTGTGGGTGCTGCTGTTGCTGCTGCTGCGGTTGCGATTGCTGAGGCTGCGATTGCTGGTGATGTTGATGCTGATGCTGCGGGTGCGGATGCTGTGGCGGATGCTGTTGTTGCTGCTGCTGCTGCTCCTGACGAGGTTCTGCGTGCCTCCCGTTCGGTTCGTTCTCTTGCATGGCCATCACATGCACATGCGGTACCACCACCTGCACCGCCCCCTGACCCTCCACCACTCCCTCCCCTCCATCCTTCCCCTCTCCTACACCATGGACACCCGCCAACGCGTGTCCCCCCGCGGATTGCTCCGCCCCATGCTCCTCCACCGGGACAGGGGGCGGGCTTTCCGCGGGTAACGCGGTCGCCGCCGCCGTGGCCGCCGTAGCTGCAGCCGCCCGTGTCGCCTCTATCGCAAGGGACGCGGCTAGAGCTGTCTCAGCTTGCGCCTCGAGCGGCAGGTAACCCGCGAACGGCGTTAAGGGGGGGACAGCAGGGCGAGGAGGTGGGGTGTGCCTTGGCGATGAAGGTCGGACATCCTCCCTCCCAGTCGCAGCCGGAGGATTAGGGTTTTCCGGGTAGCCCTGTGGGTCGTAGCTGGTTTGGGGCGCGGGCGGGATAGGCCCGCCCTCCGGTTGGTGCTGATGGTGGTGTTGTTGGTGTTGGTGATGGTTTTGCTGGAGGTGCTGTTGGTGGTGGTGTTGGTGGTGTTGCTGCTCGTGTTGGCTTTGTGGTGGTTGCTGGTGTTGTTGAGGTGGTTGCAGCTGTTGGTGTTGCTGCTGTGCGTGCTGTTGGTGTTGGTGCTGATGTTGGGCGTGTTGTTGGTGTGGATGCTGCTGATGTGGTTGCTGGTGCTGCTGTTGCTGTTGGTGCTGCTGCTGCTGCTGCTGCTGCTGCTGCTGCTGTTGCCGTTGCTGCTGTTGGTCATGCTGCTGCTGTTGGCTATGAAGGATCTCCGCTTGGGAATGGTTTTGAGGTTGGTAGTTCAAGGAAGGGTCCTTCTGCCGCGCCTGGCGCTCCAACGAGCGCCTCTTCCGGACATTGGTCATCCCTTCCAGCTTGTGCTCGTTGCACCGGACGGACCCTTTATCTTTCAACTGCAAGCAAGAAAACAACAATCGCGCACACAGGTGGCAGAGGAAACGGTCCAAGAGTCGCGTTAACACGATACCACCCAAACACCCAACAAACAGATCGATAAGAAGTACAAAATACAAAAACCAACACCCAGCGAAAAGCTACACGGGGTCGGGGAAAACATACGCGTAGCCTCTCACTTAACCGGTCCCCGAAGCCAGGCAGCCTGGTGCTATTATCTGGGCAAATTATTGGGCATGCCTCAGTAATTTACATTACGATATGCCCAGAATTACGATTCACGCACAATTCTCTCAACGTACGCCATGCCTACTGCGCTACTGGGCTGAGGGCACATGAACGCGGCAAAACGAGAAAACGACACCAAACTCCTAAGAAGGTCGGAATGGCACACAAAACAGAGGGGTGTGGCTCTTGTACGAAAAAGGAAAGAGGCACATACAGGGTTCACTTGGTTTTAGTACGACCCCGCCCATGCCTGCAGCAGGTGTGTGGATTCTGAACGAAGGAAGAAAAATACACATATCTGGCTTATTTGGTTTTAGTATGACCCCGCCCATGCCTAGCTTTCGGAAATAGGCGCTGTGGTTTCGGAGGTGAGTTTTTCGGATACTTCGACTTGTACATCAAGCTAATCTATCATAGCTACGATGTCGACCGATCATTTAAAGGGGTGTTTCTAGGATATAGCTCTGACCGATCGTGTATGCTTCTTATAACTGCACCTAATATCTTACGTTTCCTGACTCGTTCGGACGAACATCTAAATTCAAAGTATGGCATCTCCACCATTGGGGCGGGGAGAATCCTTCTAACCCCTATTAGTAGTATATATGCATACTGTACTGTGACGTCCTTTGAACCTCTCTGACTCACAGGATCTCCGAAGCCAGGCTGCCGGATGCAATTCTTCGCCTGGCAGCGCTTGCCCCTGACATCGTACATCTTTTCAACCACGGCTGCCCCTGTCGCTAGATTGGTCAGCTGTTACGCCAAATGCCACCACAACATTTACCCGCCAGCGTAAGCAGACCGTACGAACCAGACAGGACAGGTCATGATCCACAAAGGACATTATCAGGGAGTGCACAGCACATGAATGAGACAGGACGGCACAGGAACCAGGCAGGGAAGGATGGGAATCAGAAAGGAGAAGAACCACACACATCAGGAATGTTGTGCCTCAAGAATTAAACAGGGATCACACACATCAGGAGCTTCAAGTCTCAATAATTAGACAGGGCGGGACAGGAACCAGACTTAAGACAGGAGCCAGACAGGACAGGAAACAAAAGCAACTTTACAACCCCTTACGCTAGAAAATTCCGGCATTTTATGACTCCCATCCATTGGTCAGGCGTGGCAAATGGCGGTCCGCCACGTATACGAAAAAAACAAATCTTGAAAAGTGGTGCAGCCGCGATTTCGGAAAGGTCCCGGCTATATTTGGCTCCGGGTTAGTGTGAGGATCAACAGCCTGATCGATAACATAGTGCCATTTCACACAGTGGGCGGCATACAATCCGTTGGTTGGCAGATTGAGAGCAGCACTATATTCGCGATCAGGTTGATATAGGGTGAACAGTGGGGTCGCATGCCTTCATATACTAAGAAACCCCGCGAAACTGAGAATCCCGACCCGATAGAAGGTGTAGCCTAAGGTAAGGCGTTGTGAATTGGACTCGGAATCAGGTATGAGACGAACAAGGCAAGACAGGGCCCAGTTGAGACAGGAAACAGACAAGTCAGGACACAAGCGAGACAACAAATAGACAAGACAGGAAACAGGCAAGTGAGGAGCCAGATACGCCAGGAACCGGATAAGACAGAAAACACACCAGACTGGAAAGGTACAATACAAGAATAGTACAAGACAAGAACCAGATAAGATAAGAACCAGACGGACAGGAACCAGACAAGACCGGAACCGGGAACAGACAAGACAGGAAACAGACAAGATAGAAACCCGATACGACAGGAAACGGATGACACAGGAACCAGATAAGATGGAAACGAGAGGAGACAAAAAACAGGAAAGCGAGGAACCAGACGAAACATAAACTATGCAGGATAGGAAACAGACACAGACAGAGCGATCGGGTAACGATGTCTCAGAAAGCATTCGTCGAACAATAGACGGACGACTACGGACTAGAGCATGGTGAGTGTTCCGATTCCTGCTGGCACCAAACATGCCGAGCTTGGCGAGAGTGGAGAATCAGGGGACTGGCCGGGTCGCGAGGTATGCATAATCACTGATGTGGCTTATCAACCCAGACTCGAACAAACATCTCCAACGCAGTAAGAGCAGTGGGCTAGGTTATCCGCCGCGCCAAAGTTTGGGCACTGGAAGGCAGCACTTTGCATTTTAGGATATACATGAGACGGGCGAGTAACTGTAGTTCGGGAACATTTCAGAGAGGTACAGTGGAAGGTTTGAGCAGCATGCAGGTGTTTGCTTAGTCCGACAAGGTACGTAAGGCAGCCAAAAGGAGGGCTACTGTAGTGATGTGTAGAGGTGCTTGTGTGTCTTAATTCTCCAGGACGCAAGACTTTTTTGTCCCCCGTCTAAAGGTACCAGTGTAAACCATGCACTCAAGTACAGCAGTACACCTGCAACAACGCATAAAAAATGCATGTGAGCCTAGTCTAACTCGTGAGTTGTTCTGAAGATGCATAATCACGTACCGTGCGTTCTAGCTTGTGCGTGCCGCAGCGAGTGGCGCGGTCGCCAGGCCAGCCGTACACGGGCTGCCGGTCACATTCGCCTCCCTCTATCTGGCACTTCCGGCTGCAGGACAAAGGACAGCCGACGATAGACGAACGACAAAGATAAAAGGACAGAGGACGAAAGACAAAAGACGAAGGACAAAAGACACTTAGTACAAAGATCAGGGAAAAGGAAAAGGAACAAAAGAAAAAAAACAAAGAACCGAAGGATACGCAGGCAAAACGGTCCTTTCAAGAGTGGTACCACTGTCTCGAAATATACGCCCAAATGCTAATATATAAACGACGCTTATATTTCGGGATAGATTGGTTAGTAAAGCTGTCCCGTTGTACTTATCTTTCGAAGCTGTCTCATGTTAATATTGCAACACTAGTCTGCAGCACACATTTAGGACCTGTAGCGCTAGCTGGCTCAGCCCCCTGCGCTACTACGAGCTGGCGCAAGATGCTCGAGGCTCACACTGGTACCACTGTACCCAGCATTAATCTGATACGACTACTTCTTTCGCATGTACAAACCCATACTCTCTCGTACTTGATGATAGTCCATGTACAAAATTTGTATCTCTCTAGGATTAGGAATCAGGACAGAAACTGGGTGTACTGATGATGTAGTGGGGAAATAACGAGTTTACAGTGAAGACAACACACACTGTACGTAGCTCTGCGAAGGACACGTCAGGTACAGCTAGATGGTATACAGTGAATAGGGTTAGTGGTAAATTGCCTCCGGACGGAACACAAGCACCAAACACAGTCAGCTATATACTATATACTGTAGCTACGGCTTGTACTAGATATATTTCGGGAAGACAACAACAGACGCAGCTCCAGCAGTGGTGGCAGAACAGCTCTTGGAACGACAAACCAACAACACTCTAGCTGCAGGAGTGGCGGTAGGTAGCTCTCGCACAGGCACAAGAGCGGCGACAACAACGTATAGCAGTGGTACTAACACAGCATCAACGACAACAACAACAAAGGCAGGCCGTACCCGAGGACGCTAACCATAAAGAAACCATACTTCTTAACTGAAAATAGTGTAGGACACCCCATATTCTACCGCTCTGTCCGTGAATATAACTCCCGTTCGGGCTCTGATATGAACATCAAGCGGTTACTATTAAATATATTCCGCCCAGAGTTATGCAAGACTTCGAGCCTGGCCCAAAAAATAGGAGTTTCTTAAATACCTAAGATTGTCTTACATACTTGAGGGATTATTGAGTGATATAGATAGGGTACTGTACCTGACGACGTCGATCATGCCAGGCTGCCGGTGCGTGGCACAGTACTTCCCCCTCCTATCTGACGGCATCGCGAACCCTGGCCTGTGCTGGCAGCCCGGAGCGTTGCACCGCCTTCCCTTGATGTTCACCATGCCTGGCCAAGCCAAGCGCATTGTCATATATACATCAAATTGAGTTGTCATATCGTACAACTTGCAGTGATATATATATATATATATATTTAGTCTAGTGGACTACCACTTTGTCCCGAAATATAGGCTCCTTTTGTACATTAATATTCAATGAAAACGGTGCAGTGGTATATACCATTCTTCGTTATGGGCCCCGCAAACATCTTGAAATCAGTGTGAGATATGGCATGTACGTTAACAAGGGTGTGAAAAGGTTGACGCCGCCTGAGCCGGAAGTTTCACACATATTAACACGACAGATCATCGGTATTCTCACTTCATATATATATTTCAGGGCAGATGGCTTACTTCCATCATTTGAAAAAATCTAGCTCAACATCGCCGAGTTGGAAACGTACATTCTGCATGAATCTAGGGGCGTGTTCCCTGCGCGTTGGATCTGTACTACTCGCATACAGCTCCGGCAGATAATCTCAAAACGGCAGTTTCTAGATGCTTAAGGTCGCCATCTGTCCGACGTACGCAACGTTGCCTTTGATTTTTGGTTTGCTATCCCATATAGTGTCATCGCCTTTCTCGCTCCTGCTCGCACGTTAATCGTAACTCAGACCCGGTGTCACTAAGTAGGCTTTTCTCCCTCGTCCCCACTACGGTACATATTCATCGCGAGAAGGGTTCAGCCCTCTCTTCCTTCGTCGACTTGCGTCAAAGTGCGCGCTCTAGGGAAAAGTAAGGACCGTTTTAAGGGCCGTTGGACCGGACCGTTGAGGCAGAAATAGGCAGACGATATCCAAACAGTCCGTAAAATTCCGGAGAGAGTTGTATTATCACACATCGGGCGGGCCACGCACTCGCACTTGATAATCTAGATGTTGCAGGGAAAATAGATCGCTGGCCTGGATGATATACCTGCATCGTGGGAGCAGTATACCCTGCATGGTCTAGGAAATGTTGTCGGCGTTGGATCTGCACTATAAAGGTCATGCGCAGCATCTCAAAGCGGTAGATTAGGATCTAGATAATCTAGATGAACTATCTGTAGATGATCTATCTGTAGATAATCTGTCCAACAGGTGATATACGTAAAACTACTGCGAGCGTACTATGTACGTAAAACATCCCAGAATAGACAACGTGCCCATTGAAGAAGTGATCGACTTTCCCACCCGCCCGCCCGCCCTGCCCCAATTGAAACACACAACATTAGCGACATCATCCTGCGTACTGCGTACGTACCGGATCCGATACGTTTTATAGCAAGATATTGAAGAAATAGGTCGTATGAACAGCTATACCGTATTTGAAAATTGTATCATATGAAGTGAACAGTTACACCTTTTGGTTTGAAATATTTATAATACGTACCAGGTATCAAGTGTAACAGAAACCGAGAGGACTGCATACAAAGATAAACAAAAAACATAAAAATCAAAAGGAGACACCAATGAGGCCACCCCAGGCTAACCTTATTTGCGGGTCATATCATACGAAGTGTAACAGTTATATTCATCATCAGGTTAAAAAATATATACCGTATGAAGTGTACCAGGAACCGAGAGGATCGCGAACAAAAATGAACAGTTTTTTTTTTAGAATCAAAATCAAAAGGAGAGACAAATGAGGCCACGCCAGGCTAACCTTCTTCTTTGTGGATCGCACAAAAGGAGGCGTGTTTGTCGCCCTCCCGCCCAAACGTCCGGGCCGTCGTACACCCCGGATGCTGACACTGAGCGCTCACCCGGGACCGCCGCTTGCTGTCCGGCTCTGGGTTTACCATGTTCACCATGGGGCCAATGCGCGAACGTGCCATGACGGAGAGAGAGAGTGAGTGAATTAGAAGGGGGGTAAACGTATAGGGCGGAAATAAACTAGCGAACCTCTTGTGTGTGTTGCATGGCCTCCTCGCGCGCATGGCCGTAGTCGCTTGCAAAGCTTTTGACCAGAGGTCTGTCTCTGGTGGTAGTAGTGCTGATACAAAAAAAAACCGGATAATTGATGGGAAAATACAATACAACATGATTAATGACGAATACTGGAATAATATACTGGCACATATTTAGGGGAATTTAGCAGGAACTCGTTACCGGCCAATCAAACAAAAAACACAACCATCTAACCAACACACACTCACCCGGCCACCCACCTTCCCTGCTGATCCGCCTCTTCACAGGGGCGAGCGTCACGCCTCCCATGATGGCCACCCCGCCCCCCCCCCCCCCTCCACCACCCCCATGCTGCCCCACCACCCCCATCCCTTGCCCCAACAGCTCTCGCCCCCCACCCCCGCCACCGCCTCCACTACCCCCACCACCGAGGCCCATGTGACCGCCCGCGGCCATCCCCATCACGCCTCCGCCTCCCACCGCCACTGGAACTCCTCCCATCGCGGTGTGCGCTTGGTGCTGCATCATTCCGGGAACCCCCTGGGGCCCCATGGGGGGGGGTCCACCTGTGACGGTCAAGGGCGCGCTGCTAGTCATGGGGGTGGTAGCTCCGGGGCTGCTGCTGCTGCTTACAACAGCGGCAGGCAGTACCTTTGAGCGGATATGGGAGGGAAGGGGATGTGGAGTAGAGAAGGGGGGAGGGGGGAGGCGAGTGAGATTAGTTTGGCATCTGCTCCGTCTCAACAAAGACCGCGGTGAGCTTATTGGAGGGGGAGGGGGGGGGGGGGATACGACCGACCAATCAACCAATTACCAAATCAATAAGGGATCAACGGCATAGCCAACAAACAAAACAACACGATTAACCATCCAGGCCAACAACTCCACCCTCCCCTCCCTGGAGCCCAAGCACGCCCACGAAAACAACAGAGCCCCATCCCACCTGGTGCAGAAGCTGGTGCGTGACGACCATAGCAGGTGTTGCTCTCGGTCCATGATGAACACCAACGCCACCAACGCCACCGCCCACCCCCCCACCGTGAGAAGGAGAAGGAGACGAAGCGATGCCGGCAGCAGCAGCAGCCGCCGCCGCTGCCGCTGCAGAAGCAACAGAACTGACTGACGGTAGAATGGCCGTGGGGGTTGTCACAGGCGGCAGGTGCACGTGCTCAAGGGGGGGGGTAGCAGCCACAGCAGGAGCGGCAGCAGCGGCAGCAGCGGCAGCAGCAGCAGGAGGAGGAGCAGGAGCCGGAGCAGGAGCTGGAGCAGGAGCGGGGTGGTGGGCGAGATGGGGCCCCAACCCAGCAACCGCTGTTGTTCGCGGTGGTTTCAACCCAATGAGATAACGCAACGTGTAAGAAAGAAAGCCCGGGGGTTTCCAGAAGGGAGGGGTGAGGAGCCCGGGGTAGAAATATTGTTTTTAGAAGAAAAAAAACAATGAAGTGGTAGCCGCGGTAAAGGTGGAAGAGAGGGTAGAGAGCACGACGGGCAGGCGACGGGTGGAGACGGGGAGCGAGGGGCGGTACGGATGAGGTTAGGGTTTGGTAAGATGGACGGGAGAAGGATATACCGTACATGATTTTGAGCTACAACGTACGTGTTTGGTTTCGGTTTCGTAGCATGGTACACATGCAATTAGAGGCGAGTCGACGAGGGAACAAAAGGGCTGAAAGCTGAGTCTCGCGAAATAAAATGCAAGGCATTCGCCGTAGTGGGGAGGAAGGAGAAGAGCCTCACGACGGGCAGGCGGTGGGTGGGGGCGGGGGGGGGGGGGGGGGGGGGGGGGGGGGGGGTAAGGATGGGGTTATGGTTCGGTAAGAGGTAGGAGAGAAGGATACAATTTGTTTCGTGCTACGACGAATTTAATTTTTTCGGTGTTGTAGCATGGTATTGGAGGCGAGTCGACGAAATAACAAAGGGTTGAAAGCTACTTCTCGCAAAACAAAATGGAAGGCATGTACCGCAGTGGGGAGGGGGGAGACGAGCCTGCTATGTACGTGCACCCCGGATCTGAGTTACGACTACAGTACGTAGGAGGGAGGAGGAATGAAGGGCGAAAACAATGACTGAATGGGATGAAGAAAATAAAATGAAAGACGGTGTTTGTTTGAGTCTGCCCGTCTGGTGACGACGGGATAGGCTATTATATGTATGGCCGTATGTGGTCCCAAACACGAAAACAACAGCCAAAAGAAAGAAAAAAAAACGACTCATCCCACGGTAGGGGTTTGACCTGATTATAGTATAGGCTGAAAAAAACAGGGTACCACTTGATTATAGAATAGACTAAACAAAAAAAGGGTACCACTTGCTTATAGTATAGGCTACAAAAAAGGGTACCACTTGATTATAGTATAGGTTAACAAAAGAGTACCACTTGATTACAGGTATAGTATATAAGCTGAAAAAACAAAAGGGTACCACTTGATAATGGTATAGGCTCAAAAACAAAAAGGGTACTACTTGAATATAGTATAGACTCAATATTTTCTGACCGGTTGAGCTACTTAAGTGAGCTACTACAGGCTATATACGTCGTAGTATGCTACTTTTGCTACTGCATGCCGTGTACTTGTTGTACGCAGGACTATTAATACCGGTAGCAAACAACCAAAAGAAAGGACTATATATAAGCAACATCTTAACTAGAATCTATATGGGTCAAAGGACAAAAACAACAACAGCCAATGGAGCAACAACACCAAAAACGACAAGCAACAACAAACCACTACACCACTACTAATGATAACAACAACCCCAATAACAACAACCACCGATCTACAACAAACAACAACGTGTGTGGCTGAAAGGACAAAAAAAAAAACCAGGGAATAACAACAACCAAAATAACAACCAACCCAAAATCGAATATCAACAACAACCACAAACCACCACAAACACCACCACCACCGCCAACAACAGCCACAGCAGCCACCACCAGCCTCAACAAGCAACAAGGTGTGTGGGTGCAAGGACTTGAAAAACAAGCAGCAACTACTATCGCGGGGGGGGTACATTAAAGAGGGACCTGTCGTACACATAAAACGAACAATATTTGGTCCTACTTACTATGGTCCCCCTAAATAATAAAAATGACAAAACCGTCAAACTGCAACCGCCTCTTGACACTAACAGCACCACCAACAACAACCACCACCATCCCGCAATAGTCAACAAACAACGACTAACTTTCATAACAAGAGTACAAGGCCATTACATGCAGGGGGGGCAAGGAAAAACGCCTGTGACCTAGAGCATTGCCCCGTCCGTCTACCACCCGGGTACCCGACAGGTAATACCCGGACCTGTCATTACCCGTTCGGGAACGGGTACGACCTATTCCTCGCCGGGCATTTGTACCCTGGTATATACCCGGGTACCCACTGACACGGCACCCGACATGAGCGGGTATCCGAGTGCCCGGGTCTTGAAAAGCAAGGGTACCCGTTGGCAACGGGTACCCAGCGGATATCCGGGTACCCGGGTCTGAAAAGTATGGGTACTCGTTGGCAACGGGTACCCATCGGGTTGGACTTCTACTACTGTGACCACGGCTCGTCCAGAATGCCGGTCAGTGAAAAAACTCCCAACACACTCGTAGTTGGCGCGTGCTACGATAGATGCATAGTTACAGTGGTATAGCACTTTTTGGCTGAAACGTTCTGAATGACCTATCAAAGGCTCCGTACCCCCTTAAGAACTGGTTCCGCGAATTTGGGGACAAACTACTTGGAATTAGTGGGGGATATGTTTTTCAGTTATCAATGGGTTAGCCCAAAATGGTCGTCGAAATCTCGTTTAAATCTCGTTTTTGGGTTGCAGAATGTTTTGTTGTATACTCGGCCCATGAGATTGTTCATCGTGTACCGTACGAGTATCATAGCACTGTTATTACCCTCCAAAGTGAGTGTGCAGGCTACTGCAGGTATAGAGCTCCTCAAGTGACTGACCACCCTCAGAAGGCAATACCATGGTGCACCTGCATACAGGCTAACCTCTACACCTCTACCGTAGCATGCGTCAGTTGACCTTGGAAACAAAAAGTGCACACCAAGCTTTCCCAAATTATACAGAATGGTCGAATATTAGTTTTTCTTCCAAATGTTCATGGTATTTCGTGACAAAGTGGTACGTTATATCGCACTACTGTGCACAGAACTATAACCAAGTTTCGGGGACAGACTGTTTCGATGTAGAGTCGGAAAATTCTTGCGGAAAATTCTCGCGGCGGCGGGAAAAAAAAGGGGTAATGCACAAGACCTTGAAGTGCAAAACACACACACTCACCGCCCATAATAAACAGCTCCTTCTTCTGCAGCTGAGCTTCCTTGGTCTGCAACACCTCCAGCTGCCCCAAGAGCTTATCTTTGTCGGTGATGCCCAGGTAGACGCCATGCCCGCTCAAAGCGAGCTCTACGCTCTCGATCTAAAACCAAACGAAGGGGAGCAAAGATGCGAGGAGGAGAAAAGGCAAAGATGGGAAGACGTGCGCTGTCAAGGATGTATATAGGGCCGAGTGTTCCACACCAAAATCTATAGTAGTCTGGCGTGAGTCAAAGCACATTTTGCGCAATTTGTCTGTCTACCAAGGGGTGAAAGTGCTGTCTCCTGACTTATATCAACGAAACGAACGGCGCATCACAGAAAAAAAAAAAACACGCCTCCATGAGTTTAAAAGGACGTCCCATCGATGATAGACAACCGTGTAACAGTTGTACGACAACACATCCCCTATCATAGGACGAATTTCCAGGCTGAATTTTCTAACAAAAACGGAAAAGTGCAAACGCAGAGCAAAAGTGTATTCAATGGGACGAAATCGACGGATTATTTCCGAAGCCGCCATGTTCGTTTTTGTGTGCCCCTCTAAGCCGTGGTTTGGAGATGATCGCCTATATAGGGAACCCACGCGCGCGAGGGGGGGGGTGGGGGGGGGTGAACTCATGCCGTGAATGGCCGTAGTCGTATGACCATATGACCATAGACCCTCGCATCCCTACAATGCCGGGATGGTGTGTACGTAAATTAAACATCTGATATGTTAACCTCAAGAATAGACACGATAGGATAGTAAGAACAAGTGGATTCAGTTGAGTGAAATATCGGTCCTATATATTAATTAATTTTGCGAAAGAGGGAAAACAATATACGCGGATATTATTTCCGGCTAAAGAACTAGCGCAGGTTACCATGTACGAGTAGCGAACATCCACCCTCTATATACCCTATCTTACATGTACTGCCGACTTTACACAGTCCTTCAGAAAGTAACCGTCGCACGCGACCGAATACATCGGTCTATGCTCAGGGGCTATTTGATATGTATCACGAGAAAAGGAAAAACGACACCACACTCCTAAAAAAGGTCGTATCTATCACATGATACTCAAAAACAACATTTCTGGTTGGCGGGCCCATACTCTGTACAAGCAGTACAAAACAGTACCAGTACAGCACAAGGAACAATAAACAGGAAAGCTGGTCAAGGCTGGGTTTCTTATACTTCCTTTTCTGGATATCAACTGCCTTTCTTCCTGCTGGTTTTCTTAAGTTAATAGGTGTATGTGCAGTACTCGTAAGCTGTACGTACAGTACGTATTTCATACATATATCATGATACTGTTAATATAATAGTATCCTGTTGAATCTGCTATCAGGTCAAGGGCGCCCAGAAAAAAAAAACATTACAGAGCCAACTCCATGTATTTCAGATTCGGCCCTCTCCGGAGGGGGTAGGTCACACTAAAACCAAGTGATACGCTGGGTAGGGGATGGTTAACATTCATCCCTTCCCCCACGAACGCCGTGCGATCACTGTGAAACACGATCGCAAACATTATCCTTCAACCATTGGAGGGCCGAATACCTCACCTCAGGTCAAATCGAGGCATGGAAACGTGCAGACAGACTTCCTTTTGCGGGCAATGCACCACATTCATTTTTGTCTGTGGAACCTTGTATGGCGGCACTGCTGCACAGTAGCCTTTACCGCACCACTGAATTATTATCTAGGATAAAGTATGGAAATCGGGGAATATTTTATTATATACCTTTTAGTGTGGTCGACCAATTTTTAAAAAAAAAAAAAAACGCCTGATTTTTTCGAGACAAAGCTCATAAGGGTCGGGGCGGGGACGGGGTTGGGGTTAGGGTTAGGGTAGGGTTAGGGTTAGGGTCTAAAGTAGTGTTTTCGGCGTTTTTCTAAAATTTCGGTATCATAACACTGGAACCACACGCGGGCCACAACCAAGTCCCCGATTTCCATACTGTATCCTATATAATAATTCAGAATTGCGGTAAAGGCGACTCAGATTGGCCAGGAAATAAGAAATTCGGGAGTTGTTACACTGAATTTAGTTCGTTCTCAGGGGGGGGGGGGTACTCATTTGTTGTTTGCCTAGGTCATTTGACCATTGACCTTAGTCGGGGTGGGGGGGGGCGGGGGGGGATGTTGGGCGGGCATTTATTTTTTGGAGGGGCGTCCTTGACCATGTACAGGTGCAGTATTACGTGTCAAACAAAAAATCGCAAAAAATCGCAAAAAATACGCGGGCGGTCCGGAAATAAGAAATGAACCCTCAGTTAGTCCAAGCTAGTTGACTTTTCGTCGATAGCTGTTATTATGAATTTTTCATACATAATAAAGAGCAGGAGGCCGAAGCCAGAAAGGGCTATCAATACGACTAGGGTCAGGCCCTTCTGCCTGGCTCTCTCGGCTGGTTTGATCACAGCAGCAGTATTATCAGCTCAGTTCGGACGCTCTGAGAGCGATTCGATACTACTACTGGAATACATGCTGCAGTGCTGGTCGCTACTGTTAATGTTGCTGCTGTCGATGCCTCGTACGTATGCATCGCTGTTCAATTTTTGGTGTACGGGTGTCCGCTATTGTACGGATGGTATTCATACATACGTTAGCAGGACTCTGATCTGCTGATCTGAGCTACGAGTACTACTCGTACGTAGGGCCGATAATTACTGTCGTAGATAGTGGCACATATCTATTGAGCTGGGCCAGCCATAAAACATACCAGGTAGAAAGCTTAGGCTTCTTAAAGGCCAATCTCGTGAACCATTGCGAATTAGGCCACAAAAATTGGAAGCACCTAAACCCAGGCACACCACTGCTCGTGCAAACAAAAAACCAATGTGAAAAAAACTACCTGGTAGACTTTTTTTTCCCGACTCGATCTAGACGAGAATCCGCGAAAACTCAAAATCACCAACTTTTTTACACTATTTCACTAATTCGTATGCATAACAAATGTGATCTTCGATCAGGATGTCATTTGGTGGAGACAGCAGTGCTGAAGAAACGAACAAGCCTAAATCGATGTACGTTTCGTTGCCCGATTCGCCACCCATCAAGAGATATTACCAACCTCGATTCCATATAAAAAATCCAAGTAACCACGAAAATATTGGCATTTCTGCGATGCCCCGCTCAATTTTGAGAAGTTTACGCTGACGTTTCAACCCCGTATTTGAACCGTACGTTCAAAGGGATTGAGAGTCCGCCCCTGTCCGCCCTATAGTATGGGTACTCGTACTGTTTTTTTTTTTCTTTTAACGTATGAGTATTTTGAGTCACTTTTGTATTTTTTCGGATGTTGGATCGGTCGTATCTCTTTCTCGAAAAATGAAAGTCCAGAGGTCCGACACTCAATGCGTCGACCAGTGCATGGACTACACCGTGTCAAAAACTGAAGTCCAAATTCGTAAAACTGATGGGGGCATGGCCAATCCGACGTCTAAACATTTTTATGGCTGGCCCAGCTACAGCAGTACAGGACTGGCACGACACCTAATAATAATAACAGGAAATCTGGTCCAGGCTACATTTCTTGTTTGAGAGAGGGTGCTTTCTACACTAATTTCAAGATAACGAATCCCGAATTTCTTATTTTCCTCCAAATCTCGGCCTGGCTTTCTTGCTATTAATGCCTGTTTCTTATTACGAGGTGCGTAGGTGTCTTGTACTGTAATCGTACGTCAGTACGAGTGCGTATTAATAACAGGTACCGGTACGTACGTAAGATACTGCTGCTGTACTCATAGTTTCTGGTTTCTGGGACTCTCGTAGTGGTCAATCCAGCATCACGGTTCCGACAACGATCCGTATTGCTGCTGATACTGTTGCTGCTGGCGCTGGCAGGTGCTGCTGTTGTTGAACCCGCTGCTATTAATAGTACCGGTACTGCTGCTGCTGTCGCTGCTGCTGCTGCTGTGTGGCTAATATCTGTATGAAACGTGCAAGCTCGGACATTTTTACGTCTACAGTTACTCGTAGTATTGATGAGATATGATATGAGATTTCCAGCTTCTGGGACTGTACAGCCACCGACCGACACGCAAAAAGTAGAACATCACCGACAGAAACTCAAAAGCTCATGCAGGAGAACAAACAGACAGCAAGCAAGACCAAAAAACAAAAAAACACAAACGAAAAGCTTTTCCACCCCACAAAGCACCTTCGAAGAAGTCTTGGCCAGCTCCTCTGCGACCGCGGCCAGCTCCGCGGGGGCGACCCCAGGCTCAGCCTCGCCGTACAGGTGGTGGCCGTCCATGGCGTTCGCGTGTGCTCACAGCAATCGAACGCGATAAGAGTCCTCTTCTTTCCTATCTTTCTTTCTCTTTGCCAGCGGCGGCCTTGTTCCGACCGTCAAAATAATTCGACGGCAAAACAGGGGGAAAAAAAGTGTCTGTCGGTCTCAGGACCTACGGCAACCTGGATGACGGCCTTGGGTTGCGAGCCTCTTGTCGTGCCGAGGCCTTGGAGGGTGCCAGCTCGGCAAAGACAGACGGTGGCACCTCTTGGGGTGCGGCTAATTTTTATGAACCCGTGGGTGCCGCCCTTACGTACCTGGGGCTGATTTGGTTTTTACCCTGATGTGAACGCCTCGGATTTTGGCGTTGAACTCCTTGGTCGTCGATATCTCACCTCGTCTACCGTAGCTCGTAACTCGTGTTCAGACTGGTTATAGAGCAGCACTAACTGATATATCTACCATCTCCCCAGCACTGCTAGAGGGTGGGCGAGAGGCAGTCTTGTTTGGGTTTTCCGGAGGTTGAGAGAAAAACGCGCGAGATATAACTCTCTCTGCGTTTACGATTACGACACCCCTTTCTTCGATCAACCCGATCGATCGCCTGAAGGCGATATACCACACCAGGAGCAATACAACCAGTAGTGGCTTGAACGACGACACAGCAGCAGCAGGGCGAATTTGGGAGGCAATGGCGGCGGAAGGAGGCAAGGGGGCGGTGCCGGAAGGCCTTGCTGCTGCTCCGCCAGCGTTCAAGAAGCGAGTTGCCGCCGGCAAGAACTTTCGCAGGCGTGGCAAGGGAGGTGGGTGGCGTCGTTGTTGCACTCTGCTGGATGGTATGAAACGATTCACACGAAGCAGCATGGACGTACTCGTACATACTAGTTTTGCTCATGGTCGTCTCCTATTTACAGTACGCACACAGCAGTCTAGGCGACAAGGCTGCCATCCAGCACTTCAAGCAGCACCTGGTACGTACGTAGTATGTAGTGCTGCGTATACTACACTACCAGGTCCCTAATACTGCTGCTGCTCTATACGTACTGCTGCAGAGTTGATAGCAGGGTACTGATCAAAGATGTCAAGAGACGGCACTTTCCCCCCTGACTGACGGCAATTTGTATGTTTGTATCCTTGACTGACGCCAAACTACTAGGTTTTAGTATGAAACACTCGGATCCACACCCTTGACCGATGCCCGTTTTCCCTTGACTGACCGTCTCCTGACATTTTTGGTACTGATACACCGGTGCAGCACAGCAGCAGCAGTACGAGTATATATGTACCAGGGATGCGTATTTCCTCACCCGGAACCCAATTTTTTCCGGGAACAGCCTTTTTCAGCCTTTCCTAAAATTTCCCCCTGTTTCCTCTCATTCGAGGAAAAAGGCGTAATTTTCGGGAGGGGACAAAAATTATCATCCCCGGGTGGCCCACGCACTACATGCACAAGTTTAAGATTCGTTCAGGCCTCCACGCAGTCATTTTCGATCGTTTTAACGCTATGATACACTCTACATATAATACCTGCACCAGGTACACAACAAGCAGTAGTATTAATAGTAGTAGTAGTTGTGCACAATGCAAGTACTTGAATAAATGTTCATCGGTTTCAGTTGATTTTTCACTTGTTCGCGTCCTCGTTGATATCGTCCTGCAGCCAGTTGATAATGGAATAGTAGGACAACTGCCGTAGTGCTGATAGCGATCTCTCATGTACGAATATACTTGTGTCGCGAGGTAAATCATCAGCGCAAAGCAGGGAGTTAGCACTTACAGCAGTGTGCTGCTTCGTACGCGTGTAGCGATCGCGACATTATCCACTAAAACTGTAAACATGGACGCTGGACGCCTCAACGGAATCCCAGCGTCCCAGCTGCATCTGCGCCGAGTGCACCCTTTCCATTCGAATATGTTAGCTCATATGTATGATCATATTTATTATATTATTAATAGTACATTCCTTCGATGATTCCGCTCGCCATAACATCCAATTCGTCTGTAGGCTATCACTATCTGTGTGATATAGGAGGGGCCTGTGGGCGCCTTCGTAACAATCTGCGCTGCTGCACAGCTTAGCAGCGTTTGACAAAAAAACAAAAAAACGGGGGTTTCCATTCTATATGGAGGCGTTATTTTCCCGGGGATAGGGGACGCGAAGCATTTCCTCTGAAAAAAAATATTACCTCGAGCCCTATTAATTTCGGGGAATTACCGCTACCGGGAAATACGCATCCCTGGTATATACGTCATAGGGACACAGCGACCCTCTCAGCTAGCAAAGATGAGCTTCGACGAAATCCTCGAGCTCACAGCTGTTGTTTTTTATTTTTTTAATATAAGAAACCGCGATACTGGCCCAAGCTACTATTTATACTGCTGTAGATTTCTTAGTTTGGAACGGGTGAGGGTGTTTTCCACTTGTTCCACGAAATCCTACGTAGGGCTGGGGACTGGCAAAGCAGTATGTACTGGCAGTAGTAATATACCAGCAGGACCTATCTACTGATTGAGCCTGTCAGTACGAGATGCTGCCAGAGTATCTTTGGTATTACGCACGTCTAAGAAACACGCCACAGAGTTGCGTTACGGAAACCCATCAAAATGCGTTTCGGAAGGAGAGAGGAGGGGAGCCTTGTGCCTTTTTGTGCTTTGTTTGCTGATGAGAGCCTACTACAGCAGTAGTAGTAGTTGTTGTTGTAGTAGTAGTAGTAGTAGTAGTAGTAGTAGTAGTAGTAGTAGTAGTAGTAGTAGTAGTAGTAGTAGTAGTAGTAGTAGTAGTAGTACACTGTGCCTCAAGGGTAGACGCGACGGACTAACGCACAATATCCAAGTGTGTTGTAATGTGCCTGCGCGACGGCCAGTATACTGATGTAATCCAGTATACTGATTAGTGACTGGGTCGGTAAAATATTAATATCTACTGATCGAGGCTGCCAGTGCCCAGCCCTATGATACATACGTACGAATGTATTGTGTCTCCGGACGTGTGATGACTGAGTTGCCTGTGGGGCTCTTTCTTATTACAGGCCCGGTGTATACGACTAGCCGGCAGTGTACCGCACAGAGGCGAAGAGGTGGAAACTGCCTCGTACAATGGTTGTCAGTACGTCGCTGTTTGTCGAAGGCACGTGCTAATACAGCAGTATTCAAGTATACGACGAGCGCATCAGACCAGCAGCAGCAGCAGCAGCAGCAGCACGCGTCAGTACTGTACCAGGTGCAACAGCAACAGTACCTTGTTCACTCTTGGCCCAATCGTCTTTACGGCAAAAACGGTGTTAGGTGTCAAGCCTGTGAGCCTAGTCGTAAACATACAGTAGGTGGTACAGTGGGGTACCAAATTTAAGAGCCCCTCCGAAGAAGTCAATCATACCGTCATACCGCTCTCATCTCCGAATCACTCCTAGACTGTTTGATCTCGGGATAAAGGCGAAAATCGCTCTCAAGTACGGTAGGGATGTGTGTCTTGAAGAAGTCAATAACTGCGAGAAAAGTATAAAAATAGGACGAAACTAGGTTGTTCAAATTTTCGTGCCAAGCGAATTTACCCCTTGAGCACCCCCGCGCTCGCCGGCTTAAGTCCGTTTTTTCTTATTATAGACTCTTGAATCGGGCACCCTACTTCTGTACTCGTACTCGCATAGTACTCGTGTCATGCCATACGAGGTATCTGGTGCAGTAGACTGTGTGGTGCTTCTGTGTGCTCGTTCGCATGATGTGTATCGGTATGATGTAATACGATCACGATTTTGGCCGTCCGGCCTTAATGTGTACCACTCTGCCCCGAAATATAAACAACTTTTTGATTGAATGTTAATGTACAAACGGTTCTTATATTCCGGAACAGAGTCGTATACTCTACTACTACTGTTTCTGTCTGTACTCTGTACGTACCCCGATTATGTACGTACTGCTTCCTATTAATAGGTATTCACCTATAAGTCTAGTCTACAGCTGTTTTGCGCAGCTCGTTTTGTGTTTGTCAAAAGATGGGTGCCCCGACAAGCAGTTTCTGGGGTATTTGATTCGGTAGGGCTTACCAATGTATTCGATGCTAGGGTCGCAATGGTTGAGGCACAACTGTGAGCAAGACTGCTATGGTTGAGGGAATTACGCCAACCAATGGTTGATCTGGTCTGATTGATCTGATTGGCTTAGCCTTGGGGTTAGTTATATTAGTCTTTATTCGAGGCGCCTTTACCGCTCTTGACCCACAAATCGTACCAGATAAAGTACCAAATATATGATGATTTCTTGCTGGTTTTACGTGATTTTGGATGTTTTTTAAACCAAAGATCACGACAAACCGTCGACCCAACCCCACCCTAACCCTTACCCTAATCCTAACTCTAACCCCAACCCTAGTCCAGGCTAAGGCTCGACTCATGCGCGGCTTCGCCGCGTGTTTTGGACGATCTAAAAACATGTGCGGACCACCACGAAACCGTAATATATTTGGTACTTTATCTGGTACGATTTGTGGGTCAAGAGCACTGGCAAAGGCTACTGCTGTCGTATTCAGTGACCCTCAACCATTGTTTTGAATGGTTGGTGAGCACCCTTTCTCTGGTGCACACAGACAACACCGACTGCTTGTACTTGTACATACATATATACCAGTGTATATATAGTACATACAGCAGTATTAATAGTGATATTTTATACCACAGCCAGTACCTAGCTGAAGAAATTATTTACGATGTCATGTATAGCTGCCGCTGGCTGTATATATGTATATATGACACTCTGCTGTGCACAGCAGTATGCGTGCGTCGTACACGATTGCGGCTTTCATCTTCCGCTCAACGTCCGACGATTCTCCTCGTTCACCTCTTTCACGCCCATTGTCTACCAGCCGACGCCTCCGTATCCAACAAGGGGAAAGGGGATGACTGCGCCAACGTAGCAAACAACGACCAAGGAGCGGGACAAAAGGGAAACCCCGAGGAGGAGAAAGTGGCGGGGGATCAAGGAGAGGCTAAGGCGAAACAGCCGAAGGAGTTGGAGGAACCGAAAGACCCCAAGGCGCCGGAGAAGGGGCAGGAGACGCCAAAGGAATCAGAGCGGGGGGAGGGAGGGGAGAAGGAGCAGAAGGAGGGGCAAGAGCAACAGGAGGGGTCGATTGGGAAGGATGACAAAGAGAAGGGGAAGAGCGAGGAAGAGAGGGGAGAGGGGGAGGAGGAGGACGAGGAGGACGAAGAGGATGGTAGCCGTATGGACCTTTTGTCTGACCTACGGGAGGAGCAGCGCGCCAGGAGGAAGGGGGGCGGACGGTCGGTGTCGGCCCTGATGGGGGTGCGGCGGCGCACCAAGGAGCTGGACGCCTTGGTCATTAAGGGGAAAGGTAAGTTTGTCCTTGTTTATCGTTATTTTTTGTGGGTTTTATCAAGTTGAAGAAGACACACCAGCCGTGGGATCGAGGATTTCGTCGAAGCTCATACCAGGTACTTACGAGCTGCGAGTGATGCTTTCGTCACGTGGTGAAAGGGGTATATTATACATTTTATTATATTTTTCCATCCTATTGATTTTATTCGCCCTTGCTCCTGTTCCCCCCTACGATCACGGGGAAGCACAGTAAATAGGACCTGCGGTTAGACAAAAACCTAAATATTTATCTATTTTTATCAACAAGATTTGGTCCTATTATTCACTGTGGCCCTCCGTAATAGTAGAAGCTCAGACCCGGGGTCACCTAGTAAGCTGTTCTCCCCGCTCCCCACCATGTACGGTACTTGCCTTGCAATGTGTTCGCCGGAACGGTTCAGCACTTTCTTGCCTCGTCGACTCGCAGCAGGGGAGAGATATATATACCTACCTGTACCTCATAGGCACCTTTTATTTTTTGCCATTTTGCCGTCGCACACCGTATAATGTAACCAAGTGATAACATGCCGTATACTGCAATCAAGTGATAATGTGCTGTATACTGTAATCAAGTGATACGATGCCGTATACTGTAATTACGTGCTAATATACCTTATAGTGTAATCAAGTGATACTATACCGTATACTATAATCGAGTGATAATATGCCGTATACTGTAATCAAGACAACACGCCTCGTGCGCTGATTTTCCGAGCCGAGTTGCTCGAAACCAAGGGGGGTACGACACACCACGATAATGATGGCTTTGGAAATATCTCGTCGAGATCTCTTTCCATAAAAGACGCATCTCTTGGCGTTTGCTACTCTCCCCATTGCCGACAAAACCATAAGCTTGGAAGTTCGTCCGAGAGAGTATGTTATCTTATTAATAGTATCTTGATTAACAGTGTACGGTAGTATCGTCGTCGCATGCGAAGCCTCCTCAACCCTATGACAGCAACCCGTGCCTCCGCATGAAACGCCTGCGCAGTAACGCCTCCGCGTGTAACTCCTCCCCCATCTACCCTCTCCGCATGTAATCCCTCCGCATGTAATTCCTCCGCATGCAACCCCTCCGCATGTATCGCCTCAACATACAACGCCTCCGACTTTATCAGCAAACGAAGCCTCCGCATGCAGTTGGTCCGCTTCCAGTTTCTCCGCATACAATTGCTCCGCACATAATCCCTCCGCATGTAACGCCTCCGCCGAAAAAAATCGCAGGGGTCGACGGCGTGGGAGCGACGCCAGAGCCCGCAACGGAGTCCTTCGGCCTCAAACCCGAGGTCAAAGCTCCCAACATCTCCACGATGATCGAATCCCAGTTCAAGTCCGGCGGTACCGGAGGCTGGGGAGCCGCGGCAGACGCGGCGGGATCAGTGCCCCACGAGCAGCTGATGGAGCAGTACGTCAAGGATAAGATGGGGGTGGAGGGGGACAAGGAGGAGGGTGGCGGGGAGGGGGAGGGGAACTGGGGGGTGGGCGGGCGGGAGCCGGGGGCTGCGGATGATCAGGTGAGGAGGACGGCTGTCATACCATTCCAGACGGACTTCAAACGCAGAAGGGTTGTGGGCTGTGGAGGCGGGGGGGGGCGGGGGGGGGGGGGGGGGGGGGGTACTCGTGACATGTATGGCCGTAGTCGTATGGCGATAGCCCCCCGC
The DNA here is from genome assembly GCA_008828725.1 of Saccharina japonica. NCBI lineage: Eukaryota > Phaeophyceae > Laminariales > Laminariaceae > Saccharina > Saccharina japonica. Next base: position 218,153 of record MEHQ01002904.1, on the reverse strand, counting down.
GGGGGTGGGGATGGGGGGGTGTACTCAAGTCATGCATGGCCGTAGCCGTATGATCATAGATCCTCGTATTCCTGTATACAATGCCGGGACGGAGCACGTCGGGTTTTGCACCGACCGGGCGGATATTTCTTGCGCCGAGCGCGAAGGGCCGTGAGGTGTTCGGCGAGTCACGTGAAGGGTGAGCTGCATCCTATTAACACTAACAACCGCTCGTGAGGCGGGTTTCGACACCTTGCGCGGCGGACTTTCTTCCACGTGGATGACAGCGTGGAATGAATTGATCAGTTGTACGGTGTGGCCACTTCTAGAGACAGCAATTGGTATCATATGTAACTGCCACATGAGTGCCTTACCATACACCAAGACATGATACTCCAAAACCCCTCTTTCCTCTTGTAGGGTCGTATCAACTCTGTTTTTTCGTGCTCCCCTGGTTATGTTACTGTTTCCCTCCAGAATGGCTGTAGCCTGTCGTCTGACCACGGACTATGGCTTGTTGTGAGTAGTTCGGCGCCTACCACGTGTTCAACGGCTAGATTTGCCAGTGCCGGTGTGTTCTCAACGCTAACATTCTTCGGTGAACAGCCTACAGCGTGTTCAACGGCCCTAATTTTCCGCGGTACCGATGTGTGCCCAACGGCAACAAATTTCGGTGTAAACCCCGCCGCGTTTAGTCCCGCCGCATTTAATCCCGCCGCGCGTGTTTCTATATTGTATTCCTCGCTATTTGACTTGTTTCTCTTCAGGTGGAAGAGGCCAAGCGAGAGTTCGACACTGGTGCTAACAGAGGCGATGAGATGGACGGGGAGGTTGGAAGCGGAGCCCAGATCGCGTGGAACACAGGACTTGCCGAGATAGCTCTGCCAATCGAGTTCAAGCTTAAGTGAGATCTTTGGTGCTGATTATCTGATGATAGTGTTGGATATCGATACGATGCCGATAAAATGAAATATAAGTAACAAGACGATTTCGATATTTTTACAGAGACACAGAGGCTTTTGTTCAGTGTCAGCTTAGTTTACACGGGGGTGCCAGGGGATGGAGGGCAAGACACAATCGATACGATATATCGAACCGGAAAAAACGACAACATATCCCAACACTGGTGATGATGATGTTGTTGTTGTTGTTGTTGTTGTTGTTGTTGTTGTTGTTGTTGTTGTTGTTGTTGTTGTTGTTGTTGTTGTTGGTGCTGGTGTTGTTCTTGCTGGTGCTGTTTTCGTTGGTGTTGTAGGCGTTGTTGCCTCTGCTTTCGTTGTTCGATGTCTATGTGGAGGTTGTTTTTCGTTTTTTATGCTGTTGTGGCTGTTGTTGTCTTTTTCAAATAAACCCCATCGCCGAAACAGACTCCGTGCTCAGATGGTCAGAAGATGCACAGGCTCCAACGGCCCTGGAGGGCAAATTATTACTCCTGCCAGGCAGTAATTCGCGGAGACAGCCCCAAGACGCCACACCCCAACATTCCCCGTGCCTCGTGTAGCGTCATACAGTTCGCGTAAACGTCGTTTCGAACCGTGACATTCCATCAAGAAAGGGATGAAAGTCTTCTCGGGATAAAAATACAAGGCGTCACGAACCGTAGTAGGGAAGGGGGGGTGAGAGCCTGATATGTGACTACTGATCTGATTTACGACTGGGAAGGAGAGACAAAAGAGGGGCGAAGATAAAATAAATGGGATGAAAACAAAAACAAAAAGGAAAAAGGACAACCCCGTATAATGCTTCGGTATTTGCCGATTAAAAAACAAAACCCCAAGAATTGGCCGGCACAGTCTAGAAGGTGATGGTTCCTCGTACGATACTGGGTCACACGCACACCTGAGGTGTCTTTTTTTATTCCCCAATATGATCCGTGTGATCTGGGATCTGTACGTTGTCGACCTGATTGATCTGTGTGATCTGTGTATTATTTCGTTAAATCTGCGTGATCTGTACATTGTTGATCTGATCTGTCTCACGCGTGCCTCATTCCTCGCGTCACTTGACTCCCCCCCCACGCCCGGGCATGAAATACCTTACAGTGGGTGTCCTTTAGTCTTTGAACATGTGGCATGTGTGATATATCTGTACATTGTTTCGTCTGGTCTGTCTCACGCATGCAAAATTTTCCTCTTGTCACGTATCCCTTTACCCCCGGCGGCAGGAACATGGAAGACACCATGGCTGCCAGGGACAGGTTAGAGTCCGTTCGGGCGGCTCGGCGCAACGCTCCCGGAGAGTCTTCGTCCCTCACCGGCTCTCTGACGGCAAACTACTCGCACCACCAGAGAGAGTGGGCAATGCAAATCAGGGCGCTGCAGAACCGACAGGTCAGGTTCTATTTTCCCTCCATACAGTAGGTGGAGGTTTCCAGTTTCGATTTTTTTACTTTTGAAGTTTGAGTTGTTACGATGAGCTTTGAATTTTACTTTTTGAAGCGTTTTATTACCAAAAACAAACGTGGACTGTGATATTTGAAATGCTCCACGATGTTTTTGTTTTGTTTTTCGTTTGACTCCCGACGACGGGAAGGGCAGTTAGTGCATCCTTTTCCAATGTAGGCCGAGTATTCGTGTTCGTTCCGCTGGTTATGCTTCTGCTGCCTTTGGACCCCAAAGAGCCAAGTGGCCAAGACTTGGATGCGAACCGACAAAAAGCCGCACAATATCAATATTGACTTATTCGACTCGTATGACAAGCCGCTCAATATTTGGGACATCACATGGCTCTAACGCTCACCCCCCCCCCCCAGTTGCAAGCGGTTCTTAGTAGGATTCAGCTCACCCTTCATGCGACTCACCCAACACCTCACGGCGCTTCGCGCTTGGTGCAAGCAATGCCTCCCTGGTCGGTGAAAACCCAACGTGCTCCGTCCCGGCAATGTAGGGATGCGAGAGTCTATGGTCATACGACTACGGCCATGCACGACATGCGGCTAATGAGTACCCCCCCCCCCCCCTAGTCGATTAACGCTTGTAGAAAATGTATGGAACACCCTCAGAAGAAGGGCGATGTAGACACGAGCCTGTGAGAGAACACCACACTTGATACTAGTGTTGGTCCCGTTTTTGATGTGGCCGTTCTGATGGAAACCCCGATTATGGTGGGTAACGTCGCGTGGGAGTAAGGTGCCTTGGTGGGCCGGCGACTAATTATTTTTCTGCATCACTACTATAAGTTGGAGCAGGGTGCTAAGGTGGCCGTTCTTCACGAGCAACTTTTCCCCAAAATTTCCAATATTTGTTTTGGCGCATTTTTTTTGTATTTACATATATTTCCGATTTCCCCCCCCCAATATTGGAATGCGAAGCGTTCCAAGTATTTTTCCCTCTGACAAAATTCCAAAAATTCCAAATAAATCATGTTTCTCCTGCTTTTCCTGTCTTGGATTCAATATATTGGAATTTTTGGGGAAAGAGTTGCTCGATAAAAATGGCCCTAAGTGGAATGAGGCCGGGTGGGATCAGGGTATGAAGGGGGGACAGGGTCGGTGACAACCTCCGACCTGTGATTTTTTCTGACAAGCTCGTTCGCGTCTCAGACCAATCGATGCAGCCGAACGAACGCGGAGTATTCCGCCCAGACAGACACCCACAGGAAACACAAAAAAAAGGCCCACGAAACAACATATCAAGAAACAGGAATCCCAAGCTTTTATTGTTTGTTTTTTGTTTATGTTGCAGGTAACATGGGATGGGGCAGGGTGAAGGGTGCATTATATTTACTTCGCTTTTTTTTTTTTTTTTTCAGGAAACGATAATGGAAGAAGACCAAAGCCAGGCTCCCACCTGCCTCCGTGCGAAAACCCTCCCTCGCCCCCGATCTCCCTTTATTTTTATTTTTTTTCTTGTCTTATTTTATTTCATATTTCTTGCTTGTTTTTCTTTTGAAGGCAATGCCGTAAGAATGCCAAACCTCTACTTGAACATTACTATACGGTAGTGCCGCTTGCCTCTGCAGTGCCGGTATGCGCCAGCCAAGATTACCGGCACTATACTATAGCGACAACCGGCACTACTCCAAACACTACCACACGGGTTAATCCCATATGTGCCAAGTGACCCCGCTGGCAGTATAGCGGGCAAACCGGCACTATAGAGGGACCACGACTGCGCTACTATTTCTTCGGGCTAATAATGCCTCCCTTCCGGGTTCCCCGCCCGCCACCCCCCTCACCCCGTTGTCTGTCTTACGGTTTATTTTTTGTTTATTTTCGTTTAATTTTCTATTCGTTTTGAGTTTGTTTTTCCTTTCGTTATTCTTGCCTTTGCCGGCAATATCGAAAGGAAGCCAAACCTTCTGCACTATGAATAGCAATACGTACCAGGTGCCAGTTTACTACCAATACTATGAGCCACCTCAAATCTACTATTCTCCCCCACCCCCCAACATATTTGTTTTATTTCTGTTTTTCATTGTTTTTGTTCTCTGCTTTTTTTTTTAACGATTTTGTTTTCTCTTTTTTCTTTGTTTACGTATATACGTCGTACTGATTATTTTCGTGCCTTTTTTTTGTCAGGAAGCCACAACCTTCTGCACTAGAAATACGTACCAGTTTACTACCATTACTACGAGCCACCTCAAATCTACTATTCTCCCCCACCCTGCAACACACTTGTTTTGTTTCTGTTTTTCATCGTTTTTGTTCTCTGCTTTTGTTTTCAACGACTTTGTTTTCTCTTTTTGTTCACGTATACGTACGTCGTACTGATTTTTGTATCTGCCTTTTTTTTTCTTTTTTTTTTTCAGCAAATGTCGGAAGAAAGCCAAACCAAAGCTCCCACCAAGAGCGGCCCGGGCATGGCCGCTTCCACCGCTCTTAGCGGAGGCGGTGCTTCCTCGAGGGGAAGAGATGATGACCGCGCTCTCTGGAAGAGCGGGGGAGGGGCTTACGGTCAAGGGGGAGGGGGCTTCGGTAGATGGGAAAGGTTATGGAAGGTGCGAAGGGGTTCGGGGACGGGAGGTTACGAGGCGGGAGGGGTTTCGGGAGAGCGGGAGGCGTGGGGGGATGGGGGGAGGGGCGGGGGTCCGGGCGGCGTGAAGCTGAAGCACAGCTCGGACAACGCGGTGTTAGAACGGTTCAAGAAGAGAACTCGACGGTTTTGATTTTTGGAGGCATTTGTGTTTGTTTCGATTGTTTTCTCTACAGTAGGTGCCGTTTCATGTGATTTTTTGTTTTAATATTATTTTTCCGTTTGTTTGGCTTCTTTCCAGGTTCAGACATTCCCAAGAATTTTCTTGTTTATCTCGAAAGAGGTGAAGTGAAGATCCTTTCTTGGTCGGGCTTGCATCAGGTATTTCGGGACGCGTAGGGTACTACCTTCGGTGTTTAGTTCCAAAAGGGGAGCTTGCTAAAAGTTACCGAATAACACACCCTATACTGTAATTAAGATAATAAGGCAACCCAACGAAAATCGTGGGTTTGCAAAGTTGTTACGATTCTTATTTTATTTCGCCCCCCCACAATATCGTACATGTTCCATTCTGACTTGAATCGAATAATACCAGGTACCAGTATCGTCTAAAACCGCAGTAAGTAGAAGTCCCAACAGATATCATCCCATTTGTCCCTCTTGAATGTTCCTACTTACGAACGCCTTCCTCTCTCGATAAACCCTCCTCCCTCCATAAACCCCGATGTACCCTATTCCTCGGCAACGATATCGTCGACGCGCCCCTCGGCTGGTTCGTACACAGCCTTCACAGTGTCGAGAAAATCGGCCTCATAATTATTTCGTGGGGTTGTCTAATACTTTACCACACGGGCGATACGTTATGATATAGCTGTTGAGGGGCGCGGGATCACTGGGCGATATTATCGTTGCTACCCATCCTTTCAAGTGGAGAGCTGGAAGTACTGCGACGATATATAATTGACACGTCTGGGATGGTCGATTTGTGAACACTACGAGTAGACGCTGCATGCGCCCGGATTTTGTTGCGGGTGGAGGCGTTATTATGTAGTAGGTTTTTGGTCCCCGCAGTTTTACCTATTGCCCAGTTTTGTTTTTGAGCTTTTTTTTTTTATTGGTGGAAACTCCCTGGTGTCGCCTGGTGTCGTCTTCCATGTCCGTGACGTGCCTCTTCGGGAAAATGGTTGTACGAGTACGAAGGAAGGTAGAGGGCTCGCGTAAAACTGCCCGCGCGGGAACAGTTTCTTAGGTGTGCCCGCATTGAAAATAGAGCCTTTCCAAGCACAACGACGAGGTGGCACACCAAGCAGGCATGCCTCTCGTTAGGGTTAGGGTTAGAGGTCCGGGTCGGGGTGCTGGCCGCCGTTAGTCGAAGCCAAGAATATGATCATCGTCCGGAACGAATACCTTAGGGTTTCGTCACAAAACGCTACCTCAGTAGAAACAGCATACTTTTATGCGGGCACGTCTGAGAAGTTCGCCTGAGGGGGCAGTTTTACGGCCACTGAGGTAGAGGCCGCTATAGGGACGGGTGTGAACCCGCATTCCCCCCTTCGAGCATTCTTCAAGAGGCAAAAAGAAAGGAAAGGACGATTTACATCATCAGGCCCGCAAAACAACTCGGCGGGGTGCTGGGTGACAGGGAGTGTATATTTCATACCAGGTATATATGCGTTTACGCATGCATGCGTGTTTTCTTCAACCCTGTTGGGACTTGATTAACTTGATTATATTATTGAGGGGAAAGTGGGCGTTAAAAAGTGAGGATTGCTTACAGCTACTCGTACAGCATGATACTACTATCAATACAGCCACTGCGTGATTGGATCATGACATGATACAATGGTTCGTGTCCGAGTTACCATGGTTGATGCAATGGTTGCAATGCAAGGAGCTCGTACGGCACGGGTGTGGCATGATCCTTACTACCCGTACTGCTGCTGGGCGCTCACGATAATGCTCTCAGGCCAAATTTGTGTCGCTGTTTGGGTCGCTATATCTCGGGTCCTCAAAATCTTTTTTATTTCTATCATAGGCTACATTTCTGGAAATCTGTTACCGTACATGCTGTGCCGCAAAACCTTCCATTTTTACGGCAACAAAATCGGCAAGAAGATCGTTTAACGGCTATACACCGGTATTATGCTGCATCGCTACGAAGTACCAGCGACAGCCAGTGTGACAGTACGAGTAGCTTCTAACGGCAACATAATCAGCGACAAACTGATACCACGATAGACAATATATCTACGCACGTAACGGCCACAGGTGTACGAGTGAGTATAACAAGGTCTATCTTCTGACGGTAACACATAGACAAGACCTGCCAGCAACATACGTGTGGTGTGATGTACTTCAGTAGGTGTATGAGTGCCGTATCTTCCAATGGCAATCTTACGTGCTACAAGATCTTCTGACATAATCTTCGAATGAAATATTGATCTTAACGGCAACAAGATCTAAAGATATATATGACCAAATCTCTAACGGCAGCATATATACCTTGGGTACACCAGGTACAGCATGAAAATATCTTCTGACTGGAACGAAATGACAAGATCTACGTATCTGCTTCCGACAACACAACAGATGTTACGCGATCGTGATGCCAAGATGGCCAAAATGTATTTAAGAACGAACGGCTAACTACACATAAATCTGGTAGCACCTTCTAACGGCGACAGCAGCTAGCGCTAACGGCGACAGCAGCTAGATACGCGTACGAGCAAGGTACTGTAGTATGTAAGTGTGCATCCCAAGAAGAAAGAGGACAAGACATACGTATAGCCTTCCAACGGATCGTTTATTTGTGATGTCCTTGACGTGAACCGACATTTCGTCCAACATGAAACCGTACGAGTATGGTGTGCGAGGCGGTGGGGGTTACGCCGCCTCTATTTTGATACTTTGTGACGCCCAGCATGCCAGACCGAATGGTTTGAAGCAGTGAACTCTCGGGATCCTCTGGCCAAAAATCTACCACAGGGATATAGACCGCGTACGGTTATCGATGCCGTCATGAGGTGACACCGCAGAATGTTATAATCTGGTGAGAGTCTCGCCGACAACACACACGTCCCGGTACCACGCAGTTTCCTTCTCTGTCTCTGTTCTCGCCGTTTTCTGGCTTGTTTGTATGGCTTGTATGTGCTTTGCTTACTTTTCGTATCATCCAGCACGTTGGCATATGGCATTTCCCAGTCTCCTTACGAGTGAGTGTGCTCAATAGTACTACGTATGAATACGTACTCGTCCATTTTGCCGCGTGCATGTGTGTACGGTATACGAATCTGCCTCGTAGTTGTGTGGCCACAAAGCTTGTACGAGTACCTTTCAAGGGTGGATGAGCATTACTGGCCTTGGTGGATGTCGATGAGCGGAAAGAAGAAATGCGCACACACTTACTTGTTGAGGGTTTGCAAGTCCGAGTAGGAATACGACGCAGTGCACGAGCATATACCACCATGGCTTCAGCTCCAAACTCGGTGAGAGATTTGCATCAGTGTGCGCTGGTACGTAGCGGTCTGGAAACAGGGCAATCAGTGCGTACGTAGCAGTGCAGGTTTAGCTCACAACTCGGTCGTATATTCAAGGCAGTGGAATGCACTCGTATCTACCAAGGTTGTTTGCTCGTATCATACAGCACATACAGCACATACAGTATGGGCCTGTGCGCTGTTCAGGGTGTACGGCTCCACAAGTCGACTATCTCGGCGCCTGCAGCGTCGCAAGCTAAGTTTTGTACCTCGCCGTCGATGGCGGACAGATCATCAATCCCCTCTCCGTGGTCTAGGTCTTTCACGGCAGATTTGTTCCCTGTTTTGTATGATCTACTGCCTATAGTAGCTCATATTGCTGGATAGGTGGGTCTGACCCGTATGATATAATTTGCGTGATCTAGCGTATATTTCCTGAGTTGGATCTGTTCTGCAGTAGTAGGCAGATCCTGGACGACCTCTCACAGCGGTAGGTGAGGAAGTACAGTAGATTATCTACAGTAGATCATGACCTATCTGTAGATGATCTACTTCTATCTGTATACAGACAGATAGATCATGACCAGTCCGAGCTGTGGAGGAGTGTTTGCAGACAGACGTCGATCTCGTGACACGAACACAACACACGCAGCTGTACTGTAGAAGTCAGGCTTGTTATGGTCACTTTAATCGAAGTGGGGTCAAAGCTGTGCTGCGGAAACACACACCGCCAGGGAAACAGCGATGCGAACGCTCACACAAGATCGGGACCGGCCCTGGTCTTTTTCTCCGTATCCTCATTCGTACGTAATATACTTCGTATAGGTGGTACTGTAACTACTGCTGTACCTGGTACAATTTAGTTCTCTCTAAGATCAACTGTACACGTGGAGTGTGCGAGTTTAGTTGGTGCAAGCGGAGAGAGGGGAGGAGTGCCCGCTTTGTGCGCCCCCGTATCTGAGCGACAAAAGTGAAGGAGCTCCGGTAGCACATCAGTATGATAGAGCAAATACAGTAGATGGTATGGGGGGAAAAAAATGCAGGGAAGCAAAAAGGCTCTCCACCTGCATGATGGCAAGGCACCAAACACTACGATATTCATAGCTTGTTCCGGGATACTACGTATCATAGGTATAAGGACATTTGATGACCTCGTACAACCGAATTATGAATAAGCCTCCGGTCGAAATTTGACCTTGTTCACCATCTATCTGGCTAGAAACGACGGTATCGACGACATGACACCATACCATACCATACCATACCTACCCAGGAGCAAGACGAGGAGCGACGCAAACTCTATACTGGCACGCTGCTTTCGAATAACATACCATTCTAGGCCGCGCGTTTGTCGCCCGCGTGCACATATCACAGGTGAGCCAACCACTCGCGGTTTCAAAGGCTGCTTACTGACCGGAAACGCGGAGAGACTACTACGGTAGCACCGTACAAGTACATCTACCCCCGAGAGTCTGTCTGCAGTCTACGACAAGCGCAACGGGCGAGATCCGCAAAGATGATTGAAAATGCGGTTGCATCGACGCTCATGAGGCTGCCGGTGTCCGAGCTGTCTGCGCTGCGCAAGGTGACGTTAACTCTCTTGACTTTGGGTATATTTATGCTGTGGGTTCTGAAGCCGAGAGACCAAGGAGATCGAGGCTTGATATAATTGTTGCTAGATCATTGTTGCTATGTTTGCTATCCGAAAATGTGCAGCATGATCTTCAACGTTGATCACTGATAAGCTTTCCTCGAAATAAAAAACGAAGGGGAACCTCTCTCCTCTAACTCGCGCGCAGATAGGCGCATGCAAATAGGAGTACTGTAGTACATAAAGACGAGGGTTGTATTGTTTCTTCCGTATGTGCTGTATATAATCTAGTATGTGTTGTATGTGGTGTATGTGTTGTTTATATTGCATGTGATGTATGTGATACATGTCACGAACGGGGTGCACGTGCTGTACATATATATGCTCTGCGTGCAAGGTAACAAGGTAACTTCATCTCTTTAAACTTTGGTTAAAGTGTGGATTATGAAGCCGAGGGGAACGAAGCAATCCTAGGCCTCAATTAGTATTTCCCGAACTGGGTCGCGCACAGATAGGCGCACCCAAAAAGCAGTAGGGCACACATATTAAGGGTTTTACGATAAGGATACTCTTCCGTATGTGGTATATGTGCTGTATAGTTTGCGTATGACGCGTGTGATGAATGTGTTGTGTGCATGTCGAGTGTAGGTGCTATATGTGCTGTACGTAGTGCCGCATGTTGATGCGTGTGTTGTATGTGCTGCGTGTGCTGTATGTGCTTTATGCGCTGCACGTGTCAGATGTGCCGTATGTATTGTGTGTATGCCGAATGTGCTGTATGTGCTCAATTCGGGTAGTTCCCTAGTTGAGGACACCCGTCAACCAGAAATCTGTCGGGGTCCAAACGTACCCCCGCTCTACCATAGCATGTATCCTGAGTACTGTATTATTCCTGAGTATCATTCAACATGCAGGATACAGACAAGAGTATCACCCCGACAATGTTTTCCCCTCGTACCCTGCAACATTATCATCGCGCATAACCCAACCTCATTGGAACGTGCAGGCGTTCGTTTCGTCGTCCAGCGGACTGTCCCTCGAGGGCTTCGTTGCCGCAATGCTCCCACCCTCGTCCGAAGCGCCTGCTGGTGGAACTCCGCTGGAGCCACTGCGACGACGACGACGATCATCCTCCCTGCGAACATCCTCCTCAGGAGGGGGTGGAGCACGTATAAACCAGCCCTCGACGACATCACGGAGGAGCAGCAAGAAGAGAAGCTCGGTAAGCGGCGACCACCACTGTGTCGTGGCTGACAGAACAGGCAGCCACAGCATCAGCAGCAGGAGGAAAGGAGGGGGGGGAGGGGGGCGCAGAAACAGCAAGAATAAGAAGAGAAGAAAGCAATCCGCTCGTCTTCTTGATGTGCCACGAGTCCCTCGCTCCGACGCTTCTCGAGATACAACAAGAACACGGACAAGGACAACAGCTGGCCAGCAGCAGGGGGATGCAACGCTATTCGTAGGCAATGAAAGGCACCCTTCGCGCGGAAGCACGGGGAAGCTGAGGCGCGGGAGGAGGGGCAGCAGCAGAGGTAGCAGCGGGGGCGAGGACGGGCAGGCGTTGACGGGGCGGGTGGGCCGGGCGGCAAGCTTCCAAAGCGAGATGGAGAAAGTCGGGGTTGTCACAGACCTCGTAGAGCTATTTCAGCAGGTAGGTACAGTACACAATGCCGTAGTATCAGTCTGATCACGAATACGACGTACGGTAGTAGGGACATTTTAAGCCTTTTTGTGGTCACCAGCCTGGAATAATTTTTCACTTTCTTTTTTTTGTGTCTGTTGAGGTTTCACTTTAAGCTGTTTAAGCTTTTTTTTTTGTCACTTTATCTGTCACTTTTTCATTTTCCCCGCGTCGTCATACCAGGTAGCACGTTTTAGCTGATTTCGTTTCTGAACGATCGGGCTCCTTAACCCCTCAATAAGTTAAACAAAACACACTACTGTAATTCCAAGTAGTTTGTCCCCAAATTTGTGGGACCGGTAAGGGCTTACATCAGAATCGTCGGCCGTTCGGTCTTAGGGGTTGGCAAATGTTTTCTTTGTACAGTCAGGCCATGGGATTATTGCTATCCATCGGGTATGGTATGATAGCACTTCTATTTTCCTCCAAAGTCAGTTTTTTTACTTAGTGTTAGTATGGAGCTCCTCAAGTGAGGAGCGTCCGAAAACGTAAGGCGCTACCCTTATAAGGCAAGCATGCGTCATGTATACCGGTACAGGGCGTTGAGTTCGCACAGAGGTGCAGCGCTATCACACCACCATCGTTTTTTCAGTGCTATGATATCGTTTTTTCGACAACGGTAAGGGATCTCGACCAGATATAACAGTAGGATCTCGACCAGATATTTCCAAAAGCGCTTTGCTCGGTAATGGCAACCTGCCTGTCCTGGGAAAATTCGAGCGCTGAAAAACGATCGCATCCATCGCCGTGCGAGCTCAACGCTTCGTGCGCTATTTGAACTTGGCATATAGATGGCACTCCTAGGTGAACCAGCCGTGCTGGTACTACTGCAAACAAGCCCGATAGTTCTAGCATATACTGCAGGCCTATCAACGGCAGCAAGCAGTGTCGTACCATTCGCTCGTGTATCTCGGGTAGACTCGCGCGGCTGTGCGCGAGGGGCAGGGAGCACACGAATGAGCACTGGCTGTGCTTCTCTTTTTTTGTTGTGCCGTGGCTCAGAACTACAGCAGTAGGTATATACAAGACTCCGTACGCCATTAGAGAGCTACCAGGTATGGCTTATGTCTCCGTTGGCCGATAAAAACGAGATTATCATAATACTATCATGCGAACTGATTGTTCCTCACTTGCCACCTCAAGCGTCTTCAGCGCGGCGTGTAAAGCAGACGACGCCTCGGGTGTAAACGATGACCGCGCGCGCGGGGGCGCGCTTGTTTGTGTGTGTGCGGTTTCAGGTAGACCACAACGGAGACGGGGTGATGGAATGGGAGGAGTTCACTGGATTCGTCATCGATCAGGTGAGCAACGAACTGTCCGTTGCCCTTTACCGTCCGTTCAATTTTCGGTTGATACTGCGTCGCAGATGCTAGAGGGGGGGAGGGGGCTCAGTCGCTGTTTGGCGGATGAGATTGAGGCACACTTCGGCTTATTGGTTTAGGAAGAATTTTGTGTTTCGTTATCGGTTTGGGATGCCTTCTGTTATTACGCGTCATCGTTTTGTACTGGTGTTTGTTTTCGTCGTGTTTTTGTTTTTGCGATTGACATACTGTAGACATACGCTGCAAAATATCGCATGTCAAACATGATGGTAGTAATAACAGTAGAAAATCATGTATTCGAACGCCGGGGCCGAGCGTCCACTGTTTTCCTCGGAAACAAATTTGGGGCGGGGGAGAGATATGCATAGAGCCCCTCAAAAGTGTGGAGCCTAGGATAAACAATACCTGGTAGATGCTAACCTCTACTGCAGCACCTGATGTAATCATCTAGTTCCTCGCCTTCGTTATAAGGCGTTGTACAGTACCTGGTGCAGGATATTTGTCTATTACGGGAAGGGGCATAGTAAACACTAGTAAATAGGACCAAGTATTGTTAGTAAAAATATGGAAATATAGAGTTTTTTGCATATGCCGTAGGTGCTATTTACTACTGTAGTAGCATGCTGAGCTAAATCATACATATAATATCCGGAATGCATCTGCCTTGAAAAATCCAGATCATGAACTGCTGGGAACCGATCAATCGGCCCGAGATGTGCAACTATGGTCGACCAACGCTTGTCGGGGTGATGTTCAACGCACACCCCATCTCGCTCAATCCGTTGTTGTATTCCGGCGTCGATCTTGTTCGTTAGATTCCTATTTACGGCGAGGAGGGCATAGTAATCAGAACCCGCGCGATGGAAACCAAAATACAGGCACCCCCCATGTTATAAATACTAGTTTCCTCCGTAATAGTTATAATACGCGTAGCCCACTGGAGCGTGTATCGGGCATAACTGTTATACCGTAGGGTTAAAATGGTTGTTGGATGTCCTATATTGATTGTTGGAGATCTTATTTTCTAGTCAAGATAATCAAGTGACCAACCTCATCAAGTTTTGGGCTGCTATATACCCGGATCGATTGTCCCACCTACGCACGGCCGTATGTATATACGGTGCAGTTTCATACCAAAGACCACCCCCCGCCGTTCAGAGGGAGGGGGGGTGTTGTAAGGATTACCCTGGGCTGGGTAATCGATCGTTTTTTACCTCTCCTATACCTCAGTAGGCAGCACTTTCACATGCCCGTATGGTACTGTAGCACTGGCTTGACGCTTGTCCCTGGATATAAGCACCGTTTGGAATTGAAAATTATATGAAAAACGCTCTTATATTATCGGTAGCGAGCGGTACTACGGCAACTCAATCAACCACTGCACGAACGAGTGGGGGGGGGCGGGGCTCGACTTCTGCGGAAACTATACGAGTGTGTTGCATATTTGGTCTGCGCCTGATCTTATGCATATTGCATGATGCATGCTACGATAGAGGTGCACCATGTTTTTTTCTGAGCTCCTGACGTAAGGAGCGTCATACCTCACCGAAAAAGCGATTTAGGACGAAAATAAAAGGGCTGCTGGATGAGAGATCTCATGACCGACGTACACTCTGAAACATATTTCTTCACAAAAATGAAAAAACGACGAATTTGGGTTAAGGAGCCCGATCGTTCAGAAAACGATTCAGCCAAAAACTACCACCTTTACCGTAGCCCGGTTTGATGAACCGTTGTGTCGGGGTTTTAATATTTCACTATTACCGGGGGAGCATAGTAAACACTAGTAATAATAGTAATACTAGTAACACTAGTAAACAGGACCTACGGTATACAGAAAAGCCTATATATTCACCTATTTTTACCAACAATATTTGGACCTATTTACTAGTGTTTACTATGGTCCCCCGTATTAGAAAAAAAAAAAAAAGGGAGGGGTATATGGTGTCCCTCGTTTGTCGAAACGAATTGATCCACACTACAGCAGTAGTAGTTCACTGTTGCATGGTTGAATAGTTCAAGACATTACTGAATTGCTTCCATCCACCCCTACCCCTGTAACATTTGTTCCTATTCACTCTGGTCCCCCATAACAGTTAAAAAAAAACGTTTATCTTTGGGTTAGGGTGGGGTATATCTTGTCCCTCTTTTCTCAAAAGGTACTGTCCACACTACTGGCAAGTCATTAATTAGGTAATTTCATCCACCCCTACCCCTTTTATAAATGTCACACAGTATGTCGTGTCCATCTATATATATGCATATATATATATGTACAGAGCTCTTTGTGTCCAGGACAGTTTTTTGCCACCCCGCTACTTGTCTAATCTCTGAACAAGTTGGCACATATTACCTGGTGCTTCGAAGCACATAGGTTTTGGCCCTGAGGAAGGAAGCTCCGTGCGCGGGCCGGCTGAAGCAGAGAGCGCTCGGAGCGCGCGACAAGCCGTCCGCTTCCAGGATATCCGTTCAGAGGGTGCGGTACAACCGACACATGGGCTGCGTGTTCGCCTGCTCCGGGCCGGTGGTGGAGGTGAGACCTATGCCCCGTCTCCTAGAGCAAAATCAATGAAATGATGCACACAACTAAGAAATTACTGCATTACGTATATATCGTGATGCTCCGGTTGGGGGTGGTGCTGTGTCGTGGCGCCGTTTCTATCCCCTGTGTTTGTGGGCAAAGCGTTATCACCCCCTAGGGTGGGTGAGCTCCCTTGAGCTGGTTGGGCGGGGGAGGGGGGTGTACTCATGTCGTGCACGGCCGTAGTCATGACCATAGACCCTCGCATCCCTACAATGCCGCGACGGAGCACGTTGGGTTTTCACCAACCAGGCAGACATTGCTTGCACCAAGCGCGAAGCGCCGTGAGGTATTGGGCGAGTCGCATGGAGAGTGAGCTGCATCCTGCTAAGAACCGCCTCTGAGGCGGACTTGCATATGGACGACAGCTTCAATGAGTTAATTTAATTTCTGGTGTGGCCACTTCCGGAGACAGCAATGGGTTTTACTATGTAACTGCCTCGCGGATGCCTTACCATATTAACACTACGTGATACGACCATTCCCCTTGTGCGGAGCAAAGGTTCTCCACCCCGCACAAATGATCTACTCGACCGCCAGCTTTGGTGACCGCCAAAAAAAAAAAAAACGGCACCCTGGTTGCCTAGCTCACGCAGCGAGTGGCGTGTTTTACAGCGTCGTTGCCAACCGACGCCAACCCAACCTATAAATACATCATATATTTATAGGTCTTGGGGGAGGGGGGGGTGCTCTCTACGTCACCCCCGTATCCCCGCTGTTGATCGGAAGGCGTTGTTGCGTCTCTGAAACGAGCAGTTGCCTTCACCTTGTTGGGATCGGTGTGGCGAATGGGATAGCTACTTTGCTGCGCCCCGATTAAGATTGGTGTTGTTATGGCACCCCCGTACCCCCCCCGGTCGCTGGAAAGGCGTTGTTGCGTCTCTGAAAAGAGGAGTCGTCTTCACTTTATTACGAATGTGATAGCTCCTCTGTGGTGCCGGTTTGGGGGTGATTTTGTTGTTGCATCCCCGTATCCCCACCATTATTTAGGGAGGCATTTTTTTAAGAGGAGTAACATATTTACCTTCTTCGGGTCGGTGGCGAAAAAGGTGATAACTACTTTTCTGTGCGCCGATTTCAAAGGGCCTTGTCATGGCATCCCCCCGTACCTCCTGCTTTGTTCGATACCCAGCCAATGGGATGGTGTGTAGGGCTTAGCTTGGATTACTGAGCAATGGCACGGTAGGGGATAGGGGTTGCAGTTAGTGTTTGCCTTCTGAGGCAGTATTCTGTCACTGGGATTCGTCACTGGGACCGATTGAGCTCCTTAAGTGAGCAGCTACCGCCGGTAAATGATGTACGGCCAATGTTATGTTTGTTTTCGGACCAGCGCATTAAATCCCTCGTCGTGTTGCGCGAACAAGCTACGTAGCAGTCCTGCTTGGTGTGAGACATTGAGCTCTTCGGGCGAGGAGCTCAGGTAATAAGCCACCAACCCTAAAAGGTGGCATTAATATTAGGGCACCGCTGGCATTACTCATAAGGAACCGCCCCTATAAGGTGGCATTACTATTAAGGCACCACCCCTATAAGGCGGCAATACTCATAAGACACCACCCCTATAAAGCGGCAATACTGTTGAGAACGGCAACTTTGCAACACTGGCAAACCACACATCAGTTAGTGCCAGGTGGTCAGTGTTTGATCGATTGCACTGTTGATGGCACACTTACACGGTATTGTATGTAGTTAGCTTGTGAGGCACAGTAAAACGACGAGGGAGGCCCCAAAGTAACCGCGCCTATTGCGGCATCATCAACTTAACGTTATATTTCCTTTTGCCATAGGACAATCAGTCTGTGTTTAGCGCTTGTTGCAAGCATTCCAGCCACCTAGATAAAAGGGAAAACTAGAATCCAATGACGTAAAACATGGCAGATGCTACAGCAGTACACCACTCAGACCTGAATAATGGATTAAATGTTCCCCACACTGCGCCGGTGGTGCTTGTTTTGCGACCCCAAAAGGTGTGGAACCCGGCAATGCACCCCCCCGGCGATGGGAAGCGGGATGCGGGCTGTCCCAAGCAGCGCGCGGAGGGGTGTGGGCTCGACGCGTACTCGGTCACCGAAGAAACGAAGTTGAGCATGTTACTCCACGCCTGGTATACATGTGCCATTGTGTACGGGAATTTAACCACGTGTTTCCTTCATATTTAATCCGCACCGGTCCTTGAATATCCGTCCAGATTGGTACCTACCTGGTATGGAAAGTATATATATACCGATACACCATTTAACGGATATATGGACTCGCATTTAACGGCTCTGGCGCTCGTATTGGACGGGTGGGATCTGCATGACACGACTCTTGCACGTAGTATTTTGAGGGCCGGCGCAGGATCTAAACGGTCTACATCGTGATGATGTAGTCTAGATGGTGATCTGTCCCTTGTGTGAATGGATGATCTGTAGTGCCGGTCCCTCAACAGTGCCGATTGACTACTGTAGTGCCGGTTGTCCGCTTTAGTGCCTGTGGGGTTGCTTGGCACACACTACGTGGCTCATCACGTACGGGACGAGTGCTACGATAGATATAGCACTTTTTGGCGGATTGTTTTTCTGAATGGTCGGAATTTCGTTGTTGTGTTGCATTAATTTTCGGCATTTTTACTTAGGCAGTGGAATTGTTCACCGGGTATTATACCCTCCCCCGCCCCCCTCCCCTCTCCAAAATCAGTGTTTAGACTACTACAGGTATAGAGCTCCTCCAGTGACCACCCCCACAAAAAGCCTGGTGCACCTCTAACCTACAGTAGCGCGCGTCACGGAGTAGTGCCCATCGACTGGGTACCACATACGACATACGGGGTTCACCGCGTACGGAGTAGTAGTGCCGGTTTCCGCTGACTTCCTGATATTGTTGGCTGGCGCACGATTTACTGACATTCTAGTGGGACCACTACTACTGTACGGTATGAATGTCAGCTGAAGTTAGCCTCGTGTTTTATCTTAAACATAATTCCTCTCATAAGCCAATGTTCACTATACCAGATACTGTACTGTAGTAAGTCGACCCCGCAGCTGCCCCCCCCCCCTCCCGGATCCTGCTCGCCCGCTCGTTCTCCCTCGGCTCCACCTCGGGCCACACGGCCCCTGCAGGGGAGGGACGGGGCCGGCCACCCCCCCCCCCCGCATCCCTGCCAGCTGGTGATTCTTGTGTTGCGTTGATGATGCCAACATAATACCACTCTCATCTGAATGGTAAGGATCGTTTTCATATGAATATGTAATCGAAATGGTCCCGGGTTAGGGTAATGCCGAATAGCACTTAAGATGGGTAATTCACCCCTTGGGGGGAAGAATTCCGGAACCGATTTTCTCCGCAACCGCGTAGACACATGCTGCAAGGCGGAGGTGAGGTGCACTAACAATGTCTGCTCCGAGGGCGGTCGCTTGAGGAGCGCTCTATACGACCTAAAAAATGATGTTGACCCTTTTAGAACTGCAGTCCCGTTTTGGGGACAGATTACTTAGAATTAGAGTGGTTTGTCCCCATAGCGGGACTGCAGTCCTAAAAGGGTTAAGAAGGAAAACAAAAGGACACCCCGATGAGCATATACCCTAGGCATGCCCAGTTAGACGCGGAAATCATTCCCTAGGCATTCCGACGAGTTCGGGTTAAGGAGCCTTTACTACGTCATATAGCCAATAAACGGTAAAGTACCCCTATCGCAACACGCGTCCCTCGGGGGGGGGGGGCACACGCGACACGAAACGGTGGCTGTGGAAATATTTCGTGGAGACATTTACATTGACGTGGTGTCGCTCGGCGTTTTTTCTCTCGCTCTACCCTTTTCTCGAGGGACGCAAGCTTTTGAAAATCGTCCGCGAGGGAGCGTTGTAATATAATCGCTTGGCTGCAGTACACGGAAATTTGGATATCATCGTGGTCATCGCCATCGTCGTCATCATCGTCATCATCATCATCATCATCCTCATCAATATCATCATCTTCATCATCGTGATTTTCACATCGTCATCATCATCGGCATCATCAGAGTCATCCGCATCGTCATTGTCATCATCATCATCATCGTCATCATCATCTGCATCACCATCACCATCATCATCATCATCATCATCATCGTCATCATCATCTGCATCACCATAATAATAACCATCATCGTGATTAGCATCATCGTCATCATCACCATCATCATCATCATCATCATCAGCGTCATCATCATCATCATCAGCACCATAATCGTAGACACAAATGACCGCTCATCACGACAAGCAGTAAATAACAACGTATCCGCTCTTTCGTCTCCGATTGGTCGCGCAGGGGTTCGAGATCGGTTCCAGCGCTGCCAAGGAAGAAGGGGACGGGAAAAAGCAGCGCGCGAGTCACGCGGCGAAGACGACCAAGACCAAAGACGGTCTGTCGCGGACTGTCTCCGCGATGGACATCAAGTACATCAAGGCAAGCCGACCCCCCCCTCCCCCCCCGCCTCCTCCTCCTCCTCTTTCGCCGTGAGCTGTGCTTCTCGGTGAGGGAAGGGCCTTCGGCTTACACAGTTTCTGAAGGGCGGAGATCTTCAACTGGTATCTAGATTTGTAATTATACTCAATATCTTCGGATTGCCGTTGGCGGCTTTACTGCTCTATTCGAAACGCAGCAAGTTCAAGATTTGTTTGTGTCGAATTCAGTGTTCCTTCCGTAAGCTGACGGTGGAATTATTTCCACCCTTACCTTGGGATCTACTGTAGTGCAAGCTACAATTTAGCACCGTCGCAGATTGGCGCTTAGGGCGATGACGAGGTTCCGTGTCGTGATGTGATACTTGATTCGTGCCACAATCGCGAGTTTGGAAGAACGTCTGGACAATCTGAACTTGGCTGATCGGAAATAACAATCCCGAAAAAGGGGGGGAGGGGGGTGGTTCCAGCAATACCAGATGCTTGGGTAGGGAGCTCACAGCAGCAGCAGCAGCAGCAGTGGTGTCACGACGGCAGGAGTACAAAGGAGTAGGGACACAGCTTCACTTGGTGACATCGATCGCCACCGTTCGTTGGCACATACCCCGGTACTGCATTTCAAGCAAAATACTCACTCACTGGCATACCAGGTGTATTCCAACTTGTATGCTGTTTTTTTTCATAGCCAAGTAACGCGACGAAACCCATTATTGATGTTGACGCTCACCCTCCTCTGCGCAATTACATTAGTGATGAGCGTTACCGTAGCGTTACCGTAGCGCCCTCAGCACATCACCCTCAACCTTAGCGCACCAACAGTCCTGTTCTAGAAAAACAATCCTAACAGAAACAAAGTTGCTGGAAAACAATACACCATTAAACGGGACCCGCTCCGGAAATTACGACCGCTGTACTGTAGGGGTGCTCCCGTTAAGGTTATATGAAGCCATTCACTTGAGGAGCTCTCTACTTCACTCAGAACCTGGCTTTGATACATTTTTCACAGCTCGGACAGATGATGATCTACTGTATCTATCTATCTACAGATCATCTAAATACTCTAGTTCCTCGCCTGCCGCTGTGAGAGGTATAGTACATGTCGACCCCAGGAAACATGTGCTAGACCACGCATTGTCCGGGTCTCACCCGACAACATGAGCTAAGTCATACAGATCATACAACATCGGGAAATATCTGCCTTGAAATACCTAGCTCATCAAGTGGGAATGGTGAATATGATCTGTTTGATCTGTTTGATCTGTTTGATCTGTATGATCCGTATGATATGTATGATATGCTGGTATGATCGGTATGATCTATATGATCTATATGATCTGTCCAAGGTGTGAGAGTATTGAAGAAGACAGTTCGATCGTGGACCCCATGGGCAGCAATAGGCTCATTCAGAAACTTGGATACATAACGGTGACGGGTAACTCCTCTGTTCAGCGCCCCCGGTCGGACAGAAACAAAATTGCCCAAAACGTGCTACCCCTGTATGATCTTTATGATCTGTATGATACATATTATCTGTATGAGCTGTATGATACATATTATCTGTATGATCTGTATGATACACATTATCTGTATGATCTGTACGAGGTTTGGGAGTATTTCAAAAGCCAGCTCGATGGTCGATCCCATGGACAGCAGTAGACTTATTCCGACACACACTGTAAACAAAACGGTGACGGGTAATTCCCCGGTTCAGCGCCCCCGGTCGGGCGGCAGAAACAAAATTTCCCAAACAAGCAGTGCTACCCTCCACCGTATCATAGCGTGCATCTCGAGTGGCACACCACACCTCTAACACACACACGACGCCAACATTTCCTATTCGTCTCAGGCAAGCAACTTGCTGATGGTGCTTCGGAGTGACCTCACCCTGGCCTTCTTCTCGGCGGACAGCTTCGTCAGGGTAGGTCTTGTCAAGACAGCCACCCAGCAGGTGAGGGTATACCACCTAGAGTGTATTGGAATGGGCTTGGAAGGCCGGTACTTACCTCATGTACAAGTAATTGGTCCGTTTTCGTGTTACTTGGATGGCATTCGTATTCGGGGTGCTCCGTCAGGGTTGAGCTTGTCGAGACAGCTACCCAGCAGGTGAGGGCATACCACCAAACAAAGTGTTATGGTATGGGCTTGGAAGGCCGGTACTTACCTCATGTATAAGTAATCGGTCCGTTTTCGTATTATTTGGATGGCATTCGTATTCGGGGTGCTTCGTCAGGGTTGGGTCTTGTCAAGACAGCTACCCAGCAGGTGAGAGGCTCCTTAACCGAGGCTTTAGAGCGAATGACACTGTACCTGGTGTACTTGTAGTATTAATTTCGGGGGGAAAGCTATGTTCAGGAGTGATCAAGGTTGAAGCTCGCCGGAAGGAAAAACACAATAATACATTTACCGGACACCTCGTAATAAGAAACAGGCTAACAAGAGAAGCCAGGCTGAGACTTAGAGGAAAATAGGAAATTCGGGAGTCGTTATCTTGAAATTAGCGTAGAACGCATCATCTCCCAAATAATAAATCCAGCCTGGACAATATTTCCTGTTTCTTATTGGGTGGTCCTGTACTGTAGTAGTATAGCTAAAATGTCGACCGATTCTTTAACATCATCGGACGGAAAACACAATAATAGTACTGTAGTATACAGTAGTTTAGCTACTGTAGGATGTCGACCGACCATTTTAACGGTTTTACCTGTAGGATTATGTGTGGAATCCCACACCGTGTACGAGAACGATGTAGAGCACAGCAAACAGCAAACAACAGGGTCTACGGCATACGCCAAACTGTTGTGTCGCTGTCGATTCTTGTTGCGCTTTCGATATAGTAGGGTGAACAAAGGTCTGTATCGACGACGATCGCGCATGTCTGTCTATTGATTTCAAAATATTGGCCCCTCCGCCATCGGGGCGGAGGGGCCGGCCCTAGTCCCTAGTGATATTATATTTGCAATCCCTAGTAAGAACATGTTTGCAAGGCATACAGTGTTGAATAACACTTTGAAAAAAACTGCTAAATAAGCACGATTCGCAATTCCACAATAGGCTACTGTAGATATGCAACAGACCATGTCATATAAATATAATGAAACTACAGTAGTTTTTCGACGGATTATTTAATGGGCAAGTATCTACAGTAGGATACGGCGTGATATAGCACACATCGTATGTACGAGAGCGACGTGGAGCGCCGAAAGCAACAGGGCCTACGGCATAGTCGATATCGACCGTCCTTGCGCTTGTGAGGACGATCGAAGGTGCCGTCTTGCCGTGCTACTGCTGGTGGTGATCCTGCAACCCTATTGCCGAAAACGTGTATGCTGCATCATTACCTACAACAGGTCCTATACCCGCACCCCACACGTTGCTTCTTAATCTAAAGTATGGCAGATCGGCCAATAGGACAGAGATGGTCCATTCTAATCCCTATAGGAAGCTTGTTCCGAGCTGTGAAGCTGCCTCAGAGACAAATCTGGCCAGCCAAGCGTGGGGTTCTCTGTACGAAATCGGGCCAGCCAAGCGTAGTGTAGTAAGTACACGCCACAGCCGTAGTTGAAACCGATTTTTCCCTCTGTAGTGTCGGTATGCGCCAGCCAACAGTACTGGAACTATAACGGCAACAGGCACCACTGCCACGCTGACTAATCCCATCTGTGCCAAGCGATTTCACCGGCGCTATGGCGGGAAGCTGGCACTATCGAGATCCCACTACTGTATATGTCGACGTCGTTCAAAGCGGCTTTCCCGCGCGGCCCTAAGCCCTGGTGCCACACTAAACAAGTACAGGCAGGTTCCTCATTCGCTCTCGTCTTTCGATCGTGTGCTCGGTTGACTCTTGTATTCAATCACGTTACCGCGAGAGCAGTACGTCCTGGAGCATTGCGCGGCAACCAGCTTTGCCTTCACGACGGGATGCGACGGAAGCATCCTGTCTTTCGCGATCGACATACACCACGACGCCGACCAGCAAACCATGCTCGCGACGGCGACTCTGGTGGGCGCCTTGCGACGGCACACGGACGTCGTGCAAGTAAGTGGTTCGCTAACCATCACGGTAGGAACACAAATAATGACAACAAAATAAAGCAAGTAGTGCAAAGAAAGGGGTTTCATGGTTTTGTGTCCATCGTAGGTTCTGATCATGGGGAACGTTCTATCACGGTGGAGCATAGTAAACACTAGTAAATAGGTCCTACGGTACCCACAAAAACGTATACATTTCCATTTTTTTACTAAACATATTTGGTTCCGTTTACTATGGTCCCCCGTAATCGTCAGAACCGAATGTGGTCAATAAACGTAGAAGGATATACGTACGGGTTTTGCGTCTATTGTGGGTGCTGAATAGTATCAATGCCCCGTGATATTGTGGCATGCGATAGTTGCTACATGCCGTGACTATATGCTTATGCATATAGGGTCGATCGAGCGATGCGGATGGCCCGGCGCCCATAACAATCGAGGATACAAGCGTTCGAGGAGGGGTAGCCAGCATAATAAGCGGCGATGTGTGATTTGAGGGGAGCTGGAGAAAGTAATGCAAAAAAGTGCAAAGACGCGTGCTACGGTAGAGGTAGAAATTTTTGGCTGAATCGTTTTCTGAACGATCGGGCTCCTTAACCCAAATTCGTCGAACATTCATTTCTGTGACGAATAATATTTTAAGTATACTTCGGTCATGATATTTCTCATCCGGCAGCACTTCTATTTTCCTCCAAAACCCTTTTGTTCGGTGAGGTCGTATGACGCTCCTTAAGTGAGGAGCTCAGAAATAACACGGCGAACCTCTATCGTAGCATGCGTCCAAAGCAAATCGGTGGGATAAAGAAAGAAACAAACACAAACAAACGTGCCTTGATTCGTTAGACCCGTGCTTGACGAAAAGAGGCTCTGTCAAATGACGGGGACATGACACAGCAGTGCCCAAACAGATACCGAGAAGAGGAACATACATGCAGTGTTAATTTTAACATGTCAGTGCAGAGCGGTCGACATATTGCACAGAAGTACGCCTTGTATTGGAGAATAATCGGAGGGGGGGGGGGGTGTACTCGGTATCAATGCATGGCCGTACAGTAGTCGAATGACCGTAGACCCTCGCATCTCTACAATGCCGGGACGGAGCATGTTGGGTTTTCACCGACCATGCAGACATTGCTATCACCAAGCGCGAAGCGCCGTGAGGTGTTCGGTGACTCGCATGAAGGGTGAGCTGCATCCTACTAAGAACCGCTTGTGAGGCGGACTT
This sequence comes from Saccharina japonica, assembly GCA_008828725.1. Lineage (NCBI taxonomy): Eukaryota > Phaeophyceae > Laminariales > Laminariaceae > Saccharina > Saccharina japonica. The sequence continues at coordinate 192,935 of MEHQ01002904.1, read as the reverse complement.
GCATACGGATGACAGCTTCAATGAGTTAGTTGAATGTCCGGTTTGGCCACCCGGTTGGCGGTACAAGGCAACTCCATCTCGCAGGTGGATGGATGTCACAAGCGTTCATGGCGCACGTACGTACGAGAGGCTGGGGAATGATCAGAGTCCGTCTCCACCGCACTCGCGCAAACGGCGGGTTGAAACTTTTCGCCAGCGTGTGCCCATAACCCACGTCCCAAGCACAAAACGTTTCCTCCTCTATGTACCATGATGGCGACTACTCGCATCCCTTGTGACAAGAGGGAACAGGTCAGCGGCAGTAGTAGTAGATGCCAACGAGCACAACGGGTTGTGGTTTGCTACAATTCATGCCACCCAGTTTTGGCCGTGACTTCGGTGACATCAGCACATGTATCGTAGCGCGCGATGCATCAGCGGTGCAAAAGCTTGCACAACCTCGTCATACCTGGCAGGCTCTTTTTATTGTATGTTCTCCGGCGGATGGGTAAAAATAAAGCTTAAAGCCCTCCACTCTTCCACGTCTCACTTCGTGTTGTGTGTCAATTCAATCCATGCCCCCTCGGAAGTATCAGCGTTATCGCTTGCTGCATGGTCTTCCTCCATGACGATTGCCTCGCCTCCTTCCTTCAGAAGGCATCTCCGGCGAGCAAACAAGCAACCCAAGCACCCTTGTGCAAGTGACCAGAGCAGACACCGAAGAACCCCTGCATAGCGGTACATAGTCGGTCGCTTAGTCCCGCTTTTTCGGGCCGCTGTTTTATCTGGCAGGACCTTCTGGCGGCGAACGGGACCGAGGCAGAGGGAGGGCAGCGGCTTATCAGCTGCGGGCTAGACCGAGGGGTGTACGTGTGGGACATCGCTAAGGGGACCTTCTCGCAGGTCTGAGCTGCCCACGGGTGCCCTTAATTTCGACCTACAGTTGTCTTACTCGTACAGGCAGCGTAGGGCCAACACCCCTTAATGTCGACCTACAGCAGTAGTCGTACGCGAATATTAAATTACATCTTAAGAATAAGAACGTGAGGCTCACTGTTTGGGCTAGGCTGGGCTAAGAAAAGTGTTTTTCTTTATTTGTGCTCGACGGCGAGTGATACTTTAAATCCTACTACTCTGCCCATATATATAAACATCGTTCGTACATTAATATTCAATAAAAAGGTGCGTATATTTCTGGACAGAGTGGTACATATAGCCTTTGTGCTCATCTCCGAGTCCCACGATAGGGTTATATAGCGCGTGTTGCCCGAAACGATTGTGACTAACGATTAGTATAATTATTAGTATGGCTGTTAGTATGGCTGTTAGTATGGCTATTAGTATGACTATTTTGTATGACTATTTGTGTGACTGTTAGTATGACTATTAGTATGATTATTAGTATGGCTGTTGGTATGACTGTTAGTATGACTATTATATGACTATTAGTGTGACTAATAGTATGACCATTAGTATGACTATTAATATGACTATTAGCATGTGTATTAGTCTGACTATCAGTGCGACTATAATAGTATTAGTATTAGTATTAGTATGGCTATTAGTGTATTGTGAATATTAGTATAACTATTAGAGTGAACTAGTGGATGTACTAGTATGGCTATTAATAATAGTATGACTAGTAGTGATACTATTATAATGACTACAAATAAATATAGCTATTAGTATGCTCCTTACCCTAATATTATTGGAATGTCATTAATAACATCCCTACAGACAGCATTTAACAACAATCTCGTAGGCTCTGAGATTGTTGATCGCATCGCTTTTTCAGTTTCTTGTTTTCAAACTCAGTGTCTGGGTGAGTTACCAATAGCATAATCCTTCTTTTTGAACGATTCTACTGGACTCCTGACCGTCGTTGGTTGTCTCTTTCTTTGAGCAGTGCAAGCATGGCCATCGAGCCGCCATTCGGTCGCTCGCTTTCGACAAAGGGGACAACCTTCTTCTAGGGGCGGGCGTGGAGGGGGAGGTGAGAAAGCCTCGTCATATGATTCGTCGGCTGGTCAGCTGATACGGTTTGGCATTGTTCCTTGTTGCAAGTGATACGGGATCATATATACCACAGCTCGTTATTAATAGTACTATCCCAGGGTGTTCGTGTTGGTACTGGTACTGCGCCTATTGTTTTGGGGCAAGGTACCATTACATTGTGTTTGTTTTTTTCCCCATCGAGACGGCGTTTTTGTTTCGGCTGTTGTGTGACCACGGGCTAACTCATTTGAGAACTTCGCCGTCATAATTTAACTCGAAGCTGGTGCTGAGCGGGAGGTAAGATGGGTGCCATCTATTGGGCGAGGTGCTACATCTGATTGGTTGATGACTGTCTGTTCAGTTCGTCCATTTGATCGGAAGCTGGTATATTGAGCCGGAGGTGAGGCGCGATTACCTCTTTTGGGTGATACATCTGATTGGGTGATGCCTGTTCAACTGGTTCACTTGTTTGGAAGCTGGTACTGAGCGGGGGTGAGGCTCTATTGGGTGCTACATATGATTGGTTGATGAATGTTCGGCTGATTGGTTTCATTGGGAGCTGGTATTTAGCCGTAGGTGAGGCGCGGTTATCTCTATTGGGTGATACATCTGATTGATTAGTTGATGACTCTTCAGCTGATTCGTTTATTTGGGAGCTGGTACTGAGCGGGGGTGAGGTTCAATTGGGTGCTACATCTGATTGGTTGATGACTGTTCAACGGATTCATTTGATTGGGAGCTGGTATTGAGCGGGAGGTGGCGGTTCCTTCTATTGAGTGATATATAGCTATGATTGATTGATGACTGCTGGACTGATTGATTCGTCTGGTTGCTGGCATTGAGCGGGGGTAAGGCTTTATTGGGTGCTACATATGATTGGTTGATGACTGTTCGGTTGATCCATTTGATTGGGAGCTACTATCGAGCGGGCGGTGAGGCAGTCACCAATGGACGATACATACGATTGATTGATGAATGCTTGACTGATTCATGTACTTGGGAAGCTGAAGTCGAGGGAGAGGTCAGGCTGCCGCCTCTGATCAAAGTCACGATAGGGGTTGCGCCGCTGTGAGCATGCTCAATAGTTTCTGACTGAGTACTAGCATACTCCTGAAGGGAGAAACTACCGGTGGGTACGACAGATCCACTTCTGCAGTGCATTTACGCTAGACCTACTGTATACAGCGCATACAGCACATATAGCGCATACATTGCATACACAGGTTGATCGGGTTGCGGAAACAAAGTTCTTCGAAGGCATGTTTCGCATGAGATACTGGGCTCCTCATGCTAGGAGCTCAGATAATAAGGCACCACCCCTATCAGGTGGCATTGTTCCTCCATGGGCTGATATATCTGATTGGTTGTTTGATGCCTGGCCAGCGGATTGATTTGGTTGGGAGCAGGCGTGGAGGGAAGTTGATTATATGTGTTTGTGTGTGGGGGGGTATCTGTGACACCCCCTATATCTGGAAGGAGGCCGTGTATCGGTGCAATGACTCATCTGGGGGCCTGATAGCTAGCTGGAGTATTTAATTGGGAGCTCCTCTAGCGCTATTAGTGAGAGGGAGGCGCGAGACATTTTCGTTCGAGGGTAATAGTATTGAGTCTTCGGGAGCAAGGAATGGAGTTGAATGACCCGTCGTCTGGTTGGTAGACTTATTAGCTGATTAGTTTGATTGGGAGGGCTGGCGTTGAGGACGGGGGCACTTGCCTGGCGGGGAGAGATATCTGAGCTATCCCTGGCCTGGCAGGGGCCGATGCGCGATGGGCCATCTGGTTGGTTGGAAAGTCCGCTGAGTATTTTTATAAGGAGCTGTCGATGAGGAGCGGGGGGTGCGTTGCGGTAGTTGTCTCTAGCGCCATACCACGGTACGGGGGACCCGGACGGTTCCGACTTGCGGAGTCATCAACCGAGACGTAATGTCAATCGCGATGGAGTTTCCCACTCTTGTAATTGGTAAATACCTACGGGCACACAGGATGGCCGCCGATCGGGTTACGGTCGTAACCTTTCTCAAAGTCGTTTGCTTTAGTCGTGTTTGAGGTAAGCAAATAGTCCGCCGTGTCAAGGATTGCAACAATGTAACAATGTACAGTGTCTCCCATCTACGAGGCGTGCAGAGGCCTCGGCACAGCTTCGACAAGATTAGTTGAAAGCAGTATTTGGCATTTCAATAATCCCTACAGTAGATCTGAATCCTACTTCCGCTCACCGCCTGGGAAACTTCTCTGATCGAAAATGGTTGACGAAATGAAGAGTTAACAATGAGGACTCATTGTTTTTGTCAAAAATGGCCCAAACAGCATAAATAGTACCGCCGTATGACGAGTCTTCTGTTCCAATTGTTCTCGCTTCAGGTACTTGTGTGGGATCTTTGGGGAAAGCTCGGGACGCCCCTCTTTCGGCTCCAGGGGCATCGGTCGCCGGTCGTGAGCGTGGCCTGTGCAATCGGCAAAGGAAGAGCCGCCTCTCTCGACGAGAACGGCAAGGTCATCCTGTGGGACACCAGGAGGAACGCCTCCGTCGATGTCAGTGAAAGGTAATTGCGCTTAAATACATTGTCGGTACAAGTACCAGTTGTTACGTAGGATTAAGGCGAGGCCTCGGGGTTACGGCTAAGAGCCGCTTCTCTCGACGAGAACAGAAAAGTTACCCTGTGTAACACACGGAGAAACGCTTCTGCCGCTGTCCATGAACGGTGGTTGCCCTTAAATAAGCTGTCGGCCGTATAGGTATCAGGTGTTAGGATTATGGCAAGGCCTGGGGGCTGTGGCTAGGGGTCGCCTCCCTCGACGAGAGCAGCAAGGTCATTTGCCCTGTGGAACACGAGGAGGAACGCCTCTGTCGATGTCAGTGAACGGTGACTGCGCTTAAATACTCTGTACGTATAAGTACCAGTTGCTGCATAGGGTTACAATAGGGCTGGGAGTTACGGCTACAGTAAGAGCCGCCTCTTTTGAGGAGAACGACAAGTTCATCCTGTTAGACACGAGGAGGAAAGCATCTGTCGATGTAAGTGAAAGGTGACTGCGCTTAAATACCTTTTTCGCTTAAATACGAGCTGTCTAGGTAAGGGCTAGGATCAAACACCGCCTCTATCGACGATCACGGCAAGGTCATCCTGTGGGATACACGGAGAAACGCCTCTGTTGATGTCAGCGGAAGGCCATTGCCCTTAAATATCTTGTCGGTGAAACCGCCAGTTAGGTCGACTTCGCCCCGGCTTGATTAAAACGTTGGTACGTAGTACACACATACTACTAGTAGTTCTGACGTATTATATTATTATGTTTTTACTTGTGTTCCTGAAGTATACATCTACTCCAGAGGCGTTGGCCTTGAATTAACTTGAGAACAACCACAACACCGAACTTATCGTTACAACTTCATTAAAAGGAATACGCCAGGTGATTGGGATTGGGGTTGGGATAAGGCTAAGGAGTCAGACTTTAGAGCCACTTGTGCCATGGACATGTTCCTGGTATCATATTGTTGCAAGTGATAGGTATAAATTGGTACCGTTTCCACGCGTACTACTACTGGGGTACATCTACTGCTACTTGTTCGGTTGCTTACATCAAGACGCCCTTTTGTTACGTCTTTTTAGTGACCTCGTGTTTGATTTCACATCAGGCATATGAGCTACGGTGAGAACATCGTAATTATCCTCACCAGCAGACGCGTGCTACGGTAGAGGTAGCACTTTTTGGCTGAATCGTTTTCTGAACGATCGGGCTCCTTAACCCAAATTCGTCGTTTTTTCATTTTTGTGACGAATAATATTTCAGAGTGTACTTCGGCCATGATATCTCTCATCCAACAGCCCTCTTATTTTCCTCAAAAAACAGTTTTTCGGTGAGGTATGACGCTCCTTAAGTGAGGAGCTCAAAAACATCAAGGTGCACCTCTATCGTAGCATGCGTCAGCATTGCACCACCTTTCTTTGACGATGAGCTGAGTTGTACACATGGCCCAATCATCCTGCCGATAAGAACGAAGGGGGAAACAACCCTGTTTGATGGATATAAGCTCCCGGTTTCACAGCATGACGGGTAGCAAAGGTAGGATGGTTTGTATTAGATGCACGATACTGCAGCCACTGGGCTATTAGCAGTCAGCGCTGACTGTGCTAGTCCAGTGGTTGTGATGCATCTCCAACAGCGGCTACATAGCCCCACGCTTGCAATCAATTACACCCTGAACAATAGACAATAATAAGACTGATTGCCTATGAGTAGGTTAATAGTCTAGTGCAGTCGACTGCCATTAAGGACTTTCGTTCCATTTAATAGACACGCTCTGAATCATCTTGTCCTGGACAGTTCTAACCGATAAGACAGCCTCCAAAATCACTTCTGGGCACAACAAGCTATTGGCGTAACAGTAGCGATTGTCCTTTCCAGGTTGTGTGCTTAAATGACCAGCCCAGGTGCGCCTGCAACACCCCCAAGCTTATCATCGACCCAGTATATATATGTATATTATACGAGCATATATATATTATACGAGTAGATGTATATATATATATATCTTCGTGGGGGGGTACGTAACGCCTTTTTTCCTGAAAGGGGAATACAGTATACAAGATACGATGTACCCCGTTAAGGGAGGGAAAGCGGTATATAAGGCACCTCAACTTTCTGTCCACCATTTTAGCCCACTCGGATAAGGGGTTGGTACCAGCTCTTGATAAGGGACATCGGTACAGTATATAAGGGACCTCCAATACCGAACGCACTATCAATACGAGTAGGAGTCCCTTATAAGGGCCTACGTACTACTAAGTAAGCTTGGCAATTGTTTTTTCCTGCTAATAATTTTCCTGGTTTAGGCCTTTTTTTCATTTCCCCCATTCCTTTTTCTCGTTATTTTCCTGATCTTGTATGCCAAGAAGAACAGGTAACATAGGGAAATATCTCGATTGACCCCCCCGACTCCGCGCGTCACTTTCTTGCGCGGCAAAGGTACCTGTGCCAGATGGACTGCAGCGAGAACCGCCCTACCTCGTTGGACGTTATCGCCGATGACCGAGAAGACTATCTCAGGTATGGGAAGACCCGTGCTGCGATACAGTATGATAGGGGTGTCATTTCTTGGCTAAAATGTGTTCTGAATTTCGGGGCTCCTTCTTAACCCAAATTCGTCAGAATACGATTTTTTTGTTTCGCAAAACGATTTTTGCGTACAACTACTACGTAGGCCGTGGGATTGTTAATCGGACTACTCGTACACTTTTATTGTTTTCTCAAAATCGTTTTTTTGGGTGAGGTATACGGGGCTCCTATACTACGATCAAGTGATTATCATACTACCCTAGGGAAAATATTGGGCGCACCTCTACCCCGTGCTACGAGGGTGCGCCTTTTTACTGAATGCGCCTGGCATGCACCTAGCCCCTTCTTCGAGATGTGCGTAACATGTGTCTGAAACCCGTTCCACGATAGCGGCATAGCGGAATAGCGGTACAGTATATAGCACGTAAACTTTCAACGCCTCGGACAGATCATGATCTCTCTACAGATCATGAGCTACAGTTGCTGACGTCGAACATCGGACATATTATCACGATCTACAGTTCCTGACATCGAACCTCGGACAGAACATGATCTACAGTTCCTGACATCAAATATCGGACAGATCATGATATATATACATATAGTTCCTTGCATCGGACCTCGGACAGATTCACGATCTACAGTACAGCTCCTGACATAAAACCTCGGACAGGTCAAGATCTACAGTACAGTTCTTGACATCGAACCTCGGACAGATCATGATCTCCAGTACAGTTCCTGACACAAAACCTCGGACAGATCATGATCTACAGTACAGTTCCTGACACAGAACCTCGGACAGGTCATGATCTACAGGTAATGACGTCGAATATCGGACAGATCATGATCTACAGTTCCTGACATCGAAACTCGGACAGATTCATGGTCTATCTATACCTATGGAAAAATTACACGCTTGTAGATTGTAGATGTTTCCGCCGAGATACGCGATATTGGCACCGTGATAAGAATAAGCTCACCTCTACACGACTTGGAAGTACGCACACGCTGTGGTGACACATGAGCCTTGGAGCGGCGTGGAGGGCACACGGTATTAATAGTACACACGTACACAATGTGTCGGTAAATTAACAAAGGGAGGGTCATCTCGTGACGCGTGCTACGGTAGAGGTAGCCCTTTTTGGCTGAATAGTTTTGTGAACGATCGGGCTCCTTAACCCAAATTCGTCGGACTTTCATTTTTGTGACGAATAATGTTTCAAGTATACTTCGGTCATGATATTTCTCATCCGGCAGTACTTTTATTCTCCTCCAGAATATTTGTTTCAGTTTTTGGGGTGAGGTATGGAGCTCCTTAAGTGACCACCCTTATAAGGCAAAAACATGGTGCACCTCTATCGTAGCATGCGTCTCATTGTGCACCACGCGTATTTAATCGAATCCGATGCATACGCTCTTTAGACTACGTGTGCCTTTTCTTGTTCATATGTTGGGGTAGGATCGCAAGTGTGTTGCAGATTGGGCAATAGTGCTGATATGTGGGGTGGTATTGCATTAATGTTAGGTAATGCTGCGAAGAAATATATATGTTGGATAAGAGCGCAAACATATTGGAATAGGATTGCAAATGTATTGGAATACGTAGGACTGTAAAATATATTGGGTAGGAATGCGAATATCTCGGAAATAGGCTTGCGAATATGTTGCGTATGATTGCAAATATGCTGGAAAAGGCTTGCAACCATATTGGAATAGGCTTGAAAGTATATTGGGTAGGATTGCAAATATCTTGGGTAGCAAGAACGATGCGGGCCCAAGACCACGCATGCTCCAATCAATGAACCCGACACCGCCATCCATATGCAACATAGTCCGGGTCACGAACGGTTCTTAGCAGGATGCAGCGCACCCTTCATGCGACTCGCCAAACAACTTCACGGCGATTCGTACTTCGTGCAAGAAGAAACAATGAATGATTGGTCGGTAAAAACCCGACATGCTCCGTCCCCATAATGTAGGGACGCGAGGTGCCTATGGTCATATATACGACTACGGCTATGCACGACATGAGTCCCCCCCCCCTGGTATGCCTCAATACGGAAAAGGTGGAGTCCAATAGGCGTTTCGGTAGTAACGACCGGACGTTACATGAGAATCTACGATGTCGTGGACCCGCGGGTGCTGGAGCCACCCCTCTCAGTCGCATTGTACAGCCGGAACTGCGTGAGCTTCATCACGTGCAATGGTCCTCTGGTCACGCTCTGGGATGCCTGCACGGGGTGAGTGGGCTATCTCAACCCCCTTCTACGTAAAAACATATGATAGCAAGTCCCCGGCTGGGGCCGATGTTGGGTCGTGGTACCGTGAGCGAATCCTTTCTATCCTTTATACTGGTACCGTTTTGTTCAACTCCTGGACTACCAATGCCATTCACTTCGTGGTCGCGTGGTGTCTCACAAGTAACTGACCCTTGTTAAAGCTTGCGTAGGTTTCGGGGATGATCATGTATATCGTGTTCACCCATCGTAGATGTTCTACAACACAGGTATGCGCTTAAGTCGCTTAGGAGTTAGTAGAATCCTTCATAAGGGGAAATAAAGTACGCCCTTGGTAGATGTTCGTCAAATATTCAGGTCTGATTGATACGTGGTATATATACAGTAGTATCTTCCATGTCTGAAGCCATTGGATATCTGGAATCCCATATATACATACCATGATACTATATATGCATGCATCCATACCTGGTATATATGTTGATGGTTTGATTGGAACAAGCGTTACACACGATCGCATAGCGAATCTAATTATTACCAATTGTTGGAGGCTTCTTTATCAGTCCTGGCGCACCTAACACATATCAGATAAAACACCAACACTATTAACCTTAGGCGACGAATTAAGCGCGGCGGCGCCGCGCGTTTGAAGTTTCCAAAACTTGACGCGCGGACCACCGCAACTATACCCGTGCCAGGTATTATTGCACCGGGTAAATATATTTGGTGAAATAGATACACCGTACACCACGCAAGGTAACACCCCGCCCGCCTGCCCCCGCCTGGGGAAGGTTTCGGAGGCGATTTCCTCCAAACCATGTCTTAGAGGGGCACACACAACGAAAAACTTTGGCTTTGCAAAATATCTCGGTTCGAGCGGTTCGAGACATATCCATACTATTTAATAGAGCCCATAGGTAAGTTAGGGGGGGGAACCTGCAACTTTGTGAGGCTTCCCCCTCGAGGAACTCTGTACGGCACCCATAAACTGGCTTTAGAGGAGAGAAACAAATGCCCACTTTAGTTCATTTAGGCACCTTTAGCCCTTAAGGTGGGAATTACTGTTGTGCCTACATAGAAGTCCACCATCCTCCTTTTGGTGGTTTTCCTGAAGCACAGGAAGGCGGTGCGAACGGATAAGGCCATGGAGGGAGACATAGTGCGCGCCTGCTTCGACGGCTCCGAGAGACGTCTGCTTCTGGCCTCTAGCCTCGGAGAAATACTGGTCTACAGGTTCCTGCAGGTAGGTGCTGTTAGGGTTCGAAGGCAGTACGTTGAAGGGGAGTGGATGGCGTGCAGCAAATACTGCCCTACAGGCCTCTACACTTCTGTTTTGGTTCGGAGGCAGGGCTTTGGAGGGTGTAGCAAATACTGTTGTACAGGGTTCTATAGGTTTTACTGAAGTTCGGAGGCAATGTGTTGAAGGGGAGTGGATAGGATGGATGTAGCACATACTGGTCTAAAGGGTCTTGCAGGTGTTGTTAGGGGTTCGGAAGGAGTGCTCTGAAGAAGAGAGGGGATGTAGCAAATATTGATCTACAGGATCATACAGGTTTGAAAGAGTTCGGAACCAGTACTTTACAGCAGAAAGGGAGGGGTAGTAGCGTCCAATTAAGAATACAGGGCGGTCACCAACCGGCATTCTTGCGCGAGGTCGTCATGAGCCTTACACGCTCCGTAGCACGCGCGATCGAAACAGTACACTCAGCGTGAAAAACATGGAAAACATAAAAATAAAATAAAAAAGTGTCGACGAAAGTCTGGACCTTACAGCCGGGGTTGTCTTTTTCTTCTACATGTCATAGAAAACGGCAGGTTAGATACCTCTCGGGTGCAGTATCTGGTTCTGTAGGTATCGGTTGCAGTATCTGTTGTACGCTAAAGAGTGAAATACTTTGAACAAAACACAACACTTAAGAAGAACGGCGCGGGGTCTCCGGCTCCACAGCTTTTTCTATTTCGTCGTACCTCCGGCTTCGCCCAGCTCCAAAGGGTAAGGCGTCAAGGCATGCCCTATATTGCTCTGGCAGATGTCAAAAATATCAACTCCTTTGGCACGCACGTACTGCAGTCATAATACATTCGTCCGAACCACAAAAACTGTTTACGGCGTTGAAATTCCTCTCATGGGGTGTATATTTGTACCTCGTTTCCCCACACCCGTCTGCGTCTTTGGTGTTTCAGGGTAGCCGCATTCGAACACTGGCCCCCCCGCACACCGGGGCAGTCAGCGGACTCGTCTACGTGTCGGAGGATAAGGTACGTCTAACCCGGAAAAAAACGCCTCCCCTGGGTTCACCATGTGGGGACGGTGCACACTACTCCGTCGGGTTTTGCTAGTGCGGATATTGTTATGGCGTATCCAGGGGACCACGCAAATCCAAATACCAGACGTCGCCAAACTCCTAAAAAGGTAAAATGTTTTATACCAAATCGGAGCGTTGAGGTTTTCTGTACGAAACGATAAAATGGTTTATTTTTTTTCAAAAACAAGTTACCAATGGTTTTAGACTCCAAGAGGGAGGGATTGTTCATCCGGTACGTACGCACGTACGTACGTACGTACGTACGTATGTACGGTAGCACTTTTATTTGCTTGCGAAAACAGCTTTTGGGTGAAGGTATAGAGCTCCTCGAGTGACTATACCACCCTCTGATAATGGCCTGTAGGCAGGTGCACCTCTACCTTCAGATATCAGTCGTCTGTACTTCATCTTGACACTGCGGCGTTCCTTGCATTTCAGTGCAGTAGCAACAGGGTATGCGCCAGCGAACGAGACCGGCACTATAGCGGCAACCGCACCACTCCCCTTGTATCTCCCGGGATCCCGCTCTTCTCCCCTGGCGCCCCTGGTCAACAGGCTAAACACCAAACATTGGAAAATGCATCGAGCTCAACCTGATGATTGCTGTAGGTATACGACGAATAATACTACTGGGTGTGACAGTTCCTCAGTTGAGGAGTATACTAATAGTCAGTAATAGTCACTAATAGCCAGTAATAATCACTAATAGGCAGTAATAGTCACTAACATTCAGTAATAGTCAGCAATAGTCAGCAATAGTCGGCAATAGTCAGTCATAAATGTTTCGGCCAAAACGTTAGTAGCACGCCCCCGTGTGTCGTCGCGTATGTACCCGCCGGATGTACTGCTATGTACGATTCTGCACAATTGTATTATTGCATGAAATGACAGGTGATCGTGTCGGGTGGTTGGGACCGATCTCTCCGGGTGTACGACGAAGTGCCACAACAGGGCGACCCGCCGCTTCTAAGACAGGCGAGCGGGGATATATATATATATGTGTATATATATCGTTGTATTTCGGCTTGGCATGTGATTTTATCTTGGAGAGCAACACGGATGGATGGGATCGTGTTGCTTCGGCCCCCAAGATGCGTGCTTTGCGCTAGGGTTTTCGTCTGCTTCTGTCGGAGCCCGGACCGATGTCCGGATTAGAAAACGCATGTACCACACGTCCCAACCCAAACTACTCCACGAGTCTATAACCGCAGGCGTGGACGGAGCCCACTCCTCGGAAACCAACAATATCACTGCCTCCCAGGGGTTGACCCTGTATTGTTGCACCCGTTGGAAAACGCCTTTACCACGTCCAACCCCTTGAGACTTCAGAGCGGAAAACTGACGATCAAAAGCGACGATTATAGCAACGAGGGCCAGGGGACATACATACGCACATGATGCAAGTTGGTGTCTGACTTTCAATGCAAATAACGTACGGCTTACTCGTAGGGCTAAACAATACCCCACCCGTAGGGAGGACCGCCGCCCACTTCACGCATTTTTGTAGAAACGATTTAATCGCACCAAACTTTTCATACATTTTTATTGCAATCTCGGGGATCCCAGAGGTGTTAACTAGACCTACTGTGCATACCTACAGTACTGTACCGTATCTCCTGGGTGACAAAGTAACACCCCCTATTATACGGTAATCAAGACAATAAGACAATCTTATACTGTTATCAAGATAATGAGATAACATACCCCCTGGGGTACACACAAAGACATTGGAAGCGTTGGGAAATCTGGTCGAGTTTTGTTCACCCCGTACATACATCGCTGAGGGGTTTCCACTCTCCCTCGTCGCCGATACAACACGCTTCAAAATCCGTCCGAGGGGTGTGTTGTTTTACTAGTACTATCACCCGCACGCGTGCTTGGCTTCTAAAGGTAGCGCCTAATAATGTTTATGAGGTTAGTGACCTGATTATATTGATTATAGTATAGGAACTCCTCCCCAAGAGCGAATTTGGGGAAAATGTGCAAAAGCAACACGATGACCAATCGAGGTGTCACGAATACTATCGTAATTGCCATTATTCCAGCGATAGTGGTGTAAGAAGCATACTTCGAGTATTATTAATAATAGGCATACTACTGTAGTCAGTCAGAAATACTTTCGCCAAATAATACTACTTATATCGTAGCGTTATATGAATGAGCTCACTCCTCAGACGTCAACGTCATCGCCGCCCCCTAGCGTCTGAACCGCGACTGATTCCCCGAACGGACAACGCCTGTCCCATGTTGGAACCCCCCATATACCCACGAATTATAAATAGGCGGAGCCCATTCCCCAGACGCCGACGCCATCGCCGCCCCCCAGCGGCTGAACCGCGACTGATTCTCGGAATGCATAACGCCCCTGTAACACGTCGAAACCAACCATATACGTATATATATATAACTGACTTGTAGGTAGACGGAGCTCACTTCTCGGATATCAACATCACCGTGCCCCCCAGCGGCTGAACCGCGACTGATTCTCGGAATGAATAACGCCCCTGTAATAATTCGAAACCCGCTATATATGTATGTATACATACTTAATCGACCCATAGGTAGACGGAGCTCACTCCTCGGACATCAACGTCATCGCCGTCTCCCAGCGGTTGAGCCTGGTCGCCTCGGGGTCGGCGGACGGGACATGCCGCCTCTGGGATTTCCAGTTCTTGACCCCGGAGGGATGTTTCGCCACGAACAACGACATCATGTGCTTGTGTTTCGTGGGGTCTTACCCCCTTGTGGCTGTAGGAGACGCCGGGGGCTATATATCGATCATCCCCGTCAGGTAAGGAGGCCTACACCCATGCACGGTTTAGTATTTAGGTTTTGTTAGTTTATTAAAATGTTGTTGATGTATTTTTGTTGGGGAAGGCTTGTCGCTCTTGACGTTTCATAACACCGTACTAATCCATGGTACCAGCAATAGATGGTGTGCGTTCCGAGGGTTTAAACACACCTACCGTATACCACGCGAGACAACACCCCCCCCCCTAGGAAGAGTTTACACGCTGATTTTCTCGACAACGAGGAAATTTCAAACGTTTTAGAGCGACGCGTCCACGGAAATATCTCGAAGATATATCCCCATACCCACCGACTTCCTTGTATGTATATACTTCCCCTTGTTCTGGAGATAATCGACTCGGATCTTCACCCCTGGGGCTTGTGGTATATTGCGTAGTTTAGGGTATACTTTAGGTGTATATAGCGGGTCATGTGGTATGTCGCGTGCTTTACGGTGGTTTAGGTAAATATGGCGGATCGCTTAAAGCAGCTTGCGGCATCGCCCCCCCTCTCTTGGCCTGTATATATATTCTCACGAATCCCATATGCTCTTGTACAAAACCCAGGCCGTGGGTGGGTAACCACGGGAGGCGTGATTCCATTCTGCTGCGGTTTCCCAACGACCGAGAGGCGGTAGGCACGATCGAGGGTCCAGCGGCGGTGACGTGCATAACTCATAGGTGAGCTCGACGTAGAACTTTGTAACGGTACAACATTCCCGTATCCCCTCCAATTTTTATTGGAGGCGTTCCTACTGTCCCTTTGACAAGATGCCTACATGGGTGGCGTTATGGTCTTCATGTGCGCAGCCGTGTGTTTGTTTCGGGCGGGTTGGTGTTCCTACGCAAATACGCGAATAATGGGTGTTCTTATGGTGTTATGGTGTCCCCGTATCATATCTATGTTTTATGGAGTCTATGTTTCACGAAGGCGTTACTGTTCCTGCTGATAAGATGCCTGCATGGGTGGTGTTACGGTGTCCCTGTACCCTTCTGTTTGCCATGGGGGCGTTATTTTTCCTTTGGATAATCGAACAAACGGCGTTATGGTATGACATCCCTGTGTCCCTTGACTTGTTTTGGAAGCGTTTATGCGGCATTGAAAATATGCATAAATGGTGTTGATGGCATATTGGCACACCTTCAAACTGTTTGTAGGGGCGTGTGTGTTCGTTTGAAACTACTACCAAGAAAGGGTGTTGTGGTATCCCCGTATCCCGCAATCTATCGGCCACCTCTGTACGTATATACAGTAGTACAGGTCCCTTCCAGGGAAGATGTGCTATAACAATTCACGTAGATTATACGGCCCCTACGCGGTGGCATGAGCTTGATCACACAAATCAGGAGTGTGCCTTCTCTGCTGAAGGATCTAGATCGTCATGAAGTGGCGGTAATTGGTGACATATCTGTCCGATCCGTTGGCCTACGTATTATAATATAACGAAACATATGGTCGACACAAAAACTATACCAGTACCAGATAGTATACGTACTCCCGCGATGTTGGGTAACTACGTAGTTACCGGGTAATTCTTCCGTTGAGGAGTATATAAATATGGGCAGCGGCCATAAAAAGGTATACCTGGTCCGTTTGCGGCCAAAAACAGGTACATACTTAATCTCAAGTCAAAAACGCACTCCACGTGCCCTGCCATTAGTCCAAAATTCGTTGTACCTGTTTTTGCCTCTTTAAAACCCAGGTATACTTGATTTTGTCTACTCTGCTTGACTTTCACCTTTTTTTTGTCGTTTTTAAGCCAATCAGAGGCCCTTCATAGTTCCATCCTATGCCCCCTATACAAAGGCCGACGTACGCGGAGACCCCCTTCTCCCTTCGCACCTCGCACTACACGCGACACACACACATATCTGCCTGCACACCTCCGCCGAAATAATACGAGATAGAAGGCTCCCCTTCGGGATTGTGGTTGACTTTGAATACCAGGGGTGTCGCAAGCTGAGAAGGGAGAATACAGCAGCAGGCGTTCGTTCCTCGTACTATTAATAGCAGCTACTCGTATACGTAGGCACCGGGCGAGCACGAAGAACATAAAAAAAACTGTACTTTGCGTTGCAAGGAACGGCAGGTTCGTGGGGTGCGTTTTAAACTTGATTTTCGTATGTACCTGTTTTTGGCCCCGAACGGACCAGGTGTACCTGTTTTTGGCCTTTGCCCTATAAATATCCAGTAGCAACTATTTTGGCGAACATTTTGCTACGAGTACCCCCATCGTAGCCCGCCTCAGGAGTAAGTATCGGATTGTAACCAAGACAGCCATGAAAACCTTGCCCCCGCTATTTCCGTGAAATGTATCGCTAGTAATGATCGTTTAGAAGGTCGGATCACTAACTCGATCAGTATTCAAACTCCAGATCATAGTTTGGCGAAACAATGTGTTAACCCCACGCCTTTAATTGCCGGATTGCAACTATAAAAACAATTTTCCGTAAAATGTAATAAGGATCGTTTCACAGGTTATGCCACTACCCGAACGGTCTTCAAATTCCAAACATGTACGTAGTGATGCCTGCTATAAAAAAACAGGTAAAAAATATACGTAACCGTTTCGTTTTTATCCGATAGAGATGACTTAACCCTAAGGGGGTGTAGTCGAGTTGGGGGTCGCCGCGGGCTGATGTGTGGGGTGGGCGTGGCTCGGTCATGTCTACGCGGGGGGTCGAGTGGAGGTCGGGAGCAGTCGGTGTTGAAAAACATTATCTTGCCACCCGGCCATGTGCAGCACGATCTTCAACGGTGACCACCCATAGGCACTTGGAGATGCAATGCGACACCATGACCGCCACTACCGAGCAGCATTTAGTAGTAAGGATAGGCGGGGTACGGGGTATGTGTGGGTTTTTTTTGCTCTTGAAATATGTTGTTTCCATCCCATTTACCAGGTATTATCTTCGCCCCCTATTTTCTCTCTGCCTCCTCCCGTAGTGGTAAGTGATATCCGAGGTCACATATCCGTCGTAGGTTTTTCTTCCCCCTCCCACGCACGGCAACGAGCTTTGCATTTTTATCGCGGGAAGAGTTCAGCACTTTCTTCCCTCGTCGACTCGCATCGAATTGTGCGAAGTAACCCATGAATGTATTTAGTTAGCATGAATTCGTTGCTGTAACGCTACTTGATAACTGTGTTTAAGGAGACGGTCCTGGTGAATAGTTTCGATAGCCACTTGTACCGTGCCGTTCGGACGCAGGTGCCTCACGTCCATGGAGGAACAGCACTCTGCCTGTGACGCCATCTTCCCGGCTGCTACAACTGTCACTGCTACTGGTGCTACTGGTGCTTCTAGTACTGCTACCTCTGCTGCCACTGCTACTGCTACTGCCACTGCTTCTACTGCTGCCACGGCATCTGCTACTGCAACTGCTGCCGGTACTACTGCGACTACTGCTTCTACTGCTACTGCTATTGCTGCTGCTGCTTCACGGAGTGGTGGTGGGCGCGCATGTACTACTGGTACACCTATAGGTGGTGAAGGCGTTTTTCTGTACACAGGGGACGACAAGGTGCGGACCCTGATGATCTATAGAACCCCGTTCATAATGCCACAAGCACTCGCACAAAATCGCTTATCACCAGGGCTTTTCATGGGTCAGGAGCGTTTTGAAATCTCACTGGTCGGGTCGGGTCGGGTCGGGTCGAATCGGGTCGGGTCGGATCGGGTCAGAAGGTATTCAAACTCTCGCGGGTCAGGTCACCCTTACCCGACCCGACCCTACCCGACCTGACTCGCCAAGTGCGGATCTCGGTAGCTGACATTATTACTGTAGTTATTACGTAGTGAACCATAGTTTATTCGCTCACCCGCAAAACAAACGCTAGGGGGTAGGGCCGCCCCTCCACCAATGGCGGAGGGCCCACAATATGGAACCAGCAAAGCAATGCGTTACATGCCAATACCGTGGGATTTATTGATTGCGGTGCTCTACATCGCTCTCGCACGAGGTGTGTTATTCCACACTAAATCTTTGTAAAGTCCTCTAAAGAATCGGTCGACATCCTGGCTATCATATATTTGTATGATATGTACAGTAGTAGATTGTTGATGTATCTCGGAACCTCCTTTACCGTGGTATGCTACCATACCAGTTGACGATGTATCTGCACCCCTCGCCACCGCCACCACCACCATCCCCACCGACACCACCGTCGTCGCTGCGTTTTGGTCCCCCATCTGCTGACGACGTGTCTCGGTGCTCCTGCATACCGTACATATGAACAGGGAACGGTACGGGCTTGGGACATCGGGCAACTGATCGCGTCCGTCGGCTGCTGTGAGGTCCCAGAGGATCAACTGCCCAGGTCGAAGAACAACTACGATGCGCGGAGAAGGTTTCACAGACAGGTACGTACATAGGTACCTTAAGGTAGGGGCGCATGCTAGCTTAAGGTAGGGGTGCATCCAAAACGTTTTCTGAGGCCTTTCGCTTGAGGAGTTATATACCTTCGCCCCGAAACTGGCTGACTTTGAGCAGGGGGAGACGAAGGTTCCAAACCGACAGACCAGAAAAAAACGGTATGTCATGGTTATATAGTAAAATCACGAATGAATGGTGTTCCAACTATAAGGCATGCCAGAAAAAAAACGGTATGTCATGGTACTATAGTAAAATCACGAATGGTGTTCCAACTATAAGGCATGCCTTATAAGGTATGTACCTCATAAGGCATACCTGGTATGCCTTATTGGGTGGGTAGTTCCTCGGCGCTCTTAAGGAGCCCCGTCATTCAGAAACAAAATGTTCGGCCGTGAAGTGGTGCTAACCGTATCGTAAGCATCACGCGTCCTTTGCATCACAGCGGTCCAGCGACAGAAGCCGCCCCGAGCAAGTAATGACACAATATCTCCCCGGGTCATGCTACTGCAGAGGGTATGTATGTAGGGCTGTGGGTTGGTTAGCTCTAAGCCGCCGACCTTTTCGGGGGGAGAAAATAACCAGTGCGACATATGGTGCAAGCGTAGGAGGAGTAAGAGAACCTTTGAATAGCACCTTCTAGGGGTGGCACCTTACAGGGGCGGCGCCTTATAGGGGCCGCGCCTTATAGGGTGGCACCTTAAAGGGGTGGCACCTTATAGGGGTAGCGCCTTATAGGGGTAGCACCTTATAGGGGCACCATGTTACAGAGTTGTATGAGACTCCTCACTTGAGGGAACTCTATACTATCACTGAGTAATATGATCTGGTAGTAAGTCGTTAGTAAGTCGTTAGTAAGCCACCCAAAACCTGATTTTAGAGGAATTAAAAGTGCTACGCATGTACCGGATGAACAATCCCACGGCCTAAGCATAAAAGTAAACAGTACGTCCGCAACACAGCAATGAGATCGCGGTGATTTACAGTCAGTCGTAGTGTTGAGGAGCCCCGTCATTTGTAATTAAAAACAGTTGAAAAGTTATAACCCAACTCTATCGTGACACGCGTCCTCCAGCAGTACCTTATACGTGTAGGGGTAAGTTTGCTGAGCCTGAACTATTGTACCACGCCACAGCAGTGTTGACGAATGCTACGATAGAGGTGCACTCCCTATGTTTTTTCGGAGGTTCCTCGCTTAAGGAGTTATACGTACCCCACCCGAAAACTGATTTTGGACGAAAACAAAAGTACTACAACAGTATCCTATGAGAAATCTCACGGCCTAACGATCCAACGAAACATATTGCAACACAAACACGGACTTCCGACGATTGAATAGCCTTTAATAGCCTTTGATAGCCGTTAATAGCCTTTAATAGCCTTTGATAGCCTTTACTAGCCTTTACTAGCCTTTAATAGCCTTTACTACTACTTTACTAGCCTTTACTACTGTAGCCTTTAATAGCCTTTGATAGCCTTCAATACTTTAATAGCCTTTAATAGCCTTTAATAGCATTTACTACTACTTTAATCCACCTTTCAGAAACATTTTCAGCCCAAAGTGCTACCTCTATTGTGGCACGCGTCTAAGAAACCCCAATACACTATAAGAAAGCCCCATACACTATCCCGTGGGTATGGTAGAGGTATGCCTCGGCAAAACTAAATCACGTCGAACATATCGCGATCTAGACCACCTCCCGTTACGCGATGTTGTTGTGCGGTGTGTATCTGCATGATACAGATCCAACACACAGGAAACATGCTCTACTGTACAGACCATGCAGGTTATACCACTTTCACCCAGCAACATGAGCTAGGTCATACAGGTCATGCGGATCATACAGATCATACAGATCATACAGATCAGGGATCTCTATCTGCCCTGAACGGTGTAGATCATGAAGTGAGGATCGACGATCTGTCAGTGATCTTTACGATTTGTGAAACACTCAAAACAAATATCAACATCGGACCCAAACGCTGTTGGGTGTAACACTTCGGTAGAAGAGATCGGTCAGTTCGAAATATCGGAAACGGGCTGCCAGTTATAATTCTGGATATCGTATCGAAATGTTCGATACATTTCAAAATATCGTATCGAAATTTCCGATATATTTCGATATATCGTGTGTATCGGACGTGTTTTGCCGTCAACAGTGCAGCCGCTAATACCCTAGAGCGACTCGACACTGAAACGAAACCCCATCAATGGCCAGCCAACTATTAATAGTGTTGGACATCGTATCGTTTTTTTCGACATATCGAAATATCGAAGTTTCGGATATATCGAAATGTCGAACGTGTTTTTTGCCCTCCACTCCCCGTGGCATCCATCCCCCCGTGTTCCTTATGGCAGATACTGCACGAAATATTTCACGTATGATACCTCCAGTGGTATATAAAATATCGGAATCGTATTGATTACGTAGTTCATTTGCTTGCCGATATCTTAGCGAACTCAAGTGTCGTTCGATATCCGATATCCAACACAACAGCCGTCGCGACCCGTTCTTGTTCGACTTCGTTCTTTTTTATCGCAGATAGATGCTGAACGAGAGACCTTTGATGTATGATATATACCTGGTATAAAAGATCGAAATCGTATCGATTACGCGGTTCGTTTGCTTATCGGTATCGTATGGGTACCCACTAAACACTACAACCAAACCCTTTCTTGTCCGACCTCCTTATTTCTCCGTTTCCACGAAAGCGCAGGGGCCCCCCTCCAATAACGCCTCCTCATCTGGCGGGGACGCCGTTCCTCGAGCCCCCGGCATACTGCGAGACTCGGAAGAAACAGCAGCAGGACCAGGACCAGGAAACACCAACACCGCCACCACGACCACCACCAACGTCTACAATCACAAGCACGATCACCGTGAAACACAGAGACTGGGGGGGGAGAGAGAATCCCCTGCCACCCCCGTACCGGGCGCCAAAATCGACAGCACTGGAACTCCGCTCGGATCCGCCCTCAACGAGGGTTCTGCTTCCACGATTTTGATTGGTATGCAGGAGCAGGAGGAGGAGGAGGCACCAGCGACGGGGACGACGGTTACATCGGCCGGACCATTGAGGGGGGTTGGTGGGAAAAGAGGCGATTTCGGGGGAGGGGAGGAGGGGCCGAGTCTGAGGGATGTTGCCCTGGTCGGGGAATGGGTGCCGCATTCGGAAGCCGTGGTGTCCCTCGAGGTGCGCGGAAGATTACCACGGTGTCCTGAAATACAAGAATCGTTTGCAGGCTATCGTTATCCTTGCCATCGGACAGAGTGTAGCGTTATCAGCATGAAGAAGCTTCAACGTTGATCACTCAGAAACATTGCAGTCCCCAAAAGAAGAAACTTACATAAACAAAACGAGCTCTCTGCACATTGATGTTCGGGGCAGAGTAGTATTAGTTTTTCTTGCACCCCCCCATCCCCTACAATGGCATGGCTCAAATCCCACGAAGACCCACCTTTATTTCGTGTGATCCCTTAAGAACTGCAAACATTGTGTTGAGCCAAACTACTTGCTAATCGTGTGGCACAATTTTTCCAGTACACTCGTGTAAAGGTTAACCCGCACACTCTCCCGTTCTCCCCGTCGCGCTTTTTTTCGTGAATCTTAACGCAAAAAAGGTTATCGAAGACCCTCCCTGTATCCTCACGGCATCGCGCGATCGATCCGTCAAGCTCCGCGCCCTCCCCGCGCCCGGAAGCAAAGCCGGCAAAAACAGTAAACCTGAAAATTCCAGTGAAACAAACGGCTCTCGTGGCAAAGCCGGTAAAACCGGCGCGGGCGAAGGCGGCCGGTCTCCTTCAGCAGGCTGCAGCGGCGGCGCAGCCAACGACAACGACAACCAATCAAACTGCAGCACAACGACAGAGACGATTATACACGATAGTGTTATAACGACATCCCAAGAAGAACCATCCGTGAGCGGCGCCTGCTCCCCCGCTGCGGGAGCCGCCGTCGGCGACCCTCGGTGCCGAACCCAAACGCGTCCTCTCACCGAGGCCAACGACAGTGTTACTACGAATGCCAACGAAGGAGATATGGAACTCCTCCCGGACGGTTTCATTTCTGGCGGAGACGAAAGCGGCGGCGATGGCGGTTCCCTCTCCTCCTTTTCGGCTACCCGTTCATTGTCACCACCACCGCCACCACCACCGCCGCCGCCGGCGCCACCGAGAGGCGTCATTCCACCGCCGCACGGCCACGACATGGCCATACTCACCCTCGGAAGGATTGGGGACGGCTTCCGGAGAGACACCTACGCGTTCGACGTCGACTTGAAGGGGAGGGGAGAGGGGAGGGCTGCCGAGGCCCGCGCCGTGCTGCAGGTGAGGCGGGATGTTTCGCACGCGCGCCGTTTCTCGGTTATCTCACGACTACCCCCCCACGGTCATACGACTGTGGCCATTCATGACCGGACTTGAGTGCATCTCTCCCCATTTCCCGAAACGTCGGGATAGGTGGTGCGTCCTAGCACAAGATGCGCTCTTCCAAACCGTCCCTTGGTTGACGTAGGATGCCTGGAGTTTGACCGAGCAAGATGGCGTTACCTCCCTTGGCGCTTGGGATGGAATTACTTCTCGAAGCAAAGTGCCGATTACAGCATCGGCCATGTGAACCGCGTCCCCAACCCCCCCCCCCGCTCTGTAGGCCTCTACATAGGAACTAGAACTCCACACAGCAAAATACACGACCTTCTTCTCTCCATGCTCTTTCTCTTTTCCCGCATTTTCTTAACGACCTCGCTCTGTTCCACCGCCCCCTTGCTCTGCAGGCCTTCGATGAAACCTAACACCTGGAAAGAACATAAACGACTCTGTTTCCTCCACACCACGTGTTCATCATGTCAAATTGCGAGCACGGCCCTTCGTTTACCGGCTCCCTCGAGCCACCGAGGAAAATCGAACTCCAGAAGGGCACGCAAACAACCCCCCTCCTCTTCTTCCTCCTGCTCTCGTGGCCACCTCGTCAAAACTACAAAAACCCAACCCACCTATATAAATATATGCATAGTTTGGGTTGGCGTCTGTTGGCGACGACGATGTAAAAACACGCCTCTCACTGCGTGAGCTAGACAACCAGGGTGCCGTTGTTTGTTTTGCGGTCACCAACGCTGGCGGTCTTGTTGGACCATTTGTGCGGGGTTCAGAACCTCAACTCCGCACAACGGGAATGATCGTATCACGTAGTGTGTATATGGTAAGGTACCCACGAGGCAAATAGGTAGTAGTACCCATTGCTGTCTCTGGAAGTGGTCAGACCAGGAGTTATATCAATTCATTGGAGGCTGTCGTCCAAATGCAAGTCCGTCTCACAGGCGGTTCTTAGCAGGATGCAGCTCACTCTCCATGCGACTCGCCCAATACCTCACGGAGCTTCGCGCTTGGTGCGAGCGATGTCTGCCCCTGGTCAGTGAAAACCCGACATGCTCCGTACCGGCAATGTAGCGATGCGAGGGTCTATGATCATACGACTACGGCCATGCATGAAAATGAAGTACACCCCCCCCCCCGCCCGGTTTACCACTTGACGTACTCCACAGGCCATCGATGAAATCGAACTCCGCAAGGAAACACAGCGAGTTGAGAAGGCTAAGCTAGATCGCGCGCGGGGGGATGCAGCGGTCAAAACTGCAGCAGCTGCAGCAGCAGTAGCCGCGGCGCCCGATGAGATCGCCCGGCTAGCGCCTCTTGTTGGGTCGCCACTAAAGCTAGCAATGCAACCGGATGCGAAAGCGGAGGAAGGTGAGTACGGAAGCGGGGCGGCACCGCTTAGCTCCTGTGGAATTCACTTCACCCGCCTTTTTGAGGGATGATAAAGGTCTCTCCACCTCGGGCGGACAATCGGTTCCTACTTGATGATCTAGATCGTTTTGGGTGGATGACGAATTTCGCATCTTGGACAGACCGTCGATTCCAAATTTGTGATCTAGATAGTTTAGGGGGGTGAAGTGTTGCACACCTCGAGAGAGAGAGAGAGAGCCTCGCTTCCCACTTCCAGATCTAGATCGTTTGAGGCAGATATATTCCTGATCTGTATGATATGTATTATATGTATGATATGTATGATCTGTATGATATGTATGATATGCATGATCTAGCCCATGCTGCCGGGTAGGAACGTATATGACATGCGTGATCTAGAGCATATTCCTTGGGTTGGATCTGTACTGTGCAGATCCTTCACAACACATCACAACGGCAGGTTAGGACCTAGGTGATATATATCATGATCTGTACTGTACAGGTCCATGAGCTGTGCTACGGCGGGTATCGGAGTTGCTCGCTGGAGCCCACCCAACATTTCTCACCGACGGGGGCTCCCCAACTAGAACATGAAACCGAGATAAGACCCCTCGATATCATCGTAGGTCATGAAATAGAGATAGCATCCTTCAATATATAGTTGTAGATCACGAAACGGAGATATCACCCCTCAATATCATTGTAGACCAAGAAACAGAGATTTCATGCCTCAATATCATTGTAGATCATGAAATAGAGAACATCATATGGGGTATCGCCCCCCAAAACAAAACAGCACTGATTACATACTGACTCAAGATATGAATTTATAAATATGAAGTTTTACGCACCCATACCACTTACCTATTTAAAATATGGTCCGACGAATACAGTGTATCGATAACCGTTTACGCTCGCTGAAACACAGAATTAAACGCCAACCACGATATGCCCAATCTCCCCTCCCCCTCCCCACCACCATTGAAATGCTTTCCAGGCAATACCGATATTCGACGATCGCCAGCAGCACACTCGTTCGCGTCTATGCTTGAGCCAGACTCATCCCCCCCTCCACAAAACACCGAACTCCCTGCCGCGGCAAACGCGACGGGGAGGTTAAGCGCGCGCCCAGGGGACAACTCGCAGCGTCTCGGCCTTTCCGGAAAGGGGCTTGAAAAGGTTCTCCCCCGCGTTGCCCCCGCCTCCGAAAGCCACACAGGTATGTAGGAAACCCCTAGACGCATGAAAGTATTTGTATTCCGGGGATGGGACATTATCCTCCCCGGGCGAGACGGACGGAGAGTAAAACACGATCAAGTAGCAAGGATTAACTGTCGCTAGCAATCGCGCAGCAGGATCTGCTTGTAGGAAACCCCTAGACGCATAGAAGCGTTTATGATCCGGGGATGGGACCTTATCCTCCCCGAGCGAGACGACTGAGAGTTAGAACACAATTGCTAGCAACTCCCGCAGCAAGACATGTTTGTAACGGTCGTCAAATTTGTTGTGTGCGTTGATTTATTTGGACAACTTGGGAATCGTTTCGCCCGTGTGATACGTACGGTACTACTCTGTCCCCAAATATAAGGAACGTTCGTATACTAAATTTTAGGAGAAACGGTCCGTATATTTCTGGGCGGAGTTGTGTATATGAGGCTCGGATGGCGGTCGCAGAGAGCCTCGGCGGTAGATTTGTGTTCAGCCCGCTCGAAAGTAGTCTCTGTTTTGTTTATCGAAACCTCGAATTCGGCCGAAAACGTAAAATAAATAACATAAAAACACACATACATGACGTTTGGTACGGTAGAGGTGCACCTGCATACAGGCCATTTTCTGAGGGTGGTCACTTGAGAAGCTCTATACCTAGATACCTGCAGTAGTCAAAACACTGATTTACCCGATGAACAATCAATCCCATGGGTCTCAAGTAGAAAACGAAAGAAATTGCACCACAATAATGAGACCATTCCGACCATTTTGGGTTAAGGAGCTTTTAGTATGTCATTCAGAAAACGTTTCAGCCAAAAAAAGGTATACCCTACACCTCTATCGAGTTTATTTTGAGCAAGACGAGCTCCTCTGCCCTAACACCGCTTCAGAATAGCACCAAGCTACTTAAAATGATAAGCATAGACATGAAACGGGAAGTATGCAATGCAGGACGCTCGTGCCTTTTTCGTCAACACGGGATATATATTTCAGGAAACGAGCTAATGTGAGATCGACACCAACCATACAGCAACAACAACAACAACATCGACCACAACAACAACAGCAAGAGCATCAACAATAACAACCAAAACAATAACAACAACAACAACCGAAGTAACAGCAAGAACTCAGCAACGCTGGCCCAGCCTGAATTCCTTGCTAGGAGAACAACGCACTCTACAACTAGCATCAGCCCATATCTGTGTAGCATGTTCCGAATTTATAAGTTTCCTTTTCGTCTCTCATCCTGTGTTTCTTAATGCCCGTGTTCTCAATACTATTACTGCTATTACTGCAGGGGTCTTAAATAGTGAGGAGGCGTCGACTTCAACGTTGAAGAGGACGGGAACTGCTTCGAAACCGTTGAGGAACGCTCCAAAGAAGACTTCGACGAACGCTCCGAGAAAAGCTCCAATTTCCACCGCGTCGCGCAAGCTTATTGGTCAGGATCAGCAGAAGAGTTTCGTGTACGAGAACATGGCGGTGGAGGTGAGTAGTAAGTGGTTTTCGTTAAAAATCGGGCATTAAACGCTGCAACACCATATATATATATATATATGTCGAACTCAGCGCTGACTAAATTGATCGCGACGAAGGAATCGCAACATAGGGGTCGCAACAAAGGGATTGCAGCACAGGGATTGCAAGCCTTGGGGTTACGATTAAATCCGTTTTGGGTGAGGTATAGAGCTCCTATACTACAATCAAGTGATGATCATACCCTCATAAAAACATTAGTCGCTACCCCTAGAAGGCAAGCACGCGGCTAACCCTAACCCTAATATTACATACAATCACTAACCCAAACCAGGTGCAGCGAATGAAAAAGTTGGAGGCCAGCAGCAAAGCCGCGTTGAGGTGCGCGAGAGAGGCGGGGGTGATTCGAGACCTACTGGAGCCGTCTCAATTTTTGCTGTCTCAGGTAAGCTACAACACTGCACACACCTCCGGTTTATGCTGCCTCTGGCGAGGTAGGGCAAGGGAAGGTAAGGTAAGGTAAGGCCAGGCGAGGCGGGACGTGCTTCGGTAAGTAGTGGTTGGTACAATTTCGAGCACAGAAACCGTCAAATGACGTCACGGTTGATATTTACCAAGGTATTGCATAGGAGCGACTACAGTACTGTCGGGATTAAAAGGGGTCTCTACGCCATAATGTCGGACCGGCAATAAATTGTTTTTAGCAGTTCGTCCAACGATGTTTACTAAACGTACGAGGAGCAGATATAGGAAACATCGAACCGTCAACACTATACCCTAAGCGATATTATTTTTAAAAGCATGCAACATCCTAGCCAAACATATGTTAGTATGGCCAAACGAGGAACAGATATAAGAAACATACACGAACCGTTAACACTATACCCTAAGTAAAACCCTATAAAAAAACATGCAACATTCTAGCTAAACATATGTTAGTATGATCAAACGGGGCCATTGGTTGCGCGCAAGGTTGTTCAACATGAAGAGTGCGTCCTACCCCCCCTCCTCGTTCCTGTTGCCCCCCGCGGCCGTCCCGTCCGCCCGACCCCACCCACGCTTGGGACAGATGCCGGACGCACTATCGTCCTACCCAGCGATCTCTGCGTTTTATGCAAGATCAGACAGCGCAACCAACGCCAACACCAACAACAACACCACCAACAACACCAACACCAACACCAACATCAGCACCAGCACCAAAACCACCGCTGCCGTCGTCGGAAAAAGAACAACATCAAGCGTTGGACATTCCTCTGCTCATCGTCACCCAGCAGAGGTGTTGCCCGGGTACGAGACCACCACCCACTCCGTTTTCCCCGTCGACAAAGCCTCCCGGGCGGAAACCCAGGAACCAGTATCGTCGTCATCCCTGGTGGACAAGGATCAGTCTGTGCCTCAGAGAGCGAGTCATGAAGGGGCTCGTGGTTTGTCGGCTAAGCGACGGTGAGCTTGAGAGATCGAAAACACAAGCTCGTGGTTTGGCCGCTACGTAGGCACTGGTGGGCTCCAGAGAGCGAAAAGTAAAAAAAAAACGCGGTTTGTAGAGTAGAGTTTCCTAAATCGACAACCAAATACGTACTACTGTAGTCTGTGTTTCATTCGCTCAGCTTCGGTGGGAGAAATCTAAACAAAACAAATCGTGTTCTCGCCTGGAAAGCGTCCATGAGTTCCACAGATTGAAAACAAAGTGTGCATGTTTTGGCGGCCAAGCAACGGTGAGCTGCGGAGATCGAATTAAAAAAAAGGCCGTGGTTTGGCAGCTAAGGTGGATTGGTGCGTACCAGGTATGCAATAACCTTGTTTTCGACTCGAAGTTTGCGCTGGGTACCTCCTTGAGACACTCAAGGCACATTCTGGAAAGTGTATGATGACTGATTTCCACAGATTTTTCGATAAAACCGGACACACACAAACCTTAGAACGGTCGAAACCCAACCGGTTACGTACAGTCTGATACGCAAAAATACACGACAAACGTGATGGTGAGTTCCAGAGATCGAAAAACGAAGGCCTGTTTAGGCCATTGAAGCTGCGTTTTTTTTCCCCGATCCAATTTGGGTTTTTCAGCCAATCACAGAGAGGTGTTCGGCCCTGTAAGCGAAGGAGGTGGCCTTGCGCTTCTCGGAACTAACCGTTTCCGAGAGGCAGCCAGCTAAAAACACCCACTTCTCTAATTGGAGGATTTGCCAGCACACCCCCTGTACACCCGCACCCCCCTTGCAAAAGTTGGGAGAAAACACAAACCCGTGCGAAGACACTGAGCAATGTAGCGCATCACTACTCGTAGGCGCACCGAACTCGAGAGTTTGTCGACACCTTGTGGGATTTGCTATAGAAATATGCATTTTTCAATGTCTCCACAAGGATTATTTTACGCTCACATTGTTGTACGGAGGGGGGGGGGGGGTGGGGTACCGACCAACTGCCAGCAATCAGCCTGGGCCGTTAAGATTGGACGATGCGGTCATCGTCGTTGGTTTTGGACGCTGATCTTCTCCTTCCAAGTCGTCCCCAAAGGGGCAATGGGTGTTTCCTTGGAAGAGGAGGCCCTCAATATCTTTGGGGACATGATTTAGACAAAAGTATGTTTTCCCATTGGCATCGGTCTCAGATGTATCGGGAAGATACTTTGGACCCAGAGAGTGTTTTTTTCCCAGTAGCATCGGCCTCAGCTCTATTGGGAACATATTTTGGATTTATAGAGGGTGTTTCCGTTGTCATCGCCCTCATATCTATTGGGAACATACTTTGGACCAAGAGAATGTCTCCAGTGTCATCGGTCTTTCAGATCTATAGGGAGCATACTCTGTACCAAGAGAATGTTTCCATTAGCATCGCCCTCAGATCTATTGGAAACATTATTTGGACCAAGAGAGTGTCTCCAGTGGCGTCGGCCTCAGATCCATTAGGGACATACTTTAGACAGAAGAAAGTGTTTCCATTTGCATCGGCCCCAAATGTACACCACTAAGTCGATCGAGTTACACAAACTCGATTATAGAAAATAGGCTCAAGGAAACTCGCAAGCAACAATCTCAATGAATGAGAACAAGTCCCCCTCAGTCCGTCGGTCAGAAACAAATGTGAAGCCAAACATCCCATCCTCTATCGCGACATGTCCCTCAACGTTCTCCTTGATCCTTGTTCTTCGTCGTGGATGGAAGGTTGCCTCCGACGCTGGTTGGTCGGGCGCTACCTGTTGAGGGGCGACAGAGTCTATTGCTGGATCGTGGGGGTGGAGGTCCGAGCTCGACAGCAGTGCCACCAATAGACGCAGCGGCGGGGCATTCTTCCGTGGCTGGCAAGTTGAGCCGCGTAGGTAGTACCGACGGAGACGACATAGATGCGAGCCACGACATCAGTACCGACGGGCACGGCCACATTTCCGACAACACTCCCGGCGGCATTACCGACAGCGTTAACGGCGGTATGCCTGATGGTAATACCGACACCGTCACGGACGGTATTCCCGACGGTATTACCGACGGTATTACCGACGGCATTACCGACAGCATCACCGACAGCGTCACCGAAAGCATTACAGACGGCATTGCCGACGGGCACGGCAACATCTCGGCCAAGACTAAGGCGAAGACCCGGAGGAGAACGCCGACCGACAAGCTCCCCGAGTACCTCTCCGCATCGTCGCGTAGCTGTGGAGCGGCCTCGCGGTGGGGGGAGATGTCGAAAGCTCATGCCGAGTTCCATCGATTAGGAACGGAAGGTGGCAAATGTCGAGGGGGGGGGGGGGGGGGGTGTGTTATAACCTTTACGGGTCCTTAGGCGTGTTTCTGGGCGTAAAACAATTCCCTACTGCAAAACGTGACCGGAGTCCCACCACAAGAAGGGGACGGGGGGTAAGAGGCATTTCTTGCGATAAGGGGTAGTCATTTCTAGCCCGAAATATTTATCACTGGGACAGAGCTCCTCAACTAAGGAATTGCCCCGTTTACTTCGCTAGTATGAATCCCATTGGAGTACACCATAGTATTCGATAGTATATTCCTACGCCATGACATTCTTCACCGGGTTAAGCCGACGGATCAGCTGAGGAACTACTGCGAGGCCTCGCATTTATGTGCACAGTAGTACCTGGTCTGCGTTTTACACCTATAGATATGCACCTGCTAACAGGCCATTTCTGTGCACCTGCTAGCAGGCCATGTCGTCGTTCGTCGGGTAAAACCTGCACGAACTTTCGTATTCAAAAATCAGGTTTTGATGGGGTGTGGAGATATTCGAAGGAGGGGCCTCTAGAAACATCAGCTTTTACCCCTGTCGTACCACGCGTCCTCCATCAACCATAGAGCAATGCCCTTCTAGGGGTCACGCCTTATTTTCTGAGCTCCTATTCATGAGAAGCTTGGTACTTTCGAAGAAGTTCGTTCGTGCAACCGGAAGCCAAGGTTTGTATGCGCTAGTCCTGAACAAAACATGCTACTATAGTAAAGGCATCATACAAACCACCGGTGGTTGCTCACTTGAGGAGCTCAACCGATCCCAGCGACAAAATATTGCCTGCCTCAAAAGACAAAAACTAACTGATGCCCCTATGATACTGCTATGATACCCCTACCGTGGGATGAGTCTAAACTCGTGGTACCTCCCTCCCCCCCTCCCTCCCGCCCTCCCTCCCTCCCTCCCTCCCCCCTCTCCGCTTCCCTTCTCCTTCCGTTCCCTCCCTCCTTCCCCTCCCTGCCCTCCCTCTCCGCTTCCCTCCCTCCCTCCTTTCCTTCCTTCCGTCCCTTCCCCCTCCCCCCTCGGTCCCTTCTCTCCCCCCTTCTCTTCCTCCTTTCCTTTCCTCCCCTCCTCCCCTCCTCCCTCCCTCGCTCTCTCGCTCGCTCCCCCCCCGGCCCCTACATGTGCCGCGTGTTGGGCGCCTCTCCGCGTTCTACCGCTACTCCTGTTACGAACCTACAGGCATCATGTCCTCTCTGTCTTGCCCTTCCTTACGCAGGCGCGTGAAAGAGATCGCGTCTTCCCTGAAAGACTCTTCCCAGTCCTTCCGCGCTGTCATGGGCCCCATCACGCTGTCCGCCTCCCCCGTCGCCGGAAGCCCTCCTAGAGAGCGGAGCGACGTGTCCGCTTTGTTGTCCGCGCCTCCGATGCCCGCGAACCTGGACGACATGGCCCGCAGGCACGAGCGAGCCCAGGTGAGATTCGACCAGATCCGGACGGGACTTCGTGCGTTTGGCGACCTTTAAGTTGGGGACTGCTGTGGCAAACAGTTTTCATGAAACCGTTTTGGTAGAGATGTGCAGGCGTTCTTGAGGCGGTGATATTCTCTCGATGTGTGTTGTACGAGAGTCGTGCCAAAAATGATCGAGTGGAGTGCAGGGTATCGGTAGTAAAGTACATGGTATGTATGTATGCTTCGTGCATCATTCTTATTCAAATTGTTAGGGATTTGTTTGTTGATATCAAGGAACGACAGAAACAAAAGAGGAAACCTCCTGTAGGCACGGACTGTTACACCCTGCTTAACCTCTATCTGCTGTCAACATCGTTCTATTTGATTTAAGTCCCATCCCATCACGTCCGCGGTGTGTTTATTTATTGGCGAAGGCGCGCTCCAGAAGCCGAGGGCAGAAACGCAGAAAGAAACAGCAGAAACAATTCCCTCGAGAGAAGCTTAACGTCTCGTCGAGTTTTGTTTCTTTTCGAGTTGGCGCTGTAGTTTTCATGTTGACGTTGAGTTTTGTCTTTTTTCGAGTTGGCGTTGTTTTTTTCAACTTGACCATTGTCTAATCATTACTTTTGTTTTACAGTTTATATCTGACAACGTGCAGAGCTTGCTCCAACCATGCCATCCGCATGTGAAAGGAAATCAAGAACGACTTTATGAACGCAGTCGCTTGTGTCAAAAGGCTAGACCCCAACATTTATGGTGGAGGAGAAGGAACATCACCCTAAAAACAAGACTCTTATCCTCGTCTCGCTCCCCCCCCCAACCCTGCCTCCCCCGCTTATTTTTCGGGAAATCGAAGGCGCACTGGAAACGGCGAGTGGAGGAATTTTCGGCAGAGAGAAGTAACGCTTTTCGACGAAAACGGAAGGGAGGCCGGAAACGTCTAAAGCACATCCGAAGACCACCCCGTGACTCGAGCCCGGGCCCGGGCCAAGCGGGCGTGGGCTCGACGACGACGAGTCGCCCTGGTAGTACACGTATTGCGCGGGATCGGGTTTCCACGAAGGAGGAGGCGGGGCAGTCTCCTGGCCCCCAAGGGGGCGGTAAGGCGGGCGAGAGGTCGAATCAAGGCGATAACTGGAGGTAAGATTGACCTCTCAGAATCACTGCTGTCGTTGGTGTTGTCACATTAACTCATCATCGAAAATACAGTCCGTGTTCACAGGGCAAGCTAAACAAAACTCTGGAGTCGGAATAATATCTCCTGAGGGGAAACAAAATAGGTATACCTATAGGTATATATATATACATATGTGGTGCATCCCAAGCAAGAAAAGGTGAAAGCAATCAAAAGGGGAACTAAAGGGAAAAAAGGAGAAAGAAAAAGGAGAAAGAAGAAAAACAAAAATGGCATGCACGTTGTTGAGCATTAAGAAAATATTGCAACTGGCGTGGAAGAAGAAATTAGAGTACACTGAAAAGGGTTGCATGGGTGTCGCTGTTTCCAGAACTGGTGTGTTTTCCTTTTTTTGGTGTCCTTCGGTTCTCCTCTTCTTTCTGGGGGTGTTTATGGATGATCAACGCTGAAGATCGAAATGACAACAATGATTGTAAGTGTATGCATGTGTCCGTAGCCCCGGGTTGTCTGAGTTCCGAAAGGGAGGAATGCTTAAGAAGTACGTAAGGCAAAGCTCATTGATGGGATGGGAAAAGGGAAAACATGTACAGTAAATACCGCTATGGGCGTAAATATATGAAATTGCAAACGATCCCTACATCTCCGGCCAGAGGGGATATCACACTGTGATATCTTGCAAAGATATCTTGCAAAGATATCTTGCAAATATATCTTGCAAAGATGAGTTTCTAAAGCACGAGAGACCAAGGGACCAACAAGTGATTTGTTTTCGTGTGTCGAATGCCGGCACCCATGCGCAGCCCTTGTATACACATATGCAATGTCAGTGACAGACACGCGCGGGGCCTTAACTCTGAACACAGACAAACGCCACCCTCGTCTAGGGGGGGGAGCGGGGTTCAGCTGCCGGCTAGCGGGGAAGACACGCCTGCGACGGATGCGAGAGACGCGCCCCAAAGGGTCAAGACACACTTCGGACCGTACTCCAGGTGACCACAACAACAACTACCTGGTAGTGAAGTTCACGGGTCAGGCTTTAACCTCAGTCGGGTCGGGTCGGGTCGGGTCGGGTTGGGTCGGATCAGGGTGACCTGTCCCGACCCGTAAGAGGTTGAAAACCACCCGACCCCCTCCAAACCGACCCGACCCGGTCACGACCCGCGATGAGCCCTAACAATAACGCCTTTTCTTAATCATGTCTGACGGGGTGTTTTTCAAGACAAGAACACATGTGTTTAACTGTGTCTTGACCACATCTAGAGCTGTGCGCCGGCTTACGATAGGCAAATCGCCAACTGATTATTAGTTGGCATTAGTTGGCTAGGTATTACAGATAATTGCCGCGTTCCAGGTGAGCTCGTCAAATTGTCTGGAACTATTCAGATCACAAGGCTATGTGGCAAGGATCATTTCTAAGGCATGCAAAAACGCGACGTTTTACCCGCGACACAACACACGCAGGATATCACGAACCGTTTTGTTTGTGCGTGGTATGTCATATTTCCTGGTAACGTTTAGGCGTACCATGAAACAAGTCCGTTTCGGCCGTACTCGCTCCAGGTGAGCTCATAGTTTAGCCCGTTTGGTAGGCTCCGGCCTCTCTAAGACACGCGCCATAGAATGTCTGCCGAACTCTTTCTCAGCAGAGGGTTGTCATAGACGTTGTTTCGCGTCCTACATACATACGTGCCATACGCCCCTCACGTGCGCAAGACAAGGCAGCAACAATATAGACGCTTGGAGGGCGACAATAAGGGACGATGTGTGCATCAAACTAACGCCGTTACACACGAACTCCTTACTTAAGCACGGGATTCGGGGTCGCAAGTTCCAGACCCGACCCATGAGCCGACCCACGGCGTTGGGGTCATCACCCATGAAGACCACTGATCATTTGTGGATGTCGTCAAATTGTGTGCGTTCATGGAATGAGGTATAAATACTCGTAAGACCAACAACAAACACGGATGTTTGTCGGTCGGTGCGATAGCACGGATGTCCGCCTCCCAGAGTTTATGCTGTAACATTTCGTCGCCGCTTTTATTCGTGCTTATAACCAGAGTTGACCAGAATGGTGACATTTATGAACGAATTGAAACAAAATGAAGTTTTGTTTTAGAACTATCGTATGCTTGCTTGGTTTTAGCATACCCCCCTCTCTGTCTAAGACTAAAAATAACCTTGGCGGGATGCCGATTTTGTTTTTCCGTGTACCCCTGGACACCCACTCGATAAAAGGGTATTTTGAAGCGCTTGAAACGTCGGACAAGCCATGACCTAGATCATCTAGATCCTCACCTGCCGTTTTGAGATGCTGTGCGGGATTGGTAAAGTACAAATCCAGCCCAGAAAACATGTCCTAGAGAATGCAGAGTCCACGGCTCCCACTCGACAACGTGAGCTAGAGCACAAACGTCAGGGTTATATCTACCCTGATTGGCCTAGATCATACAGATCATACAGATCATACAGATCATACAGATCATACAGATCATACAGATCATACATATCATACAGATCATACAGATCATACAGATCATACAGATCATACAGATCATACAGATCATACAGATCATACAGATCATACAGATCATACAGATCATACAGATCATGCAGATCAGACAAGTCATACAGGTCATACAGGTCATACAGGTCATACAGATCATGCAGATCAGACATATCATACAGATCATGATCCACCCGAGGTGTGAAGCGTTTGATGCTCCGGTGAACCAGGTGGACAACAGCGACGGCCTACCTACAACAGAAGGAAACGCAGCTTGTTCGTGAACAAAAATCCCTAAAACCCACACCCAACTTTCATTGAAAACGTTTTAAGCATGAAACTTTGATGCCCGCCCCCCCTTCCCCCTTGACAGGAACGAGCTGTTTGCGGTCTGGCGGGCGTTCGATCTGGCAAAGGCGTTTGTCAGCAGGGTCGATGTCCGGCTGCTCTTCGAGAACCCTTTGTTGCGGCACAACACCCGCTACCGCAGGTATGTTGATTTCGCACGTCGGGTAGATCATCTACAGATAGATCATCTACAGATAGACCATCTACAGATATATCATCTACAGATAGATCATTTAAAGATAGATCATCTAGATAATCTACAGTAGATCCTAACCTGCCGAATGAGATGTTGTGCAAGATCTGTGTAGTACAGATCCAACCCAGCAAACACGCTCTCGATCCTGTAGGTAATGCCGCCCCCACCCGGTATTGTGAGCGAGATTCACACAGATCAAGGATCTATGTAAAAGATCTAGATCATTAATCCGGTCTGAAATATCTAGATCATAAAGTGGGAATCGAGCATCTGTCCCAGGTGTATAATGCGTGAACGAACGTGGAACGTGGAATACCGTTTTGTAATTCGCTACCTGGTTTACTTGCTGTAGTATGCGCAAGGCTATCTTGTGCTTCCGGGAGATATTTTTAGCGATCGACGTAGACGCTCCATCCATCTTGCTGCGCATTACTGGATGGTAAACATATTCATACCAGGTACTCCGACCGATAAATCATCAGCTGTGATGAGTTCCATAAAGGTGGACCCTTTCGGGGGATATTTCTGACTGATCGACGCCAAAGGTATTGTAGTCCAATAGGCTACTGTTGTCCAATCGTCTACTGTAGTCCAATCGTCTACTGTCGTCTAATAGTCTACTGTGTTCCACTATTCTATTCTAGTCCAATAGTCTACTGTAATTCAATAGGCTACTGTAGTCCAATAGTCCACTGTGGTCCAATAGGTTTCCTTGTTGTGGTCCCCCTTCCTTTTCTTCCACTTTCTGGGGATGCTTATGAGTGATCGTCAAAGCCACTGCTGTGGTCCAATAGGCTACACGTATTGTATTCCAATAGGCTACTGTAGTACAATAGTCTGGTGCAGCCCAATAGCCTACTGTATAATCCAATAGGTTTTCTTTGGTTGGTTTCCCTAGGCGTTCTTCCTCTTTCCGGGGGTGTTTATGAGTGATCAACGTTGAAGTTTGTGCGGAATAACAGCCACCACCGCAGGTACTTATTGTGCCGAAACGGCGTAAAGCTGTTGGAACGAGCGTTACGCAGCAGCACATGGTTGGCTAAAAACGTTGCATATCGTCGAATTCAATATAAAAACGTTACACGGTAACGTCGAATCGTTGAAACAAAGGAGGCACAAAATATCGAATTAGGGTTGCCCATGATGGTCATAATGTCCGCATAGTAGCAGATTTCTGGAACGCGGACCGGTATTGAATGGTTGAAAGTGGAATACGCGGAAATTGTACTCTTAAGACTGACAAATTGCAATAGAAACATCAACTGTTAGTTCAATAAGTGCCTTCAATAATCAGCATTCATAAGTTGCGTGTGACACTGAGTTTGCTCGCGCGATACGCAATAGATGTGTCAATCTTGTATCTGGGCGCTGTTTGATGTCATACAGTCCCGGAATTCTTGCAAAACAATGTTGAACTGTCTCAAAACGGAACTGGAGATGATGGCCACATCACCTGACCGCCTGCAAACCCCCCCGTCCCCACTACTGCAGATAGCTGATGATCGTGGTGGCCAAATAAATCCCGAAATACTGTGGCAAACGTTACTGTTGTAACTTCTCGAAACAGGACTTCCTGTTGGTCATGATGGTCACACCAACATGATTGCTTGCAGAAACGCCCTCCCCCTCACCCACCCCCATCATCAGCTGTGATGAGTTCCATAAAGGTGGACCCTTTCGGGGGATATTTCTGACTGATCGACGCCAAAGGTATTGTAGTCCAATAGGCTACTGCTGTCCAATAGTCTATTGTAGTCCAGTAGTCTACTGTCGTCCAATAGTCTACTGTATTCCACTATTCTACTCTAGTCCAATAGTCTACTGTAATTCAATAGGCTACTGTAGTCCAATAGTCTACTGTGGTCCAATAGGTTTCCTTGTTTTGGTCCCCCTTGATTTCCTTCCACTCTCTGGGGATGTTTATGAGTGATCGTCGAAGCCACTGCTGTGGTCCAATAGGCTACACGTATTATATTCCAATAGGCTACTGTAGTACAATAGTATGATGCAGCCCAATAGCCTACTGTATAGTCCAATAGGTTTTCTTTGGTTGGTTTCCCTAGGCGTTCTTCCTCTTTCTGGGGGTGTTTATGAGTGATCAACGTTGAAGTTTGTGCGGAATAACAGCCACCACCGCAGGTACTTATTGTGCCCGAAACGGCGTAAAGCGGTTGGAACGAGCGTTACGCAGCAGCGCATGGTTGGCTAAAGACATTGCATGTCGTCGAATTCAATAAAAAAACGTTACACGGTAACGTCGAATCGTTGAAACAAAGGAGGCACAAAACACCGAATTAGGGTTGCTCATGATGGTCATAATGCCCGCATTGTAGCAGATTTCTGGAACGCGAACCGGTATTGAATGGTTGAAAACTCGTCACACAGAGCTTAGCGAAAGTGGAATACGCGGAAATCGTACTATTAAGACTACCAAATTTCAATAGAAACATCAACTGTTAGTTCAATAAGTGCCTTCAATAATCAGTATTCATAAGTTGCGTGGGACACTGAGTTTGCTTGCGCGATACGCAATAGACGTGTCAACCTTGTATCTGGGCGTTGGTTGATGTCTTGAGAGTCCCGAATTTCTCGCAAAACAATGCTGTAATGTCTCGAAACGGGACTGGGGATGATGACCCCATCACCTGATGGCTTACAGAACCGCCCCCGCGCGCCCCGTCCCCAGTACTGCAGATAGCTACTGCAGATAGCTGCTGATCGTGGTGGCCAAAGAAATCCCGAAATACTGTGGCAAACGTTGCTGTTGTAACTTCTCGAAACAGGACTTCCTGTTGGTCATGATGGTCACACCAACATGATTGCTTGCAGAAACGCCCTCCCCCTCACCCACCCCCTCAGCTATCCACCCACCCACCCATCCACCCACCCACCCACCCACGCACCCACGCACCCACCCATCCACCCCCCCATCCACTTGCCCACCTCACTCACCTACCCCCCCAACCGTCCACTTGATTTTTCGATACCTTCCACCCCTCACCCACTCCCACCCACCCACTCCACCCAGCCAGCCCAGCCCACCCACCCCCCCACCCACCCCCACTCCTGCCTTACCCCCCATTCCCCATCACCCCCCACCCCCCTGCGACGGCAGGCAGCTGATGGAAGTCATGTGCTCCACCCGAACCCACGGTCCGATTCTACTCTCTCGAGAGGACGCTCTGATGAAGCTGCTTCCGCTGTTAGGCAGATCGGAGGCGAAGGATTTCATCGCCGTCGCCAAATTCGGGGTGAGATTTGTTGGGACAGCTCACGATCTAGATCATCTAGATAATGTAAATCATCTAGATCAACTAGATCAACTAGATCGACTATTGCGGAGAACTTAAGTAAATAGAACCAAATATTGTTAGTAAAAATAGGTGACTAGATAGGTTTTTGTCATTACCGTAGGTTCTATTTACTAGTATTTACTATGCTCCGCCGTAATAGCTCAACCAGATCAACTAGATCGTCTACATCATCTAGATCACCAACATCATCTGGGTCATCTAGATCATTTGCAGCATCTACATCATCTAAATAATTTATCTAGATCATCGATCTAGATTCTCTACACCCTCCAGTTTGATGAAAATATTTGTTTCTTGCGCGCACTCCGTGCTCTGATCGGCTGACCGGGAAAACGGGTGGGGGGGGGGGCGCCAACACCAACAACAACACCACCAACAACACCAACACCAACACCAACATCAGCACCAGCACCAAAACCACCGCTGCCGTCGTCGGAAAAAGAACAACATCAAGCGTTGGACATTCCTCTGCTCATCGTCACCCAGCAGAGGTGTTGCCCGGGTACGAGACCACCACCCACTCCGTTTTCCCCGTCGACAAAGCCTCCCGGGCGGAAACCCAGGAACCAGTATCGTCGTCATCCCTGGTGGACAAGGATCAGTCTGTGCCTCAGAGAGCGAGTCATGAAGGGGCTCGTGGTTTGTCGGCTAAGCGACGGTGAGCTTGAGAGATCGAAAACACAAGCTCGTGGTTTGGCCGCTACGTAGGCACTGGTGGGCTCCAGAGAGCGAAAAGTAAAAAAAAAACGCGGTTTGTAGAGTAGAGTTTCCTAAATCGACAACCAAATACGTACTACTGTAGTCTGTGTTTCATTCGCTCAGCTTCGGTGGGAGAAATCTAAACAAAACAAATCGTGTTCTCGCCTGGAAAGCGTCCATGAGTTCCACAGATTGAAAACAAAGTGTGCATGTTTTGGCGGCCAAGCAACGGTGAGCTGCGGAGATCGAATTAAAAAAAAGGCCGTGGTTTGGCAGCTAAGGTGGATTGGTGCGTACCAGGTATGCAATAACCTTGTTTTCGACTCGAAGTTTGCGCTGGGTACCTCCTTGAGACACTCAAGGCACATTCTGGAAAGTGTATGATGACTGATTTCCACAGATTTTTCGATAAAACCGGACACACACAAACCTTAGAACGGTCGAAACCCAACCGGTTACGTACAGTCTGATACGCAAAAATACACGACAAACGTGATGGTGAGTTCCAGAGATCGAAAAACGAAGGCCTGTTTAGGCCATTGAAGCTGCGTTTTTTTTCCCCGATCCAATTTGGGTTTTTCAGCCAATCACAGAGAGGTGTTCGGCCCTGTAAGCGAAGGAGGTGGCCTTGCG
Organism: Saccharina japonica; assembly: GCA_008828725.1. NCBI lineage: Eukaryota > Phaeophyceae > Laminariales > Laminariaceae > Saccharina > Saccharina japonica. Next base: position 151,802 of record MEHQ01002904.1, on the reverse strand, counting down.
CTTCTCGGAACTAACCGTTTCCGAGAGGCAGCCAGCTAAAAACACCCACTTCTCTAATTGGAGGATTTGCCAGCACACCCCCTGTACACCCGCACCCCCCTTGCAAAAGTTGGGAGAAAACACAAACCCGTGCGAAGACACTGAGCAATGTAGCGCATCACTACTCGTAGGCGCACCGAACTCGAGAGTTTGTCGACACCTTGTGGGATTTGCTATAGAAATATGCATTTTTCAATGTCTCCACAAGGATTATTTTACGCTCACATTGTTGTACGGAGGGGGGGGGGGAGTGGGGTACCGACCAACTGCCAGCAATCAGCCTGGGCCGTTAAGATTGGACGATGCGGTCATCGTCGTTGGTTTTGGACGCTGATCTTCTCCTTCCAAGTCGTCCCCAAAGGGGCAATGGGTGTTTCCTTGGAAGAGGAGGCCCTCAATATCTTTGGGGACATGATTTAGACAAAAGTATGTTTTCCCATTGGCATCGGTCTCAGATGTATCGGGAAGATACTTTGGACCCAGAGAGTGTTTTTTTCCCAGTAGCATCGGCCTCAGCTCTATTGGGAACATATTTTGGATTTATAGAGGGTGTTTCCGTTGTCATCGCCCTCATATCTATTGGGAACATACTTTGGACCAAGAGAATGTCTCCAGTGTCATCGGTCTTTCAGATCTATAGGGAGCATACTCTGTACCAAGAGAATGTTTCCATTAGCATCGCCCTCAGATCTATTGGAAACATTATTTGGACCAAGAGAGTGTCTCCAGTGGCGTCGGCCTCAGATCCATTAGGGACATACTTTAGACAGAAGAAAGTGTTTCCATTTGCATCGGCCCCAAATGTACACCACTAAGTCGATCGAGTTACACAAACTCGATTATAGAAAATAGGCTCAAGGAAACTCGCAAGCAACAATCTCAATGAATGAGAACAAGTCCCCCTCAGTCCGTCGGTCAGAAACAAATGTGAAGCCAAACATCCCATCCTCTATCGCGACATGTCCCTCAACGTTCTCCTTGATCCTTGTTCTTCGTCGTGGATGGAAGGTTGCCTCCGACGCTGGTTGGTCGGGCGCTACCTGTTGAGGGGCGACAGAGTCTATTGCTGGATCGTGGGGGTGGAGGTCCGAGCTCGACAGCAGTGCCACCAATAGACGCAGCGGCGGGGCATTCTTCCGTGGCTGGCAAGTTGAGCCGCGTAGGTAGTACCGACGGAGACGACATAGATGCGAGCCACGACATCAGTACCGACGGGCACGGCCACATTTCCGACAACACTCCCGGCGGCATTACCGACAGCGTTAACGGCGGTATGCCTGGTGGTAATACCGACACCGTCACGGACGGTATTCCCGACGGTATTACCGACGGTATTACCGACGGCATTACCGACAGCATCACCGACAGCGTCACCGAAAGCATTACAGACGGCATTGCCGACGGGCACGGCAACATCTCGGCCAAGACTAAGGCGAAGACCCGGAGGAGAACGCCGACCGACAAGCTCCCCGAGTACCTCTCCGCATCGTCGCGTAGCTGTGGAGCGGCCTCGCGGTGGGGGGAGATGTCGAAAGCTCATGCCGAGTTCCATCGATTAGGAACGGAAGGTGGCAAATGTCGAGGGGGGGGGGGGGGGGGGTGTGTTATAACCTTTACGGGTCCTTAGGCGTGTTTCTGGGCGTAAAACAATTCCCTACTGCAAAACGTGACCGGAGTCCCACCACAAGAAGGGGACGGGGGGTAAGAGGCATTTCTTGCGATAAGGGGTAGTCATTTCTAGCCCGAAATATTTATCACTGGGACAGAGCTCCTCAACTAAGGAATTGCCCCGTTTACTTCGCTAGTATGAATCCCATTGGAGTACACCATAGTATTCGATAGTATATTCCTACGCCATGACATTCTTCACCGGGTTAAGCCGACGGATCAGCTGAGGAACTACTGCGAGGCCTCGCATTTATGTGCACAGTAGTACCTGGTCTGCGTTTTACACCTATAGATATGCACCTGCTAACAGGCCATTTCTGTGCACCTGCTAGCAGGCCATGTCGTCGTTCGTCGGGTAAAACCTGCACGAACTTTCGTATTCAAAAATCAGGTTTTGATGGGGTGTGGAGATATTCGAAGGAGGGGCCTCTAGAAACATCAGCTTTTACCCCTGTCGTACCACGCGTCCTCCATCAACCATAGAGCAATGCCCTTCTAGGGGTCACGCCTTATTTTCTGAGCTCCTATTCATGAGAAGCTTGGTACTTTCGAAGAAGTTCGTTCGTGCAACCGGAAGCCAAGGTTTGTATGCGCTAGTCCTGAACAAAACATGCTACTATAGTAAAGGCATCATACAAACCACCGGTGGTTGCTCACTTGAGGAGCTCAACCGATCCCAGCGACAAAATATTGCCTGCCTCAAAAGACAAAAACTAACTGATGCCCCTATGATACTGCTATGATACCCCTACCGTGGGATGAGTCTAAACTCGTGGTACCTCCCTCCCCCCCTCCCTCCCGCCCTCCCTCCCTCCCTCCCTCCCCCTCTCCGCTTCCCTTCTCCTTCCGTTCCCTCCCTCCTTCCCCTCCCTGCCCTCCCTCTCCGCTTCCCTCCCTCCCTCCTTTCCTTCCTTCCGTCCCTTCCCCCTCCCCCCTCGGTCCCTTCTCTCCCCCCTTCTCTTCCTCCTTTCCTTTCCTCCCCTCCTCCCCTCCTCCCTCCCTCGCTCTCTCGCTCGCTCCCCCCCCGGCCCCTACATGTGCCGCGTGTTGGGCGCCTCTCCGCGTTCTACCGCTACTCCTGTTACGAACCTACAGGCATCATGTCCTCTCTGTCTTGCCCTTCCTTACGCAGGCGCGTGAAAGAGATCGCGTCTTCCCTGAAAGACTCTTCCCAGTCCTTCCGCGCTGTCATGGGCCCCATCACGCTGTCCGCCTCCCCCGTCGCCGGAAGCCCTCCTAGAGAGCGGAGCGACGTGTCCGCTTTGTTGTCCGCGCCTCCGATGCCCGCGAACCTGGACGACATGGCCCGCAGGCACGAGCGAGCCCAGGTGAGATTCGACCAGATCCGGACGGGACTTCGTGCGTTTGGCGACCTTTAAGTTGGGGACTGCTGTGGCAAACAGTTTTCATGAAACCGTTTTGGTAGAGATGTGCAGGCGTTCTTGAGGCGGTGATATTCTCTCGATGTGTGTTGTACGAGAGTCGTGCCAAAAATGATCGAGTGGAGTGCAGGGTATCGGTAGTAAAGTACATGGTATGTATGTATGCTTCGTGCATCATTCTTATTCAAATTGTTAGGGATTTGTTTGTTGATATCAAGGAACGACAGAAACAAAAGAGGAAACCTCCTGTAGGCACGGACTGTTACACCCTGCTTAACCTCTATCTGCTGTCAACATCGTTCTATTTGATTTAAGTCCCATCCCATCACGTCCGCGGTGTGTTTATTTATTGGCGAAGGCGCGCTCCAGAAGCCGAGGGCAGAAACGCAGAAAGAAACAGCAGCAAAAATTCCCTCGAGAGAAGCTTAACGTCTCGTCGAGTTTTGTTTCTTTTCGAGTTGGCGCTGTAGTTTTCATGTTGACGTTGAGTTTTGTCTTTTTTCGAGTTGGCGTTGTTTTTTTCAACTTGACCATTGTCTAATCATTGCTTTTGTTTTACAGTTTATATCTGACAACGTGCAGAGCTTGCTCCAACCATGCCATCCGCATGTGAAAGGAAATCAATAACGACTTTATGAACGCAGTCGCTTGTGTCAAAAGGCTAGACCCCAACATTTATGGTGGAGGAGAAGGAACATCACCCTAAAAACAAGACTCTAATCCTCGTCTCGCTCCCCCCCCCCCCCCCTCCCCCGCTTATTTTTCGGGAAATCGAAGGCGCACTGGAAACGGCGAGTGGAGGAATTTTCGGCAGAGAGAAGTAACGCTTTTCGACGAAAACGGAAGGGAGGCCGGAAACGTCTAAAGCACATCCGAAGACCATCCCGTGACTCGAGCCCGGGCCCGGGCCAAGCGGGCGTGGGCTCGACGACGACGAGTCGCCCTGGTAGTACACGTATTGCGCGGGATCGGGTTTCCACGAAGGAGGAGGCGGGGCAGTCTCCTGGCCCCCAAGGGGGCGGTAAGGCGGGCGAGAGGTCGAATCAAGGCGATAACTGGAGGTAAGATTGACCTCTCAGAATCACTGCTGTCGTTGGTGTTGTCACATTAACTCATCATCGAAAATACAGTCCGTGTTCACAGGGCAAGCTAAACAAAACTCTGGAGTAGGAATAATATCTCCTGGGGGGAAACAAAATAGGTATACCTATAGGTATATATATATACATATGTGGTGCATCCCAAGCAAGAAAAGGTGAAAGCAATCAAAAGGGAAACTAAAGGGAAAAAAGGAGAAAGAAAAAGGAGAAAGAAGAAAAACAAAAATGGCATGCACGTTGTTGAGCATTAAGAAAATATTGCAACTGGCGTGGAAGAAGAAATTAGAGTACACTGAAAAGGGTTGCATGGGTGTCGCTGTTTCCAGAACTGGCGTGTTTTCCTTTTTTTGGTGTCCTTCGGTTCTCCTCTTCTTTCTGGGGGTGTTTAGGGATGATCAACGCTGAAGATCGAAATGACAACAATGATTGTAAGTGTATGCATGTGTCCGTAGCCCCGGGTTGTCTGAGTTCCGAAAGGGAGGAATGCTTAAGAAGTACGTAAGGCAAAGCTCATTGATGGGATGGGAAAAGGGAAAACATGTACAGTAAATACCGCTATGGGCGTAAATATATGAAATTGCAAACGATCCCTACATCTCCGGCCAGAGGGGATATCACACTGTGATATCTTGCAAAGATATCTTGCAAAGATGAGTTTCTAAAGCACGAGAGACCAAGGGACCAACAAGTGATTTGTTTTCGTGTGTCGAATGCCGGCACCCATGCGCAGCCCTTGTATACACATATGCAATGTCAGTGACAGACACGCGCGGGGCCTTAACTCTGAACACAGACAAACGCCACCCTCGTCTAGGGGGGGGAGCGGGGTTCAGCTGCCGGCTAGCGGGGAAGACACGCCTGCGACGGACGCGAGAGACGCGCCCCAAAGGGTCAAGACACACTTCGGACCGTACTCCAGGTGACCACAACAACAACTACCTGGTAGTGAAGTTCACGGGTCAGGCTTTAACCTCAGTCGGGTCGGGTCGGGTCGGGTCGGGTTGGGTCGGATCAGGGTGACCTGTCCCGACCCGTAAGAGGTTGAAAACCACCCGACCCCCTCCAAACCGACCCGACCCGGTCACGACCCGCGATGAGCCCTAACAATAACGCCTTTTCTTAATCATGTCTGACGGGGTGTTTTTCAAGACAAGAACACATGTGTTTAACTGTGTCTTGACCACATCTAGAGCTGTGCGCCGGCTTACGATAGGCAAATCGCCAACTGATTATTAGTTGGCATTAGTTGGCTAGGTATTACAGATAATTGCCGCGTTCCAGGTGAGCTCGTCAAATTGTCTGGAACTATTCAGATCACAAGGCTATGTGGCAAAGATCATTTCTAAGGCATGCAAAAACGCGACGTTATACCCGCGACACAACACACGCAGGATATCACGAACCGTTTTGTTTGTGCGTGGTATGTCATATTTCCTGGTAACGTTTAGGCGTACCATGAAACAAGTCCGTTTCGGCCGTACTCGCTCCAGGTGAGCTCATAGTTTAGCCCGTTTGGTAGGCTCCGGCCTCTCTAAGACACGCGCCATAGAATGTCTGCCGAACTCTTTCTCAGCAGAGGGTTGTCATAGACGTTGTTTCGCGTCCTACATACATACGTGCCATACGCCCCTCACGTGCGCAAGACAAGGCAGCAACAATATAGACGCTTGGAGGGCGACAATAAGGGACGATGTTTGCATCAAACAAACGCCGTTACACACGAACTCCATATTTTAAGCACGGGATTCGGGGTCGCAAGTTCCAGACCCGACCCATGAGCCGACCCACGGCGTTGGGGTCATCACCCATGAAGACCACTGATAGTTTGTGGATGTCGTCAAATTGTGTGCGTTCATGGAATGAGGTATAAATACTCGTAAGACCAACAACAAACACGGATGTTTGTCGGTCGGTGCGATAGCACGGATGTCCGCCTCCCAGAGTTTATGCTGTAACATTTCGTCGCCGCTTTTATTCGTGCTTATAACCAGAGTTGACCAGAATGGTGACATTTATGAACGAATTGAAACAAAATGAAGTTATGTTTTAGAACTATCGTATGCTTGCTTGGTTTTAGCATACCCCCCTCTCTGTCTAAGACTAAAAATAACCTTGGCGGGATGCCGATTTTGTTTTTCCGTGTACCCCTGGACACCCACTCGATAAAAGGGTATTTTGAAGCGCTTGAAACGTCGGACAAGCCATGACCTAGATCATCTAGATCCTCACCTGCCGTTTTGATATGCTGTGCGGGATTGGTAAAGTACAAATCCAGCCCAGAAAACATGTCCTAGAGAATGCAGAGTCCACGGCTCCCACTCGACAACGTGAGCTAGAGCACAAACGTCAGGGTTATATCTACCCTGATTGGCCTAGATCATACAGATCATACAGATCATACAGATCATACAGATCATACAGATCATACAGATCATACATATCATACAGATCATACAGATAATACAGATCATACAGATCATACAGATCATGCAGATCAGACAAGTCATACAGGTCATACAGGTCATACAGGTCATACAGATCATGCAGATCAGACATATCATACAGATCATGATCCACCCGAGGTGTGAAGCGTTTGATGCTCCGGTGAACCAGGTGGACAACAGCGACGGCCTACCTACAACAGAAGGAAACGCAGCTTGTTCGTGAACAAAAACCCCTAAAACCCACACCCAACTTTCATTCAAAACGTTTTAAGCATGAAACTTTGATGCCCGCCCCCCCTTCCCCCTTGGCAGGAACGAGCTGTTTGCGGTCTGGCGGGCGTTCGATCTGGCAAAGGCGTTTGTCAGCAGGGTCGATGTCCGGCTGCTCTTCGAGAACCCTTTGTTGCGGCACAACACCCGCTACCGCAGGTATGTTGATTTTCGCACGTCGGGAAGATCATCTACAGATAGATCATCTACAGATAGACCATCTACAGATATATCATCTACAGATAGATCATTTAAAGATAGATCATCTAGATAATCTACAGTAGATCCTAACCTGCCGAATGAGATGTTGTGCAAGATCTGTGTAGTACAGATCCAACCCAGGAAACACGCTCTCGATCCTGCAGGTTATGCGGCCCCCACCCGGTATCGTGAGCTAGATTCACACAGATCAAGGATCTATGTAAAAGATCTAGATCATTAATCCGGTCTGAAATATCTAGATCATAAAGTGGGAATCGAGCATCTGTCCCAGGTGTATAATGCGTGAACGAACGTGGAACGTGGAATACCGTTTTGTAATTCGCTACCTGGTTTACTTACTGTAGTATGCGCAAGGCTATCTTGTGCTTCCGGGAGATATTTTTAGTGATCGACGTAGACGCTCCATCCATCTTGCTGCGCATTACTGGATGGTAAACATATTCATACCAGGTACTCCGACCGATAAATCATCAGCTGTGATGAGTTCCATAAAGGTGGACCCTTTCGGGGGATATTTCTGACTGATCGACGCCAAAGGTATTGTAGTCCAATAGGCTACTGTTGTCCAATCGTCTACTGTAGTCCAATCGTCTACTGTCGTCTAATAGTCTACTGTGTTCCACTATTCTATTCTAGTCCAATAGTCTACTGTAATTCAATAGGCTACTGTAGTCCAATAGTCCACTGTGGTCCAATAGGTTTCCTTGTTGTGGTCCCCCTTCCTTTTCTTCCACTTTCTGGGGATGCTTATGAGTGATCGTCAAAGCCACTGCTGTGGTCCAATAGGCTACACGTATTGTATTCCAATAGGCTACTGTAGTACAATAGTCTGGTGCAGCCCAATAGCCTACTGTATAGTCCAATAGGTTTTCTTTGGTTGGTTTCCCTAGGCGTTCTTCCTCTTTCCGGGGGTGTTTATGAGTGATCAACGTTGAAGTTTGTGCGGAATAACAGCCACCACCGCAGGTACTTATTGTGCCGAAACGGCGTAAAGCTGTTGGAACGAGCGTTACGCAGCAGCACATGGTTGGCTAAAAACGTTGCATATCGTCGAATTCAATATAAAAACGTTACACGGTAACGTCGAATCGTTGAAACAAAGGAGGCACAAAATATCGAATTAGGGTTGCCCATGATGGTCATAATGTCCGCATAGTAGCAGATTTCTGGAACGCGGACCGGTATTGAATGGTTGAAAGTGGAATACGCGGAAATTGTACTCTTAAGACTGACAAATTGCAATAGAAACATCAACTGTTAGTTCAATAAGTGCCTTCAATAATCAGCATTCATAAGTTGCGTGTGACACTGAGTTTGCTCGCGCGATACGCAATAGATGTGTCAATCTTGTATCTGGGCGCTGTTTGATGTCATACAGTCCCGGAATTCTTGCAAAACAATGTTGAACTGTCTCAAAACGGAACTGGAGATGATGGCCACATCACCTGACCGCCTGCAAACCCCCCCGTCCCCACTACTGCAGATAGCTGATGATCGTGGTGGCCAAATAAATCCCGAAATACTGTGGCAAACGTTACTGTTGTAACTTCTCGAAACAGGACTTCCTGTTGGTCATGATGGTCACACCAACATGATTGCTTGCAGAAACGCCCCTCCCCCTCACCCACCCCCTCAGCTATCCACCCACCCACCCACCCACGCACCCACGCACCCACCCATCCACCCACCCATCCACTTGCCCACCTCACTCACCTACCCCCCCAACCGTCCACTTGATTTTTCGATCCCCATCACCCCCCACCACCCCTACCTCCACCCCACTCCTGCGACCGCAGGCAGCTGATGGAAGTCATGTGCTCCACCCGAACCCACGGTCCGATTCTACTCTCTCGAGAGGACGCTCTGATGAAGCTGCTTCCGCTGTTAGGCAGATCGGAGGCGAAGGATTTCATCGCCGTCGCCAAATTCGGGGTGGGATTTGTTGGGACAGCTCACGATCTAGAGCATCTAGATAATGTAAATCATCTAGATCAACTATTAATAGATCAACTAGATCGACTATTACGGAGAACTTGAGTAAATAGGACCAAATATTGTTAGTAAAAATAGGTGACTAGATAGGTTTTTGTCATTACCGTAGGTCCTATTTACTAGTGTTTACTATGGTCTCCCGTAATAGATCAAGCAGATCAACTAGATCGTCTACATCATCTAGATCACCTACATCATTTGGGTCATCTAGATGTTATAAGGATTACCCTGGGCTGGGTAATCGATCGATCTTTTACCCCTATAGCTCAGCAGGTAATACCATCACATTTGACGTCGTCGAGGACACGGGTTCGAATCTAACTTCGAACGTTTCTTTTTTCAGAAACGCTTGCGCGTGCGTCCCCAAATAACTCGTCTCCCTGGTTCCCCAGGTATTGAAACGAAGCGGGTAGGTCAACGTACGGCCGTATACGGTACCGACGTCCCAAATATCCCGCCGTTCAGAGGGGGGGAGAGTGTTATAAGGATTACCCTGGGCTGGGTAATCGATCGATCTTTTACCCCTGTAGCTCAGCAGGTAACACCATCACAGATCATTTGCAGCATCTACATCATCTAAATAATGTATCTAGATCATCGATCTAGATTCTCTACACCCTCCAGTTTGATGAACATATTTGTTTCTTGCGCGCACTCCGTGCTCTGATCGGCTGACCGGGAAAACGGGGGGGGGGGGGGGGTATAGGTAAACCTATAAAGGCGTCCAATACCGTATACTGCAATCAAGATAACAATATAACTTGATAACGCACACGCCCCTCGGGCAAATGTTTGAGTCGATTTTCTCGAAAACCAAGGCGGGCAGGTATGTATACAAAGATAACGGTGGCGTTGGAAAGATCTCGTCGAGATATATTTCCATAGACACATCGCTTTGCTTTTGTACCCACCCTCCTCGCTGTGGAGGCAATCAACTATCTTGAGAAAATCGCCTGAGGGGATGTTGTTAGCCCTTAGGTTTTTACACGGTGCAACGGTATGATTTAAGCAGTCCATCCGGAGAAACATGAATCCCGCCGCAATATCCGGGTAGACATCCGTCCAGACCACAACACACACATTTCGCACTCACAGTTAGTTACCCCTTTTGACAGGACCCAGTGACTAATATGATGACCAAACCAGCGATAAGTGTGCTGGTAACAGCAGATAAGTCACCGTTACCGACGCGTGCTACGGTAGAGGTACCACTGTTTTGGCTGATCGTTTTCTGAGACGATCGGGCCCCTAACCCAATTCGTCGGACTTTCATTTTTTGTGACGAAAATTGTTTCAGTAGCATACTTCGGTCATGCAGTTTCCATCCGGCAGCACTTTTATTTATCTCCAAAATCATTTTTTCGGTGAGTGTATGACGCTCCTTCAAGCGAGGAGCTCAGAAAAAACATGGTGCACCTCTATCGTACGCATGCGTCTACGGCTACACACTAAAGGCTATCATTTCCCATTTTTTCGCCGAAAATGGTCCTATTTCACTACGGTCCTGCGCCCGTTGAGATCTTGAGACCAGTCAAGGCCTGCGTTTTGTTTTTTGGAACCGCAAAACCGCGAACTGGCTTTAAACCGCGAACTGCTGTGTCCTCTATTTTTGTTGTCGTTCGAAAATTTCTTCTTCGGGGTGATGACATTTCTTGCGACATTCCCCGTCCTCACAGGGGTCGGAGGAAAAGTTCGAGGTGGCCGAGTCCGCCGCAAAAGGCGGTGGCGGCGGCGGCGGCGGAGGCGGTAGCGGTGGGGGGGGCGAGTTCTACGAAACGGAACATGAAACCGACGACCCCGAAAAGCTCGCAGAGCTGCGGCAGCTGTTCGACTTGTACGACGTGGACGCGTCCGGCTTCGTGGACGCTAAGGAAATTCTAGCGGCCCTCAAGGGCAACTACACCGCAAATCAGGTCAGGCAGGCAGACAACCTCTTTGGGTGCCTTGACACTTTTTCACTGAGCATTGCCTCAAGGAAAAAGGCGTTTTTGTTGCGAAGAAGAAGGCGTGTTTTGTTGCCATCTGAGGGCTCGTTCCACGATAGAGGTATAATACTACTGTACCGTTTTTTTGTCTGAAACGATTTTTGTGAATGAACCGGGCTCCTGAACCCCTTGCGCGAATTCGGGGACAAGCTACTTGGAATTAGTGTGGGACATTTCTTTTAGTGCTGAATGGGCTAACCCAAAATCGTCTGACCTTCGTCCTCGTGTTTTAACCCTTTTTAGAACTGCAGTCCCGTTTTGGGGACAAACCACTCTAATTGTAAGTAATTTGTCCCCAAAACGGGACTCCAGTCCTAGAAGGGTTAATATTTTCCAATTATCTAGTGATAAGCTCATGGCATTGTTCCTCGGGTATGGATGTACATACTATATACTTCGTACTGTACGCGGCACTTTTTTTCCCCCTCCGAAATCCTTTTTTTTTTTCGCGCAAAGTATATTAAAAAAGAACTTGAAAAAAAAAAAAAACACAGCTGTTAGATCGAGGATTTGATCGAAAATCATCTTTGCAAGCTGAGTGGGATACTTCGATCGCGCGAACTACGGGTTTTGAGGGGAACAAGACATGTGTGGAACTCGAGGGAGGTCACATATATACGGTGTACATATAGAGC